>CM036587.1:50387734-50931222 GCA_020745705.1 Hemiprocne comata
GCAGTATGGAGAAAATGAGGGAGACAGAGCGAGGAGCCAAATGACAAGAGCAGAGACCGTGTTCTCTCCTTCCATTTTCTTTCAATGGTGCTCTCCATTTGGCCCTTTCCCTGCAAAGATATTAAAGAAATCTGAAGTCCATCACACTCACTGTCCTATGAGATGATGCTGAGTTTTGTTCTGTAATGAGATCTTGGAGGCCCAGGAGACTGTTCTTGTTTTCCCCTTGGAAGAAGAATGAACTGTTGCTGTTGCAGCAGCTAGGCTGGTTGCCATGGCTTGAGACTTTGTGCAGCACAGAGAACCTGGGAAGCTATCAGAGGAGATGGAGCAATAGTTTTCTAGTAAATTGGGCTCTTCAGACAAAGGAACATTTGCAGCCACACAGAGAAGTTAGCCTTCCAGGGGAAATGCCCCAAAAGACATTTCAAAACCTGCAACATAGAAATAGGTGTTGGGTAAGGAGGCAGATTTGGAACCTATTAAAGAGTGAAATTTTCCAGGGAATAGGGAATAAAGTAAATGTTTCCTGTGTTAGAAGCTGTGGGGGGGAATAGAAATAAACGTTTTCTGGGAACTTTTACTGCCCCAGTTACTGGAATGCTGTGAGGGTTATCTCATTACTTCAGGATAAGAAGCGTGGGCAGGTGATGGGGTAGGAAAGGGTATTCTTATTTCTTGTGTTATCGAAACCAAGTCGTGAGCTATGATGATTACTACTGCCTCCTTCCCACTTTACAGTAGAGAGGGGAGACTCCCTCCCCTGCTCAGAGGTAAGGTTCGGCAGAATATTTATTCTCTTTGGTAAGGTAGAATTTGAGGGGTGCTGCAAACATGCTCCTTTATTTAAGTAGCACATGTAAATCTGAAGGCTATTGACAACAAAAAAGAACAGGGAGGAGTGACTTCCTTGTTATGGCTTTGATGTTCAAGTTGTTGTTATTGAAGAAACAAATGCTCCTGTTCTTCTCCCTTCCTTAAAGAAATCTATTTCTGCCTTGTATTAAGTGGTGTAAAAAAAAAAATTATAATTACAGTGTACTATCTAATTCTTTTACACTGCATTGAGCTTAAAATAATGTTGAATCCATATTTCCATTAACTAGCAATGAAAAAACTATTAAGAATAACACTTAACATAGAATCAATTAAATTCCTGCAAATGTTTCTAAAGAAGAATGGTGCTCCAGAGCCATAAATAAATGGAAGCAATAGTCTGCACTGCACTGTAATAACTGTACTAACCAGAATTTCAATTCCAGGAAAAAAACGTTCTTTCTTCTAATCATTAGATTGGAGCTACAAAAGTAGATAAAAGGGGCAGGTTTAAAAAAGTGCTGAGCTCTTCTTTCCCATATGCTTTAAGGAAGTTAGGAAAATAACTACTAAGTTTTCACACTTTTGCATCTTCTGCAAGTCTCCATCTGTGGGCAAAGTGTTTAGCTAGCTTACTTGTAAGGTACCAATCTGTATATAGGTGTTTTATACCATTGCAGTTACGGTGTGTCATTGGGGCATTTTTCATATGGAGAGTGTAAATACAGAAACAAGATTATCTCAGGCATTTACTGGCATAAACTCAAGAAATAGCTTCCTCTGGAAAGTTACATGAACTCATCCTGTAAGTATGCAGCATGTTTGAGGTCCTCAGGTTATATGGTAATGGGTGTCATAGAAGTAGATAGACATTAATTATCACTTTCCAAGGGAGTGCGTTGGATTAAATAGAAGTTAAAAATGCCCACCAGAAACAAACTCTTGTTTAAATGTGCTTTGTCTTTTTGGATATGAGCCGATTACAGTATAATTGCTGATAAACTCATTTTGATCCACAGCAAGATGTAACTACTTTGACCAGAGACATTCATGTTGCTCTTAATTTAGGAGCTGTAAAGACACACAAATGTGTGCCCTAGTGTGTCAAAATGGGAAGGCTGTAATAATGGGGAGGCTGATAAAATGTATTTAAGTTTCCCTGGTAATATGAGAAGAGTCTGCTGCATGGCTCTCTATGGCACTGTCCAGGGACACAGTCTCTTCAAAGGACATCCTCTGAAGTCCAGGTTGACTGTGAAGTCAATCTTGGTCTATACTAGTATGTCAGAAGGTAGAATTTATCCCAAAGTGTCTTAAAATAAAACAATTTTTCAGTGTTTTCACAGTAGTAAAATCTTACTGTTGGAAGAGCCTTTAGCATGAGGCTTTTCCTATGCTCCTTTTCCAGTGCCACTGTGAGCCATGGGAAGAGCCTGGCTCTTACTGCAGGTTTGAACTGGTGTGACCAGTGAACGAGCATGCCCAGTAACTTGCTTTCTTCACAGAAGTTGTAATACAGGTGCCAGCGTGGCCATGGTGACCACTATATGGCCAAGTGCGCATCCCTTTCTGGGTCATTTCACCAGTGCTATCAAAGCTGTGCAGCAGGCAAGATGCAGGCAAGGTCTACAGTAGTTGGACAACCTGTATGTCTGCAGCCTGTGGCTTGTTTCAGTGCCTACAACCCAGAAACCAGAGGCAGTTATTTTCCAGCTTCCACCTAAAAGGTAGCATCTAAACTGTGACCTTCTGTGCCAAACATTGCTCCAGAGCCAATTTGTGCATGCGTTGTGTGTCAGCTTTAGCTGGGAAGTCCCAGCCACTCTCACCATTGTCACGTTATCTTCCAAAAAGCCAACAAAAAGACAGCTTTGGTGTGTTTCTCTAGGTGCTCTGATGTTGTTGCATGTGAGGTATTGTCATGAAAACCACATTATCGCAGTAATTCAGGGCCTTCGGGCATCTGATGTTGCCAATTGCCTTCACTTCTTGCTGGTATGTAATTTATCACTGGCATGGCCTATCCCTGCTAAAATGTGCCTTTTGTGGGCAGAGGCAAAGCTAATATACTTTCAAAGGGTATTTGAATTGCTTCAATAAATCACTGCTGTCACTGTGAGCAGTTTTATCACTTGCCAGAACAATGTATTATCTTCATGCTTTATAGTCTTGATTCTTTTCTGGATTTCTATTTGTGTAAATTCTAATGCATCATAACTTACTTTATCAAATGCATTTGAGCAGCCATGAATTTTACTTTACTATTTCTTTAAATGGAAACTTTGCTGTGATCTGTAGGGAGGACAGCACTTTTATGGGGTGTTTTATAGTACTAATTACTCCATTTTATTACTAATTAGCTCTAAGAACACTTGCAGTTTGTTATCAATTTGTTAATTTTCATTCTCTTAATCAGTCTGTGCAGCTGGGGTAGCTTTGTTTTGTAGCTCAGTTCCTCTCCTGCTCTGCTGTGAAGCAGGAGGAGCAGCTACACAACCATCCAGGGCAGTGGAGTCTCTGCAGAGAGCAGGACAATGGGGAGGTACGGGCGTCTCCCTGCAGCTTATTTGCTATGTGTGCAGAATATCCACCAAAATAATGGGTTGTGTGGAAGCAAAATAAAAAACCTCCTCAGATCCAGAAAGCAGGTACAGACAAGCCTTTCTACCTGAGACCTGCAGGATAGCATGACAGGGAAGTCACAAGTAGTTAATTGTGCGTAAGGCGTGATTAATTCCTTCATCTGGGAGTCCTTCCCCTGAATCAAAGAAAACAGGTGGGAGCATGAGTGGCGTGAGGAGTGTCAGAGCTGTGATGTGGAGCCTTGGCTCAGGCATGGGCTGGGGAGAGGAAAAGTTGTCTCTCAGTAGCCAGACCCACTCTCCTGAGCAAGGACCAGCTGTGCTTACACCATCTGCCTGCTCTCTCCCCATCCCAGATGTGTTGGGTGGGACTGCGTGCATCTGCCAGCCCAGCCACACTGCCAGGCAGGATCTTGGTAAACTCACTGTAAGCCCTACAGAGCCACAAGCTCATCCAGCTTATTTTTCTTCTCCTGCCACTGTGGTAGGTATGTTTATGTGTGACCTGCGGATGCTTTAGGACGTTGTTGTTACTTGGAAGCTTCTTGCAACAAGAGCCTCTCCTCAGCTGTACTTTCTCAGGGATGCTCTGACATTAAATGCACTGTTTCCAGGACAGACAGCAAAGTGTCTTCTTTTTATGGCCATGCCTAAAATACCAGTGAATATTTATGAACCAATTTGCCATGGCTTCTCCTACGATGGGAGAAAAATGCTTTTCTTTTAATTGATGCAGTAGCTCATTTCAGAATATGAGAACAAGGTCTATAAAGTAGTCAGTTTTTATAATTAGAAAATTATTTATTTGCAGCAGATATATTTGCTATAAATGTGAAGATTGTATTCATCTGTTTTTTTAGTTTGAAGAAGTTATGCTAATTGCTTAAAATTGAACAATGGCTCTGCTGCAAGGAAAGTTTATAGGTGTAGTTTGAGTTCCTTGTCATGAGGCATAGTCCAAAGGTGTGACTTACATTTGTCCTTTTTCAGTTACAGAAGTTAGTGTTTATTCTCGAGGTTTGCACTCTGAATGAGCAGCAGTTGCTAAAGAACATTTTGCAGATGTGTTTGCAGATCTGGTGATTTTCTCTTTTCAAAAATTTTAGCTACACAGACATTTTTGGCAGATTGGCTAGGCACATCAGCTACCACTTCAGAAATGCCTGTTGTAAATTTTACATTGAGAGACATTTCTGGCAGCTGCTTTGCAGTTTGACTTTGAGCAGCCCCAGAGGGAGTATGTGAAATCAGTTACCCATCCAGACCACATAGGCAAGAAAGAAGTATTTTAGCCTAAGGTCAGCTTGGTGCTGCATTATATTCAGTGATTGCATGCATAGGAAGAAATAGCCCTGCCCCCATCCATAAGTCATTTCATAGGATCAGAGGAGCTAAGGATGGAGGAGGATACTTAATGTTTCTGGGAAAAACTACTGAGAAACCCAGTCTTCCCACAGAAGCTTCCCTCCCACCTCAGCTGAGCTTGGGGAGCTGGCAGTTGCCTTTCAGAAAGCATTGCAAAGCCTTTGCAAACCCTTCCAGGTTAATTCCAAAATGCCCATCCGTATTGGTTTGCTGGCAAATCTCTGATTTGCAGAGACCTGTAGTTAAGACTTGTGCTCTGGCACATGGCTCTTACTATGCTCTCTTCCTCACCTTCTTGCCAGCATTGGCAGGCTTTGGGCTCTGGGAATCTGGCCCTACACTTGCAGGTGTTGACAGGAAAAAGAAACCCGTTTTTTTTTGGATCAGTACAGGATTCTTCAGCTGAAAATTTTGCAAAGCTCTATATGTAACTCCTAGCAAATTCAGGACTCAGTGGTCTCTCCATGTTATATATTACACTGGAATTCAGTTGTTTTTCCATGGACTTTACCAATTCAGTGTATAGCACTTTTCAGCACTGCTAGATTTCAAAATACCTCATGAAGAAATCCCCCCTCAAAACCTTATTTTATAACTGAGAAAACTAATATGCAGAAAGCAGAAGTAATGCACTCGGGGTGTACTATATCCCAGGCAAGCAAAAAGCTATCAATATTTATGATGAATGCAAGCAAAAAGTTCTGCTGCTGGCTCTCAAATCTACCTTGACCTCACACCCAGGCTGATCTTCAGTATTTATGCTGAGTTGAAGACTCCATATGTTCATGGTCTTTATTGTGAATTTGCCATAGCTCTGAATGCTTAGCTAGCATTGCTCACAAGTTCCTTCTTTGCAAACACTTTTGGCCATGAAGATTGTAAACGCAGCTTTGCTGGGGTTGCAAACTATGAAAAGTGTGCCATGTGGTAGTAAATGCTCCGTGGCAGCTCTGCCCCAGTGATTTCTGAGAGCAGACATCACCCTGGAGAAACCCACAGCAGACAAAGCACAAATATTCAGGAGACTTTCCTACATGTAAATTTGTGTTACACTTCTTATTTTTGCTAATGAAAGTAAATTTTGCATCATTTACAGTTGCACAGTTGCAGATACCTTGAGGAGAGATAAGGGAATCAGGACTGATCCCACGGGTTTTGCAGTGCAAGTCTGCATACAGTGTTTTTGTGTGACTTCTTGGGCTGTTGCTCTGGTTGGTTTAGCCAAAATATCCTTGTGCAGTGATAACGCTGGACCAGCTGTAGTGGGAGTTTCCCAGCTGACTACTGTGCTCTGTAGTGAAGGCTGCAGAGAGGAGCAAGGGCAAAGAGAGGTTTATTTCCATGTAGCTGAATTAAGCCACGCTTTGGCTGAACTTTTTCACATCTGTTGCCCACAGGCTTGATTCCAGGCCTGTTGAGCCCTCAGAAGAACTGCTGCTAGTGTGAGGAAGGCAGGGACTGATGGAGTGATGTCTGCCCATGTCCCAGGCACTGCTGTCAGCCTGTTGGCCAACTCATCAGAGAGACCCAGGGATCTGTGTAGAAACCAAGCAGTCTCTTTTGAAGCCACCTCCATCCTCCCTCTCCCTTCTCGCTTTCTTCCATTCTCTTTGGGCCAAGATTTCTTGGCACAGCCGCGCAGGAAAGCTTGCTGCTGACTGTGTCTTATCTATTTATTTCTTTTGTGAATACACAAAGAACTTGTCTCTCCAGGTCTTAATACTCTTGTTTTCAAAAGTGCCACTAAACCCTTTCTAAAAAAGGCAAAAGTAAAAGTTTACATCCACTGTGCTGTCCCCTTTTTTCTTTTTTTTTTTTTTAATAAAGTTCATATTATTCTGCCCACCCAATGCAAAAGTTGAAAAAACATTTGCCCGTGATATGGAAATAGGCATGCTCTGCAGATGTAGCTGCTTGATTATCAAGAGTTTATCAAACTGTATGAATGAGTTATTTTTGCAAATTCCTTGGCCAATTAAAACA
This sequence comes from Hemiprocne comata, assembly GCA_020745705.1. Lineage (NCBI taxonomy): Eukaryota > Metazoa > Chordata > Aves > Apodiformes > Apodidae > Hemiprocne > Hemiprocne comata. The sequence continues at coordinate 50,394,481 of CM036587.1, forward strand.
AAAAAATTATCAAATTCCTTTGAAATTGAATGATTCCTCCTTCCCCAAGGCAACCCAAAAGATGAAACAAAAGCTTAAAATCACCTATGGACAATTAAACTGTTTAATTTTGTTTAAAATATTTTAAAATGTAAATTGAACAAAATCTTTGAAGTCTTAGAAATAGGTAGTGTTCTGTGTGGAATGTCAAAAAGGAATGTTTTTACTTTTTCAGATATTTTTGGCTTTTACTGACTTATTCCCACCTTTAAAAAAATAAATAATTTGGCCACAGGTGAAGCTAACCAGCCACTGGAGTGACTACCTCTGTAGATTTTGCTGTTCACCTCCTTCCAAGGAAAAGGTGAAGCTGGAAGATACAGCCCAATTTGAGTGCAGTGATCTGATGTACTGCTTTTGTGCCCATGTCAGAACTGCAATCAGTGTTTGCGTTTCTGCAGTGATACAGAATGGAGTGGATGCCTAAAACAGAGACTGATAAAAAGTACATGGAGGTACTTTACATGTCTTTTGTCTTGTGCTTACATGGGTAATGGGAATGGAGGTTCTTAATGATGATTGCTTAAGTAGCAGAAAAGGCCTAAGCCAATTTGCTTAACAGCTCTTTTTAATTAAGACAGATAAGAGAAGTAAACTAGGGTCTAGTAGTAAACTAAAAGGATTTAATTGCAAGCTAAACACAACTGGGAGCATTCTGTGCCTGTGCTGCAGAAGTAAAGTAGGTTAGACTCTTCCCTGGTTGCCATTTTGTTTATTATTTGCCAATATCTCTTGTTAAATATCCAGTGGTTAGTCTAATGGCACTTTCCTATAAGTACACACATGGGCTGTGTGTGAACGCAGGCTCAGTCCCATCTCGCTCCACTTTCCAGCTTGTGAATTAAGGAGTGGCTGTGCAAAAGGAGAGCTGAGAAATCATTTCATTTCACGTATTGTAGAACTGAATTTTATTGGATGGAACCTCTTTTTCCTTAGGTTGATTTCCTGGTCAAGTTTCTCAGACGACGTTTAAAGGATGCAAAGAATAAATGTGAATAAATGTGTCAGTATCTCTCCCACTGGAGATCTCTTCCTTCAAGGGGCTGAGTTCCCTGGCCTTGGTCCAGGAGTGTACTCAAGGCTGTAAATCATTGCTCTTAAATCAAGAAATTGACTCATGTGCTTGAAAGTTAAGCAAATGCCTAAGGGCTTTGCTGTATAGAGGCCAGAGTAATCACTATGTGGCAGTGCTTTTAATACGGTGTAAAGCTGGTTAAAGTTGATTGCTAAACCCAATAGTCTTTGGGTTACGTTCTGCTTGGGCGCACTTGGAAAATATGAGATTTTTACATTTGGACCCATATGGGCAGACATATGCTCCATCAGAGTCCTGTTGGCTTCAGTATCCTTGCATCTGTTTGCATCTAGCTGGGGGATGTAGTCTGTAACTTGCTGTGCCCTTATGTTATAGGTAAATAAACAAGCACAAGTCCTTTTGCTCAGTGATTTGATACGTTAAACTATAGGTGTAGGCAGAAGCAGTGAGGAGGAAGAGTGCTGCCAGGCAGCAGCCATGCCTTTGCTGCAGATGGTATTTGCAGTTGGTGTGGCGTTGATGAAAACTCTCCCTGAGGCTGAGCCACGAAACAAAGCCCAGCTCGCCAGAGTGAAAAGCATAGATCATTAGTGAGAATTTCTGCTGCTAGCAGTAATTTAACCCCGTTCTGCCCACAGTAAAATGCAACACAGTGCGCTGAGCCGTGCATCACCGGCACACTGCAGCCTTCCCCCAATACATAGGACGTGGGCAGGAGCCTGTGTCTGAAGATGCATGGAAGCAAACAGCGTGGAAGAAGCAGTGAGAGCACATGAACCATCAGCTCTGTGACTGTGCTGGTGAGCAGCAGCCTGCCCAAACACCCCCTGCTCAGGATGGGGCTCTAGGCACTAGTGCTCTTTGAGGCAGTGCACAGAGATTTTGGTGTATTGTCTAGGGAATTTTTGTGCAGTTCTGCTGTTTTTCACTGGGCAAATTATTTCTCCTGGGTGCTTATTTTTCTGTCTCCACCTGCCTTGTCTATTCAAGAACTCAGTCTTCAGTGCAGGGACTGCAGCTATTCCTTTAAGTTTGTATGGTAGCTGGCATGGTGGACGTTCACCCTGGGCTTGTGCTTGTAGGTATTTCAGCAATACCAAGAGCCAAGTTATAGGTCAATTCATGGGGGATTAATAGTTTGTTTGCTCAGGGCTGTTGTTATTTATTTGAGGGCAATCCAGAAAATCAAGCTAGTGTAACATAGAGATGAACCTGCTAAAATTCAGTGAATCTGTGGGCACAGCTTGCATCTGCTCCTGCTGGTTTTGTACTTGTTCTTTGTTTGGATTGCGCTTGCATACCTAGCTGTCCCATGGCACACAGTTCTTCTTTTGTTAACAAAAACAATGGATATTGCAAATAATTGTTATACAATGGCCAGGAACTGTTTTGTATAACAGAATGCAAATACAGGCACAAGTACATATAGGGAGTTTACACAGGGTGCTGTTCACCTGATGAGCCACAATGACTTGACCGTAAGTGCTTGCAGCCTTCTGTATGTGTGAAGGCTGAACCCACCTCCTGCTCAGTTTTGCTTTCAGCACAGGGCAGTTGTGCACAGTCAATTTGTGTGGTTCAGTCAATGCTCAGTAGCTTGGATGTTTATTGTTATCTTCCTATATCTTGAGCCTTGTCACTCGTATCTGCAGGTTCTTACAGCCGGAGACAACAGCTATAAGTCTGCTGTCCTTGGAAAGGCCAGGCTCATTATACTCAGTGGGGAAAATTATTATATTGCCACCTGACTCATGAAGAAATCACAATGCTGCAATCACGAAGAAAAGTCTCTCCAGTGGACTACCTTGAGTTGATGTTACTTGACTGTTCTCATTATTTATACGAACTCTCCTGGGCAGCCCTGTGCTGGACCACTGCATCACGCAATCTGGAGCTATCAAGTGCCCTGCATCCCACTGTTAAAGCAGGTGGTTAGGTTAGAGCTCAGTGGTTGCAACAGACAGGCTACTTTTAAACTTTTTTAGCTCTCCATTTTATCTCATATTTGTTTTCACTGATACAGAGACATGAGTATGTGTATGTGGTGGTGTTGGTCATAGGCTGGACTTGATGATCTTGGAGGTCTTTTCCAGCCTTGGTGATTCTGTGATTCTGTATGCATACCAAGAGTCAAGTAAGTGCCAATTTTTTTTTTTTTACTAAGGGTTTGCATTTATACCAAGTGCAAGTTTGTGTCAGCTACAGTATTGATATTCCTACCTCAAACTACAGGAATTTACCATTTTGCATGAAAAATATTGCCATGTGAAAATGAATACATTTTTAACAAAGGCTACATTTTGCAATTCTGCAAAGTACAGCTTTCTGAACGAGAAAAGAGTGTTTTTTGGCTAAAGACTGCAAGAACAGCTATTATTTTGGGATTTTTTTTCTGAAAATAATACTAATAAAATAGTTAATAATGTGCTTAATTTCTTACAGTTCACTGTAAATCTCAGCTTTAACAAAAGTTCAGGTTTTTCTCAAGAATGTATGGATGCTTTGTCTCTCCTGAACATAATGTCATGTGATGTTTTGCTGGCAAGTGCATCTCTTCAGATGCCACTTTCAATGTGAGGCAAGATCTACAGCACCTTGTATGCCAAAAAATTTACTATCAACAGTAATGAGTTTTTACATCAGACTTTTAGTTGCATATTAGCTGTTTGAAAATCCCATGAAGAGGAAATGTGGCAAACTACAGTCTGTGGCCATAGTAAGGGCTATGACTAGATATCACAGAATCGTGCATCTGTTTTGGTCTTTATGCAGTAAAATTCTCTGAAGAGCAACCCACCAGTTCTCCAGGATGATCTATTGGCTTGCCCATGGCCCTGCGTTAATTCTTGTTAATGCCAGTGGTATTAGTGGGCAGGGGCTGAGAGCTGAAGGATTGTAGTTGGTTTTTTGCTAGCACTATTTGGGACCTCCCTGATGTGACAAGAACCACGCACCAGCTTGCAGTACGTGCCTTCAGTGGCTTAGCTCTGTGGGGATGAGAAGGCTTCACCCCTCCCAGAATAAAGTTTTCCAGGTCCTGCAGTACCCTCCCTGCAGGCATCTCAGCTGGCTTTGGGCATCTACACAGCTCCAGTGTAAACCCTTGCTCATTTTGTCGGCCAAAGTGAAACACTTTCCAAAGCAAAACACTTTCCAAAGCCTGTCTTTCCAGAGCTGTTGAGAGCCTGTTCACATGACTTCATTGACTTAGTTCAAAAGCATAAAATACTTTCCTCCTCTCTCTCTATATCACCTGTGTCAGTTGCTGGCTGAGTGACTTTTTTCTTTTTTTTTTTTTTTCTTGTCTCCAATAAAATGCAGAAGCCTCAGATTACCAAAACAGCTGCACATGCTTTGTCTGGGTTAATGCGTTCAAGTCAGGCTCCAGGGTCTGGGTAAATGCCAAGAACCTAGGTCAGCTGCTTTACTGGAATTATGCTGCTGTAATGGAGCCCTGCATTATTGTGTTGCAATTATTTTGGCTTGCAGCTGGCTGTTCCCTCTGTGTTTTTACTGAAGTGAGATAAAAGGATTTTGTCTTAAAAATAGAATTTTCTTTTCTGAATCTTACAGAAGCTTTGAGTTACATACCATGTCTGTAAGAGGTGCCCCTCTGTTTATCTTCAGATTCATCTTCAAGAAGAGCAAATAATTTTTGTCATAGTTTTTGAAGAACAGCAGCAGTAACTAAATGGTCTCAAAACATAAAAATGGTCTCAAAACATAAAACTGTGTTGAAAAGAGTATAAAATAAGTGATTAAAGTGTCATATAAAAACATGGTTTTAGGCTCTCAGCAAGAACAGGTTTATTTTCAGCGTTAAGCCACTTACTAGTAGCAAGTTGTTCTTAAAGCTGTCCCTGTAATTTGGGAATCCTTCATGTAGAGAAGTAAATTAATAGATCTGTATTTTAAACTGAAGAAAAACATTTCCCAAGCCTTGAATCTCCCATATTTGTATCCATTCAAGCTCTCTTTGATGCTTATTTATATACATTTCTTGTCAAATAACAGCTCTCTCAGGTTCTCCAGTTGATAGCAAAAAGTGAACCGAATGCAATCATTTATCTTTGAACTGTTCAGCTGTGCCCTTCTTCATGTTCTTGTTAATAATGCCAGGTCTCCCAGGAGCACTCTCATGGAATTTTATCACATAAGCTTTTTGTTTGACCTTACCTGCTGTTCTGCTGGAACACAGGGAGGGGAAAAAAAGCCAAAATGCCAGCCTGCCTTAATTAAAATTTTAGTCTCAGAAGATGTTACAGTGTGTGATTTCATTAGGTATATAATGAAAGTATTTAATCATGCTTCTTTTTTGTCTGGGCCTTTTTACTTGGTAGTGAGGTCACTGAGTTTTAAAACAACTCTTTTAAGGTGTGCAAAAAGTAGCTGAGGGGTGGGTATGAATCTTTAAGTGATGCATAAATTCATCATATCCATGATTTTGCATGTTTGCCCCAAAGGTAGTTGCTTGGATGATGAAGTAGAAGGCCCTAAATAACAGTTTAGTGCTCTTTGCAAAAACATTTTTCCCCCATGGGACAGCAAGCATGCATATGAGTGGTTTTTAAAAGATAATGATATTCTTTGTCTCCAGCAGTTGGAACTTGGCATCATAGAAAAAGGGTAAAAGACAATGTAATGGATACTTCCTTGACATGTAAGAAGCTCTAAATCTCATATGTGATATGCAGTGTTGTTTTCATTGTTTCTCATTGGCATAATCTAAACCATCATAGCAGGAGGCTTTCTACCACCCAGATGAGGCTATTTGTTTTGTGCAAAGGCTATTCTTAAGGAAAAGTCTGTTCACAAAGCGCCCTCTCACCTTTTGTAAAGATGTGCCTCATTCCAGTTTATGTAGGACAAGCAGAGTCAAAAAATAGATTTGTGTGGCTCTGATCCTGCACATCTTTTGAATGGGGAAGTGTTGCACTGCTAGGGGTGTTCTGTTATTTCCCTACTTTTTTTCACATTTTGTTTGCAGCTAAGAAGTGTCCCCGGTTGTCAGTGTTGTCTCCAGTAGCACATGAAACCATCCATGCTTCAGATGCTCTGTGCTTTGGATTTCTTCCAGCCCCCATGGTTGCAAAGCAAGTAAAACCAAGATTTCATATAGCTTTTTGAGGAAAAATAATTAAGGAGGACAGGGAGCAGTTCAGCTAGATAAGATAGATCCTGCACTACCGCTTGGACAGCACCAGCCAGATGGGGGGGGTTCAGAGCTGTTAACAGCAAAGAAAAATTACTGTGTATCAGAGTATTTTCATCAGCTTTACCAAAACAAATAGGTCACTTTGAAATAGCGCAAAATTGCAGTAAATTTCCAAATTTGTTTTCTTCTTCTTCTGAAGCTGGATGAGTATATTTTTGCACTATTGATTTGGTGGGATTTGTAGCTTTGTAAGCCAGAGATACAAAGAGAGGTGGTGAAGACAGGCAAGCTGTTTTCTAACCAGTATTTTTCTTCTTTCTCTAGTGATAAGAAATCTTAATGGCTCTCATCTCTGATCCATCTACGTCTTGCCGAGTTCCTTAATGTAGCTGAATATGACTCTTTCTCTGTGGATCTGCCAACAAATATGGCAGGTTCTGCAACAAATACCAGGTTCTGGAAGCATGAATGTGCTCTTAGTAAAGTTACAGACAATTTAGGGATCAGGAAGCTACAATTCTTGCAGCAATTATGTGTTGAGACTCAAAGTTCAAAATCCTGCAGCTTTATAACCCCAGCTCTGGAGAGAATTATTGGAGTCTCTGTCATTGTAATCACTTTAGGAATAAATTTACCACGTTGTGTGTTTTCAGTGAATGTAACTGGAGAGCCATTAGCTAAAAATTGTTTTGATCTTGCACAACTTGAAAGAATCGATGTCATTAGTTTTAAATTTTGAAAGCAAAACTAGCACTGTAACCCCTGCAAGCTGTACTGCTTGAGTGGGATGTGCTTTTACCTGAAATGAAAGGAGCCAAACTGTAAGTCATTTATGTAAAAAGGCTTCTTTGTTTTTGAGGGTCTGAGCCTGCAGAGTGCTGTGGGGAAAGGAGTCTTTGTTCTGCTGTGGTATTTAGCACATGTGCTGTTTTATGTGTGTTACAAGCCATCTCATACCTCCACGTTATCTGTTGCTTCTTAAGACTCCTTTGTTTCAGGGATAGGTATTCTTGTGTTTTCCTTTGCATGTGTATGAAAACTAAAGAAAATAATTGCATGGTCTTACGTTTTGAGGGGAAAGGGATGGATTTTTAGCATTAAGCTATTATGAATTTGTCCTTCTAGCTCACATGGTATCCAGTTCACATCCATAAATTCTGTGATGTCTTCAAGTGGAACACAAAGAACAAATATCTTACTAGGTCAAGACATTTCTATGTGTATTGCAGGGAGAACACAGACACAGTATGAGTGGATTGATCAACTGCAGCAGATTTGGTTTGCAGCGTGCCTTGGATTTTAGAACCAAGCTTAAACTACAAAATTGTTTACAAAGTGTTTTGGATTCCAACGATACAAGATGCCATTTAAATCTTCAGACTCACACAGAAAATGACACAGCAGCAGGGAGACATTAATTAGTGTGTCTTCTATGGGAATCTTCCAAACTGCAAGCACTTTGGGGTGAGGCTAAAATCAAAATCCACTTACAAATTTATAGCTTTATTTTCTGTTTTCCATGAGGCTTTTAGTCCATCATTTGCATTGAAACTGGCCAGGTAATGACCAGCTGCATAATGAAACACACACAATTTCCACAGTAGCCACCCAAACCTAATGCATAACACCTGGACGTGAGCAGCCAGGCTGAGCACATTACCTTGGGGCAGCACTCCTCTAGAGCAAGTAGTATATGGGGAGATTTTGTACCTGGTAATTACAATGTTGACATAGGAGGTGAAACGTCTGGTTGCAATCCAGTACTTGAGTATCTCCTGCAAGGTGAGAAGCCTCGGCAGGAGGGGCTGATGGACCCCTGTAGCAGGGAGGGCTTTGTTGTGGCTGCTAGAAACCCCTCAAACTCCTGCTCTTAGTTGTGCTGGGAAGGGTTTTCAGTATGGACCTTCCACAGCTTGGCCAACTGTCCTAACTGCAAGGCTTCCCAACCTGGCTTCCTTTTCTTGTACTTTACAGGTAACATTTAAGGTCAGTTTGAGAATCAAAAGGTTCTTTGTGTTAAGACACCATGTTGGATCTCACCAAACTGCTTGCTTCCTATTTTTTTTCTCCCTTCCAGTTTTGCAAGTACTTGGGGATGGACCAGCTCACTGCTTTTGGCAAATAAGTGAATTGCCAAAAACTTTACCAAACTTACTGATGTGAAACTACAAACATGACTGGATTGTAGTTTTACAATGACTTTTTTTTCTTCTCTGATCAGTAACTTATCATGGGCATTATAAGCTTCAATGATTATAAAGTAAGAGCTACATCCAGCCACTTTAATACTTTACCCATAGCTTATTTTTAAAAAGAGAACACCTAGCAAAATTTATAGATACTGATCATATTCTTCAGCCTACAAAACCTACAGAGTGCTACTACAGCCAGGAAAAAGTAAACTAGAATAGGCCAGAAACAGCCTTTAGAACATCCACCGTACTGAGGTGAACTCTCTGCTTGTGGAGTGAATTGAGTGGCATTGCCAGTATGTGATCAAAGGGAGGAGGGACTTGGGAAGAGGATTTTGTCCCACTTGCAAGACATTTGTCTTTTTCCTTGGAAGATAGAAAAGTGTTAGGACTTAGCTGGCTAACGTTTTTGTAAGTATTTCAAGTCTCGAACATGTAATTTAATGCTCTGAATAATACTGGACACAGAGCACATACACTCTCTAATCATACCCTTATTCCTTGAACTTCTTATTAAACTGATGAATATCCTCTAGCAAGCTGTCCATCCTCATTTTAGAGGTTTCAGGTGATAGCAAATGTACTTCCTCTCTGGGTAAATTGCCCCCTTGTTAATTATAGGGTCTGTTGAAACTTTGGATTTTATTTCTAATCTGAACTGTTCTAGGTTTATCTTCCAACCATGTAATTTTATTATACCGTTTCTTTATTCTGATAAATATCTACCAGCATATACCTCTTCATCTTTTTAATAAGTTGAGCAGAGCAAGCTCATTAGGTCTCCCAGGAAAGGGTGCACTTTCTGACCTTTGATTATTTCTGCAGGTCCCTTCTTAGTCCTCACCTGTTTGGGGGGGGGGGGGGTGGTCTTCTGCAAACATGAGCGAGTGCAGCCCTTGGCACTGGGTGCAGGATCTGTTTACAGTACGCTGCAGGTTATTTCCTTGTGCCCACACCAAGATGTGGTGCTTGCTCCCCTTGGCTTTTCCATGGGAACTTGGATTCAGTCTCTTCCCAGGGCTCCTGGTGGCAGTTGTGGCAGAGGCTGAGCTGGTCTATACCAGAGGCGTAGGGCCCTGGAAAGGCACTGCAGTAGCTGCAGAGCGGGCAGGAGCAGGACCAGATCTATGTAGCATTGCACCCAGCCCAGTTAGCCCTGCTGAGGTTTCCCTTTTGAATTTATTTTGGGCTTTGCTTGCAGCTGCAGTGTGTGGCCAAAGTGCCTGCATTTTGGGTTTGCTGGTGGCAACAGCTCAGCTCCTCCCAGCACTACATTGAGTAAAGCGGAAAGAGAAGGAGATAACCTCTCAAATCACTTAACATCAGAACCACGTTGCCTTTATGCATTTGCATCAGGTGGGGTTAGATGCAAGGCCCCTGTTCAAGTGTGAGAGTACAGTAAGATTTGCAGTTCAGGGGCTTGTGCCAGACTCTGCTGCATTCGTCAGCCAAAGTGCTGATTGCTCTTTACACAGAGCGCTGATATACATACTACAAAGCAATCTTGCTAATATATGCTTCAAATATAAAATGAGCAGTGAAACAGTCCCTCCAAACATGGATGTGCTATTCATGAATGATGTATGCTGAGGCCAGCAGAGCACCACACTTGCTTTGATTACAGCTCTGGATGACGTTACTGGCAGAGATGTAAGACCACTGCGTTTGGTCTTTTGAGCTCCATAGCCTCATTAAGAAATTAAAACATTTTTGGGTCTTTCAGGCAGTCTCTCTCGCTGGGATGGTTAAGTTAGCTGACTGTCAGCATGGTGATGCAGGTTGTTAAGGATCAGAGATTTACCTTGATGGTATAGCAGCCTCTTCCATTTCGACTGCAATCCAAAGCTCATTTTTCCTCTGAGGCAGTCATTGAAATTCAGTGCACGATTTGTTCCTCTGGTTGTTTAACAATGTCTCTCATGTTTGCCCCGATTTTAGAAATCCTCCTTTGTAGCAGAGATAACATAGAGCAGGATGGTATAATTGCAGTAAAGAGGCCCTGGAGCTTGCAGTAATAGGATGGTTCATCTGATGTGTACTGCCATTAGGAAATAACCCACGTATGTATGTTCCCAGGGGACAGTAAAGAGGTTTTTAAGGATTACACTTTATGTAGTATGAAAGCTAATGAGCAAAAGAGCAAGTATGAAAAAAACTATTGCTGCAGAAAGTGTGGTGCCACTTCCTCTTCTCACTTGTTTCCTGATGCCTTTGTAGCTCCAAAACATTCATCTCTGCCCAGCAATGCATGGCTTTTCGTGCACTGCAGTTGGTTCCCAAGACTTTTGAGAGCACTGTATTATTTTCATTTCACTGAAAAATAAATAGCATGTTAAAAGCATGGCAGAGCTGAGTTGAGGATTGAAACTGATGCATGTGTACAAAATAAATTATTTTGGGGGAATAGCAGTATCTTATAGTCTGTGCCCTCAAAAAAAAAAAAATATTTGCTAGAATGATATAGTTTCAAGAAAGGTTGATATATTAAGACTATCAGTTAGGCAGAGCTTCAGTTCTTCCATCTCCATTCTTTTCCTGGCCAATGTGCAAAAACAGATGAAGACATCAACACACAGTAAACACTGAAGCATCCATTTCAAATGTTAAGTGGCATACAGAGACAGAGCTGCAAAATTTGGCCTGTGGAGGTATGAAATTCAGAGCAGCTGATTTCTGCTGTTAATAACTTCTTGTTCAAATAGATTGCCATGCAGAGTGCTAATTCCTTCACCTTGCATTAGTGCTGAAGTAGAAGCTGGACTGAGCAGAATGGGCTTGGGCTTCTTTGTTTTTTTCACAGCATTTTCCCCTTGTTTATAGAGGTTGCTGTAGATAAAGAAATTAGTTCACCTTTTAATACTCCGTACCCTCTCTGTGCTGCTGGAATATATTTTTGTGCCTTGTCAGGTTTTTATGTTCAATGGAATGGATGAACTTGCATCTTTCTTCATCTATTTAGCACAGTAAAGGATCAGACTTTGCTATCAGGTAAAGTGAAGTGGCTTCACTTGAGTTGCAGAGACTTGAAGAGGATACTGGATTTTGACCAAATGTTGTACTGGGGTTCTGCAGCAAGGTCTAATATCCATAACTTAGTTGTATTCTGAAGGGTCTGATCATAAAAAAGAAGTCCATTAATATTAAGTGAGGAAGAGGTGACAGCATCCTTGCAAGGATAGAAGCAGAACAGTAACCTTAAACATCACTGTTTCCACCCATGAGTCAAGGGAGCAAATGATCAAGAGATGACAGTACCTCCTTCTGGGCCAAATAAGTAACTTAATTTCCCTTAATGGCAAAGAAGGTTCAGGAAACAATGGAACCAGATTCTTCTGTTAATACCTTTTTGCTCCCAGCTAACCACATTTGAAGTGTGGAAGTGTGTTAGAGTGCATGTGAAGTATTTTTGAGGGGCTTGTATTGAGGCCCCTCTGTGTGGTTAGAGCGTTGTAGAAGAGAGGTCTTCTCCTGACTCTCAGAGGTGTAAGCAAATCTCTGCATACTGGGACAGGGGTGATGGGTGCACATGCCCTGTAAGCAGGAGAAATTACTGAAGTCCTTGAAGAACAAAAAGTTTGTTAAAATAATAATCCATGGCCCAGTGGACTGCAGCTCTTAACCCATCCCTTTTGTGTATTCCTGCACCTGAAACACAGAGCTGTTGTGCCATGTACTAAGCAGCTTTTGCTAATACCAAGGAGGTTTTCGGTGCAAAGGTGCACATTACTGTAATGCCCCCATGTGCTGATGCCTACATGTTCAGCATAAGGGTAGGTACTTCATCTTTTCCATAACTTTTGGTTTCTCTTTCATAGTCATGTCTGTATTGGGCAATAAATGTATCTTACTTGAAGAATATAGAACATAAAGCTGAGGTGAAGAGACCGCTGTGTGTTCAAACATACAGCAGAGTGTCAGCAGTGGGCTGACTAAAGCAATGGCCATGCAGTTATATTTACTAGAGATAACAGAAGGGCTTCTCTCTACCCAACCCCAGGGCTGGCTGGCTGGCTCTGCAGAGCACCTGTCCACCATACTGTGCCAGTGTATCATGCTCCAACTCTGTGAGCCCAGATCCAATGTTTGATTGCATTCCCCAACTTAGTGTCACTTGATCCCGGGTCCACCATCAATCTATCGTTCATTACAACGCCTGCGACTGACTTTGACAACCGCAAGTGACACGGGATGATTTATCACTTGCTGCTCCTGTCAGTTGACTCTTCTCTGCTTAAGCTTCCAGTCTTGCAAATACCAGAATAGTAGTGCTAAATTTTTTATTTCTGTCCTTTCTCCCCCTCCCCCCCCCTCATAATTGGTATATGGGAGCAGAAGAGGACTTGCAATTTTACTATTGCTGGATAAGCCTTTTGTAAACTCAGTTACAGCACTTCTGATGTCGGTAATTTTTGTGACTAAAAAATACGCTGACACTGTGTTTGTGCATAGGAAAAGAGCAAATTTGAATGTATAGTAATCTGGTGCATTTGAGAGGTGTTTGATGCTATATCCCAGCCAAGTTACTCACTCATGGAATTTTTTTTTTAATTATTATTTTTCTGAGTTGACTGGAGATGTTAATCTCCTATCTGTGGAAGGGCATCTTTAATGCTAAAAAATTGATCAGAGATACCCAGCATTTCTCTGGCATCAGAAAAGATTTTGAAGGAAACCTATCAGTTGACAGTACACCAGCAGAGACATTTGTTACTTTATTTTTCTTACATAATGAAGAAATAGCCAGGTGATGATTTCCAATTCATGAAGTATATTGTACCATGCACTGTATTCATGAATATAAATTGAGCAGACGTGACACACATTTTTCATACTAAAATAATGCAGTGTTGCTCCTTCTGGTAATTCTTCTTTGCCTGGAATATGCTTATTCTGAGAACATCACTGCAGAGTTAATAGTGCACCGCATAACTGCATGTTAAAAAATACAAGTGCTAAAGGACATAGAATGTCTTACAGATAAATTATTCATAGATTTATAATGGCCGTAGCTGGCTACATTTTTCAAGGACAGTATCTTTCTACACCTACCTTTCCTTTCCCACTTTTTCTGCAAAATCCTTCATCTCTAAATAGTAGCATCACCCATCCAGCCCACTTTCATCCGGCAAGGCTCATTCTCAGGCTGGATCATGTTGCTGCCAAGCAGCGCATTGCTTGCACTTCCCTTCCCATCCATGCTTCTGCCTCATTTCTCAAGTAGTTCTAGAGGAGCCATCCCAGCAGAAAAGCTGCAGTGTTGTGGTGACTTTGAACTCCGAGCCAATTGCAGGTTTGAAGCAGAAGCATCAACTTCTCATCCCTGTGCAGTCACTTGTGTTTCAGCAGCATTCCCACTGAGCTATGGGGAGGAGCAGACACTCTCTAATTTATTATTTTCCTCTTTCAACAAACATGAAACTAGTAGGGTGGAATATGACTCTTAATATGCTCTAATTGTATAAAAAGCCTTGCAAGTAGGAGCCAGTGTGTATACAGATGTTCTTCTTGATTAAATAAAGCCTTCTCTGTTTACATTGTGCTGGGGAGCTGCATTACAAGAAAGGTAACAAGGTGAGATAAGAAACATGACCTGAAAGAAAACTACCAGATTAGACTATGACGGCAAAATATTGGTGTCCTTGAAGTCAGTGGGAGTTTTGCCTCTGAGGAAGTAGCCAGAAGCCAGCAGCACCCTGTGTCTGTTCAGGGCTTTCCAGTCCTGTGCTGCTGTCAGGCATCCCCTCAAGGTGGTCTCTGCCACAGGGTTGAAGAGCATGAGGGCAATGCACTGCCTGCTCACATTACCCTGCCACGACTGTCAACTCACAGCATTTGTTTATTCCACTTCAATTTTCATTTCCAGTAATGCTTCTCTAGAAATAGAGCAACATTTTGACAAATGGGAGAAGCGATGGGATCATTTACTGTTCCTCACAACAGTTTTAATTTTGCCTCTGCAAGTGACAGGGTACTTGAAAACATCTTTCTTCTTCCAGGCTACCAGCCTGTCCTGCCGAACCAGCAACAGGGGTTCCAGGGTCTCATGGGAATGCAGCAGCCGCCCCAAAGCCAGAACCTGATGAATAATCAACAGGGAAATCAGGTGCAAGGCATGATGGTGCAGTATCCAGCCATGTCGTCTTATCAGGTACTTCAGAGCCATAAAGAAAGACTCTCTCTCTCTGAGAGTGCTTAATTGAATTAAGCTTTTGTATTGCAGAATGGTATTTATTACTTCATTAGGACAGTGTGTGGCAGGAGGCCTCCTGATAAATACGTTTCTGAGTCAAATTGGTTTATTTGCTTCCTGTTTACATATTCTTAGGACTCCTGATTTTCATTCTGAATTGGTAATACTTCAAGTGAAATATTTATTACAGCCTGTAGTGTGGGTAAAATGTCACAAAGGATGAAGGCATTACACTTCTTGTGAAGAAAATTAAGTTAAAAAAATAAAGCAACATTGTTTTTTGGTTTTTGTTGTTGTCGGGGGGGTTTTTGTTTGGTTTTTTGTTGTTGTTTTTTGGGGGGTTTTGCCAGTGCGGTGCTGTTTCCTGAAATGAAGTTGAGGGTTTTGCCTGATCCAGTTAAAAATTACTCATCTGTGGAGACTCCTACCAACTATCTCACCATGTGTTCTATAAAAAGCTGCAGCCACATAGATTTTTCTTTATTGGGTTTTGGGGAGAGGGAAGGCAGTGGCTTGATTTTTACCAAGGCCGTAAGTTACCCAGACTTATTTCCCCACTCTGTGCCTGGTTTCTGTGAGATATGCCAAGAGCCTGTGAGAGGTGTCTTATGCTTATATTTCCTCTAGTCCCTCTGCAAAGTTAAGAAACTAAATGACATCTAATTCATTTTAATAGATTTTACTGATGGAGCAGCCATCCACCTTTTCCATTGGCTTCTCTGAAAACACTATAGCAACCGAAATGGAAATGAGGGAATTGCTTGTGTGTAAAAGTTTCCCCTTACATCTTCAGAATTTCTGTACTGAAGATGCGTTTTAAAGTTTAATGATGAAGTTAAAAGTTTTGACGTTTTAGATGGTCTAGATATACCAGGGTCGAGTCTTCTGTTTGCACTAATCCCAGAAATGAATATTCAGCTTGATCATGACAGAGCCACTTATTAGACCTGGGAGCAGAGGGATTTCTATTTAACCTTCCTCTAACAAAGGAAATCCTTAGGGATGAGAACAGTAAAGAACAGCAGAAAACAACACGTTTTGGCAGAACGCATTTATATTCACATTCAGCTAGAAGGAAGATAGGGAGACTTCAGCCCTTCTTTAATTTGTTTAGTAATTACTAGGTTTTTTTCCTACGTCTTCCTGTTTTCCTACCTAGGTGCCAATGACCCAGGGTTCTCAAGGATTGCCACAACAATCATATCAACAACCGATCATGCTACCTAATCAATCAGGTCAAGGAACACTTACAGCCACTGGAATGCCTGTCTACTGTAATGTCATACCTCCTGCCCCACAGAACAACCTACGGTTGATCGCCCCACACTGCCCCTCCAATAACGTTCCAGTTATTTCTGCCAGCTGCAGGACAAACTGTGCAAGCATTAACAATGCAGGGTGGCAGGTCAAGTACTGACACTGTGGCTTAGCGTGGATGTACGAGGATAGTGGTGCATTATTTGACAACTCATGGCCTTCAAATGAAGAGGAACACAACAGGATAATCAGTTGAGGACATAAGTACTGACTATGCTGAAGTGATTTGCTGCTGGAAAAATCTGTAAAAAAATTTAAAAAAATAAATTTTGAAAAAAAAAAATGTTTGCTGGTTAATGGTGCATATTTTTGTCATGTCTGCTAGGTATGCCTTTATAGCTTAGCTAGTGACATGAATTCATTGAGGTAAGATTTTTTCCTACCACTGAACACCACTGTGTAGATTGTAATATCCCCGATTCGGTTTAGTTTTGTACTTTGTGTTGAGTTTGTGAAGCTAAAAGTATTTAAAAAAATAATAAAATCACATTGTACCAAAGCTGTAATGGAAATGAAAAAAAAAAAACACAAACTAAAACAAAAAAAGAATTACTGAATGGAAGGAATAATTTATATACACTATAGAGTTTTTTTATGGATATATACTGTATTGTAGTGCTTAATCACAATAAAGCTATTTGACCTCATGGAGAAAGGTCATGTTTCTACCACCTGCTTGGTCTCCTGTTTCTGAGTGAGTGAACTTCCCTTTGGTTCTGCACTGTCTTGTTTCACGTGAAGTTAATGGGCTTATGGGATTTCAATGAGAACTCAACTTATCCATGTCTTAACATGTAGAATTATAACAGCTAAGACCACTTAGATATGGTAGCGTAGACACCCAGAAATCATCAATGAATCATGTACCAGATCATCTTAAACTAAGTTTGTGCTTTTCCTATCCCTAGGACCAGTAATGTCACAAACAGAATTCAGTACTGCTGTAAGCCTCTACTAAGTCCTGCCTCTTCAAGAGGCCATACAACAGTTGCATATAAGAAGGCAGAGATGTCCCATGATAACCCATCCAGTGGCTGGAAGATCAGTTGCTACCAATGTAGCAATGACAGTACCCAGCAATTCTGCTACACAGAGATACTCTACCCAGTTATTGGTGCTCCAGCTATAAAGCCATTTTGCAACAAAAAGACAATCCAAGAATCTGGTCCATCATCTTCAAGTACTGGAGATGAACAATATATTGGGGGTTTGACTCCTAAAACGTGCAGCACAGTGGTTTGCCAGAAATGTTTAGAACTTTTTTTAAAAATTCCTGTGGCTTTTCTCATTTATGTCTATGTTCACTCAAATTCCCAGCTTGTTGTGGTAAAACTTTCTTAATTCATAAATGCTGCATGGAGTTCATCATTCTGCTTAAGTGATTGCAATATCTGAGTAACAAGTTTACCAGATAAAAGCCTGTGTTTTTCTTCACTTAAGTTGCATTTTTAATCAGTTTTGAAGACCTTTAAAATAGGAGTTAAGCAGCCCAGAATAATGCATACACATCATGAAAAAGCATGAGATCTTTCTGCACATAAAATCTGTATGTGTCATAGTATGATTTTAGGTACACCTGAGATGGCAGCAGCCTACAAGGCCCTTGACCATTGTTAATCAGAACGTGAAACAGCTTTTATTTTACCTTGAAGACAGGTGGCCTGTACTTCACACACTTCAGCTGTGGAAGCAGGAACTGGAAGGGCTACAACGCATTTTTAAAATAAACATTTTCTTTTCTATACAATGAACAGGTATCTTTCAGAGTTCAGGTTTTTGTTGTGTTTTTTTTTCACATGGGTTCCTGGAAGTGTGGAATCCAGTCCTACAGGAACATTAGAAAGCCAAACATCAAATGTTACATAGTGTAATCACGATTCATTTGCTGAGGGGCAGTCAAAAACATCAGCAGGTAAGTAAACACAATTCACTCTTCAATTAGAGGTGAAATACCTTGGGAGAGCCTACTGATTGATTTTTATTATTTTTTTCCCTTTTTTAAATCGTCATCCTGCATTTGAATTTTGCCTGTGACCCTGAGCTCTCATTTCAGAGGCCCTGCGTTGTACAGCTCATTCTTTTTTTATAGACTATGGAGGTTTCTCTCCTAGCATTACACATAATTGGGTTTGCTGCTGCTGAATGACTGGCAGCTAAATGGATGGGTGTCCTCCTCTGTCAAGGCTCCAGAGCCTGGCAGGATGGACCTGCAGGTGACCTTTTGCAGGACAGGTTGTATGTAGCCAGGCAGAACAAGAAGGTGTGGGGGGTGACTCCCTGTGCACACAGACTGTGTCAAGAGAGCCCTAGGTAACCACTGCAGTAAAGCCCTGTTTCTTCTCTTCTCTGAAGCACTACTGTTACCTTATTGATCTTCCTTCTCATCAGAGAAGTATGAATGAATTGCCTGGTAAAAAAAAAACAAACAGCTCTCGGCATCACAGATTGCTGGCAAGCTGAGCTGCAGATGGTCTAAGTAGGCATGGGAGTCAAAAAAGCAAAGCCTAGGTATCTTGCCTCTGTAAAGGGAGAATCTTCTCATGCCTTTACACCTCTCTTGGTCACATCCCCTTGGCAAACAGCATATCCCATGACTGAGAATGGCCGTGAGTTCCCATGATTTACCTGTCCCTGCCAGTTCAGTGACTGCATTGTGTAAAATATAGCTGTGGAAGCAGGGATCCTGCTGACTGACTTCTCTCAGCCTTTTGGCAGCAGCACCTACCTGCACATTAATGCACCTTCCTGCTGAAACAAAGACACTAAATTTTTATGTAAAATTGAGCCGTTGCAGGAGGACATCAGAGCCACCCACCCCAAAATGGCCTACATCCTGTGATTGTCTCACTCTCCAAAGAGTTTGAATCTCCTTAAGTCTATGAGGAAAGTGAATTTCATCTCCCTCAGCTATGGAGAATGCCCTAATTACTAAAGTGCCATATACACGGGGGAAACATCTCACATGGTGGTGCACATATTTGCTTTATGCTGGAAGTATTTATATTTGAAGACAATTAAGTAATTCTGCTTCTGTATCAAGTTAAGCACAAATACTGTATTTTTTTCATAATGCAATATTAAGTCTTTCTCCTAAGCCTGATGCTCATTAATAAAAACATTCTGAGCTGGATTGCTTAGCAGCCTTCTGCTATTAAACCAGAGATGTTTCAGCATTGTCAGAGGGTGAGGGAGGAGGGAAAAAGAAGTGACCTGCAAATATATGTAAGAAAAAAAGGTAGGTGAAACTCAGCGCTTTTTTCTCAGTCTTTTGAAATATTTTGTAGGCAATCACTGTAAGAGGAGTGCTATTAGACTCACCTGGCCAAATTCAGTTGAAGGGACTCAGCAATTGGTCATCTTGAATTCAAGAATCCAGCTCATAGTAGTGAAATGGTCTGTGGGACATGTTCCTCTCCTGTGGGGTTGCTCTGTCACAGTGGACTTCTTTTTCTCTAGTCTTCCCTTGGAATTGGGCAGGCTCTGGCAGCTACTCTGTAGCAGCCCTGATGTGGTGTTAGGGACTCTCCGTTGGCACTTTCCCTGTACCTGCTGTATACGTGCCTCGGTGGTTGTATAATGCTTTCTCCTTTTATTATATTCTTAAGCTGATGGAAAGTTCTCCCAAGGCACTGTAGATATTTAATCTGCCCCTATTTTTTTTTTTTTTTATTTATATAGCACTGAGACCCAAAGAGGCATATCCTGAATTAAGCTGACTGCATCAGATGACACTGATTAGCCTTTTGGATGGGTCTAATTCATTTGGGCTGTAATTTGCAGAGGCTGTACATCCTAACATAAGCCAGATGCCATTTGCTATTGTTTAGCCTTTTGTGTTGCCCAAGAAGTAAATTATTTCCTTCTAAAGCTATTCCCTTATGTTTCTGTTTAACTCTGTGTGAACAGCTTCCTGTAACAAAGACAGACTGCATAAATTACCCCAGCAGCAAGGAATGGAAATATGCAGGGAGGCTGTACCATACCCAGAGTATCCTTGCTCTCTACCCCGTTAGCTGCACTGTAGCGTGGTGACCCGCCCTGGCACGGCCACTGAGTGCTTCAATGGGATTGTTTCACTTGTATTCCCAAAAGCCATGCAAAATGTGCATTGGTCAGTGTCCTTTTAGCCCTCCCATTCACAAGGCTTTGGAGCTGTGTGGCATGTGTTACTCCTTTGGGCTGACTGTGGAGAAACCAGTTTTCTCCCTTAGTGCTAAGTGGAGAGGCTGTGGTGGAGGCTGAGGCCCACTGAGGGTTGGGAGCCTTGGCTTGATGTCTCCAGGATCTCCTCTCTTGACTGACAAGGAAGAGGGAGACTAGTTTCCTTCATTGTCATGAACATACCACTCATGCTTAGCCCAGAGACTATGCTCTAGAAAAGCTCACAGCTTCAACACCTGCTTAGCTCTTGTCTAAAAACACATTTCTGGTGTAGGACATCACCATCTAGTCTTGGGCAGTGGCCAGCTTAGGGCAAACATTGAGCCAAGCTCTGACTAGTGCTTTGACAGCAACCCTATGAGCTTCAAGCAATACTCAAAGCTGCATGGCAGACAACAGAAATGCCTTGAGTGTTTTGGAGGGAAAGAAGCCTCACTACATGCACATTGCCTACACCTACCATAAATTGAGTGGTACAGCAGTTTTGGGGATGCCTGCTCCCGAAACAGAGCAAACGATCTCCATTTCTAATCAAATTTCTGCTCCTGGTTTGCCGTAAGAATTGACTTTCTTCCATGTTGTTTCCTTTAATTCTTCAGAAAAGTGGATATAATGAGCCTTTGAGGCAGTGGACTGATG
This sequence comes from Hemiprocne comata, assembly GCA_020745705.1. Taxonomy (NCBI): domain Eukaryota; kingdom Metazoa; phylum Chordata; class Aves; order Apodiformes; family Apodidae; genus Hemiprocne; species Hemiprocne comata. The sequence goes on from CM036587.1 coordinate 50,415,210, forward strand.
GTTAAATAATTGATGCCACACAGTGTTTCTGAAGATGGTTGGCCCAGCATTCAGTGACTGGCACGAACTATTGCTGTACTCCTGGATGTTTTTCAGAGTTCCGCTTTGGGTTGAATACTGCTAAAAATACGGCTTTCCGGTACATTTCAGAGGGCAAAATCAAATCCTATGCTTCTGGCTCTTTTTACAATATCCCACCAACTGTGGAAAGGGATGACTCCTCATTACCACTCCTGATATAAGGACAAGGAGACATCAGAGAAAAAAAATTGTTTATTAAAACAATCTCCAAACACAGAAACAGAAGAGCTTCCCCCCCCCCCCCCCCAAATATATACACAACCTGTGTCATTCCTTGCTGCAGAGTGTGGTTTCAGAAATGGGTGGACAAGGTCAGGGAGGAAAGTTGTACCCAAGGCTGTTACGTGCAGCCAGCCAGCCAGTGTCTAGTTCATGGAAGCAATGAACAGCCTAAAGAAATACTGCCATACCATTGACCCATTCTTAAACCTTTCCCAGACACTATTAAGGACGAGTATTGGACTGGAAATGAACCTCTGACCAAATATGGCAGTTCTTTAAAGCAGTATTTGTTACCCAGTACTTAATAAAAAAAATTTAAAAAAATAAAATTGGTATCACCTGAAAGAGTCTGTCGGTAACAAAAACCTGTAAGGATCAGAAGGAGGAGGCGAGGCTAACAGTGGGTTAATTTTCTTCAGGTTTTTTGGTATCAAATGGCCCTGACTGGCCTTACACAGCTGCTTGTTCTGCTAGTCAGAGTAGGGTGTAATACCGTATTGAGGAGGAAACAAACCTTCCAGTAGCAAGCGTCTCATGATCTTTTCCTCATCTTTCATGTCTTCTTTGAAGCATGTAATTGTTTTTTATTTTTGTAAAGGTTAATTATGTACAAACAATGCTTTTGTGCTAGAAGTTGTTGGCTTAGTTGATAATAATTGAATTTTTTTTTTCAGGTGGCTTTTGGTATATTATGTTATTTCTTGTCAAAAGTCCTGACTTTTCTGAGCATCAGGTGTAGTTGCTACTAAGAGAGTTTTTTATAACATTTTGTCATTGACTTAAGAGAAGTTAATTGATGTAGGAACTACAGAAATAAACTGCAAGAGAGCACCTGAGATTAGCTTTCAAGCTGAAGAATACCAGGTGTTCTGGTTAAATTTATGGATGACTTTTTGAAAAGCAGTATTGAATTCTTCCCTGGTTTTCATTTGGAGAGATCAGCTGCAAACCTACATGTACTTAATGAAGCACTACATCTCAGTTCATCCTGATGTTTTTAAGGAATAACTTTGGAGGCTTTAGATTTAGGAAAAGAAGTAAAAAAAGCTTTGTCTTTTATGTTGCAGGTGCAGGTTTACAAAAGACAGTTGTAAAAAGGAAATGTAAGGAGAATGTAATGTTATAGCAAAGATGCATGCTCCCCAGTACAGAAATTATTGCCATTGAATGCTACTAAATATATCCCTAGAGAAATGCTTTAAAAAGGTCCCCTGAAAGAGTGCTGTGTATTTTGAGATAAAAAGCAAACTTCACAGATCCAAAGGGTGTATGTTGTTGTTGTTTTTTTAACCCTAAGGGTGAATCATATGGGTATGAATCAAGGCAGTCACCATACCCAGGTTTTCCTTGAAAGTCTATACCTAAGCATCTCCACCATCCTGAAAAACTGCTTTTATCTGCATGGAGAACAGATGCATATGAAATCCTCTGGTTTGGGGTTTTTTTGTAGGTAGTGGCCTCTCAGCCACTGAATGTGATAGGAAGACCAAGTAAATTGATTGTAGACAAGACTGAACATTTTCTACTTAGCTCCCATTAACTTTGATCTTACCAGGACCAAATCTTATGCCAGGTGGAGCTTGTTGGGAAAAAAGGCACCTGAGCACATGTGTGTGTGTGAGTAAAAAATTTCGTGATGGAGAAAAATTGCTTCATGTTTTCTAAAGCTTTTCAATTAGAAACAAAGGTTTTACAAAATTTCTCGTGAACCATGCTCCTGTGCTGATTCATTGAGGGCACAATTTAGTCATGAGACACAATGTCAGGAGATGAGTAGTCACAGTATAATCTTTTGCTGTGCAAAATTTCAGGCAGCTATTTGCACAACGAATGATCTTATCTAAGAACAAAAAAAAATGACAATGAGATAAAGCCTTAAATGGTAAATGGGGAGAAATTCTGCCTTGCCAAATACATTACAAAGTATTTCCACAGGGGGAAAAAAAAAAAATAAAAAAAAAATCACTCTCAATGTCTCAGACTGTGCCACCCATTGTAAAGGCCAAGAGATCAGAGCTTTAAGCAACATATTGGATATCTGTAAGCTTCCTATAAAGAACAGTTTAGAGCAATTCACACGTACACTCTCAGTTAATTGCATTAGCTGTAAGTAAAATGAAGGCCAACCAGCATTCAGAATCTTCCTGACCCAAATTTTCAGAGAGGTTCAAGTCTGGAGTACACTTTAAGCTTGAGGTGAGGTTTCTCTCATGCAAAGCAAGCAGGAATGTATTTGCATGAAGCTCACATGTGGCACTTGAACCAAGCTCCTGTGTGGGTTAATGGCTACCCTTTCATTTTGTTTCATCTATGCAGATGAAACACTGAGACATACAGCATACTGTAATGCACAGCTGCTTCAGGCAGCCACAGTCCTGCTTCCTACTGGGTGCATAAGCCTGTTGGGCAGCATATACCCTATGACTATGGGCTATGCACAGCTTGATACTTTTTTTATTGGCATGGATATCAGAAAACCACGTCATGGAGCTCACTGGCATCTTCCACTAGGCTGAAATTATCAGGGAGGTTTTCAGAAACTACAAAGGGGTCCAAATTACATGGAAGACACTGGGGCAAATCTGGATCCTTCCTGCTGTCCTGGGGATAAAGAGGTGGGAAAAGAGGTCTGTTTTAAGTATTTATTGAATAGGTTTTATCTTCTCAGTCCATTGGGACTTGAAGATTATGTGTAGTTGGCATATGGTGGAAGGAGTTGCTGCTGCTGTGTGAATAAAGATGTTGCAGACATCAGAGCTGTCACACAGCAGTGGAATGAGCTCCGGACATGAAGCATTCATACACCATAGGAAAAATTTTGATCTGAGAGTTGTTCTATTGTTTATTCATATGTGTCTATGCTCCCCTGGACTGGAGCTGTATTTTTTTGAGAAAGCTGCCTTAGCCTACAGTGGATGTTCTGTGGTAGAGAACTAGAAGCATTGCCCCTCTTTGCTTTAGAAATAATTGGCGTTTGGATGAATTTTTAAATTATTTTTTTTGTGGGAAGGCTGCTTGTCTGAACAGATATATCTTTTTATCAGAAATGTCTGTTAGTAAGAGTAACTAATATTGTCCAAGTACAAGTATGTAAAGGCAAACTGCAATTTTTTCAAACACTCATCCAATATAGGAACCTTCCAGTATAACTGTAATTTATGACCATTTTTCTCATCAATGAAACATGTTTTTTTTTTAAAAATAGGGAGTGAGGTTTAAATACAAACGTGCCAGTGGCTCTTTTAAAACATTTTTGTGCAAAGAAATACGCCTTTTTTGTGAGAACTGAAAATTCCTTCTGCATTCAAAAGAAGCAGAAATACACGACAGCAAGGTGCAGCAGCAAGGCCTTTTTGCTCAGCTCTGCTGTGATGAGATCTGTGGATACTGTGAGACAGACATGTGGCTAGAAGAGAAATTTTACTGCTTTTGTTGCTTTTGGGGGGCTTTTTTGGTTTGGGTTTTTTTGCCTTTTCTCTTCCTCTTTGTGCTGCCCAATTTTGTCCCAGGTAAATAAGCCTTTACTGCTGGAAGCTGGGGTTAAAGGGGCTCTGAAATGCTGTACACAGAAAACAAACAGCTTGCAGATTCAGCGAGAGAGGTGTGATGGCGGTTGGTTTTTGGGAGCACACAAGGAGCTTCAGAGCAGATAAAATGCTGTTGTATGCTTCAGGCTGTGTGATGAGCCCCCGGAGATCAGCATGGCAAAGTCTCTGAAGCTGCTGGCTAAAATGAGAAGCCTGCACTCACGCTTGCTTCTGAAGGTGCGCCAGCACCAGCGTGAGAGAGGTGCGTGACCTGATGCCAACATGGCTTGCAAATGAAGTCACATCCCTGCCTGCCTGTTCTCTATGCCTATTATGGAGTGTTGTAGTGCTCTTTGTACAGTAGAAGCATGAAAATGCCAGCCGTGGCCGTACACAAGGTACCAGAGATGGCATTTCTAACATGAGCAGTATGTATAAGATCAGTTGAAAAAGGATGCCTAATGCTCTGGCACCCTGGAGATCTAGAAGGGAGATGAAACATGTTAATAAACACACTATGGGACTGGTTCTGTGGGAGAGGAACAATCTTTTGAGCTCACACAGAAACGCAGGCAGAAAAGGCACCATTAGATATTCTCAACCTCCACTACCGACAAAGAATATTTCTCTTTGCTGCTGCTGCTTTCATTAGAAGAGCTATTATCCTCAGTTTTTCATGATAAAGACATAACCTTTACAGAGATCTGTGAGAATGCAATATTCTAGGGTGGAATGAATCGCTCTGTGCAAGTCCCTTCTCCTCTCTCAATTGACAATAGGGGAACCAAGATAATTAGAGCAGCTTGATAACTAATTTCTAGACAGAGAGAAGGGGGATAAATGATACCCAGGGCACGGAAATCATTCCAGGTAGACCAGTGACAACTACTGGGTTGCCAATGCCCTGTGCCGATTGTATTACCCTGTTAAAACACACACCTCCACACTGCAATATTTTACCAAAACGGAGCACAGACTTTCTAAGATGAATCAGTGCAGTGTGTCTCCTGGGTAGTAGTTGGAGAAAAGGCCTGAAGGTTTGGATTGCTTCAGAATTTGTAAAATCTTGAGCTGTGGGAAGACCAAGGGGAAGTGCTGGGATGTGATCTTCGCTGCTGACAGATAACAAAGCAAGGACTTCCAATTTAGTGCACTGTGTTTGTGAATCCCAGAAAACCAAGGGACACAACCATTCTGGCTTTCAGCCTATTACCCACTGTATTTCTTCTCAACAATCATTGATCTGTGTCTGGCTTCTCAGCTGGTCCATTTCAGAGTGGAGTGGTGGCTGGCAGCTTCTAAGAGAATCAAGGTCCCACACCAGCCTATTCAGGAGATAAGACCCTGACAGCAGAGACCCACGCTGTTGGTGGCTTTCAGATAGCAACGAATGTCATCTGCGGGCCCAGCTGCCTCAACAGATGCACATTCCTGTCAGTCAGCTTTGGTTCACGTCCACACTTAGCTTGCAAATAGTGCCTAATGCTGATGGCCCTAGACATGCAGCTATGTGACCTTCAGGTCACTTGTGTGGACTGAGCCATCCTGGCATCTGCAGAGCTTAGAGTCATGATAAAGCAGGCGTCCTGCTCAGTACTCTGCTGTGACACTTAATCCTGCATTTGTTTCTTGCTTCCTTACAGCAGCCAGACCAGGCATTAAGAGCTCCCTGTGCCTGTGGCGCCAGAATCTGGAGCTGCGCTTCAGCAGGCGGCATCGCCTCCTCCACGCCAGCACTGATAACTGCTTGGCAAAGCCCAGTGCTGAAGTAAGCTGATACGACCAGCATAAATATTGCACATGCTTAGCTTTTAGAAGAAGCAGAGCCCTCTAGAGAATGGATAGAAGAACTTTGCCAGCGTTATTTTTCCAACCTCGGTCAGACCATACATGTTCTCCCCAAATATGTGTGCTCTCCTCTAACTGGAGCCATGTCTGGATGGGTCCAGCTCAGTTGGGGGATGGTGGCAAGGCAGGCCTGAGAGGCTCCTACACAGGCATGCTGCTGAGCTCCAGTCATGCCTCTCTTTGCTTTTTAACTGAAGCTCACTCCACCATTCAGAGAGCACTAACCTTAGCTCCCCTCAGAGGAGTTAGACTGCAAGCTAAGGGGGTGAGAGTGGCATGGGACACACTTGTGTTTAGAGCATTGTATGCTACTACATAAGGTAGCAGCATGTTTTGACCCTTGTAATTTCCATCGTGATACTATAGAAAGAGATAGAACATGTATGGAAGTTGTTCTACACTGACATTAAATCCTCCTGAAAATGTAGCTAATTAAAATTGTGGTTTTGGTATGTTTCTGCTCTCAGTGACAAACAGCAAAACCAACACAGACAAGTGTAAATAATTACCTTATTTAATGTTGTACTTGAATGCTTTTGATTTATTCGCTCATTTTTATTTCCTCCTTCTTCTCTGTGCTTTCTCAGCTGTGCATTTTTCTTAAAATGCCATTTACCATTGAACATCAACTAGAAGAGAAGGGAAGAGTTAGCTTGCAAGCACTGTCACCATCTCTGAATTTCTTCCTGAATTTTGTACATTGTAAATTTGCAATTTCCTAAACTTAAAGTGTTTTGGTGTTGCTTTTAGTTTGTTGTTCGTTTTTTTTTTTCCTTTAAACAAATCTTCATAGCTACAAGATGTTCTTGGAAACACAACGTTGTATTAAAAGTATAAAACCAGCGAATACACTGGAAAATATATTTTCCCACTAACGTAAGTTATCTTACATGCTGTTGGCACTCAGGCTAGCTAATAAGCTTTTGGCTAAAATATACGAGGGTCCAAAGGTGACTTTAACTGGCATTTCTCTTTGAAAGAGCATTCTGGTTGAACATGTACAGTAGAGCCGTCCATTACAAAACACAGATGGGCAGGAAAACAGCCATCTCAGGGTCTAGATTTACAAAGTCCTTATGATCCCCTGTTTGACACCAGGTAATACTAGTGTAAGCTAGAGCCCTGAATTTGCATTAATGTGTCACTGGTTTGCACATCTATGACCATCTTTGTGCACAGATTCAACTTACGGTGTGTGCTGGCATCTAGAAACAGTAATAGTTGGCATTGACACACAGGAAAATGAGAACAGTTTTGCATGTAGATACTGTGGAGCTTCATGGCTGAAATCTGCTTTTTTCCCTGCTAATTCCTGTTCTCTTTTACTGGAAGTCTTAAAATTTCTACCCTCTTTCAGGGGAACTGCTAATCATAGAGTAAACGCTCTCCAATTCCAATACCACCAAACTCTTGATAATAATTTTCCCCAGATGTTTCATGGTATCCTCCCATGTAAGGAGGCCCCATCATTTCTTAGCAGGTGGAGCCACTTGGTGAAGGGGTTTGACTGAGATCATGCAGCAAGTTAGGAGGCAGCAAAAAAACAGGTAACAGTAAGTGCAAGAGAAATACAAAGTTCCTCCACGTAGCTGATGCTAAAACTAGGAGACATCAGCATGGTGATGCTCAAAGCTGTAATGAGTTCCTCATCCCCAGTGTTGCAAAGAAGGGTGCAGGATGAATCCCAGAGGTGAGATTCATGCCTTGCTCATTCAGAGCAGCTTAACTTCAAAGGCAAGGAGCAAAACCTGTGTGGTTCCACTCTTGCCTTCTCCTATTGTACTTACTCGCTAAATTATTTTTTTCTTCTAAGAGGTGGGTAACAAGGTTGCTGACATTTACAACACGAGAAATCCAACTCAACCAGTCTATAGACCCTGACTTTTCAAGATGTCAGGTTTTTTTAGAGAGAGGTATATATAAAATATATATTTGTTGTTTTGGTTATCACTGATATAAAGTTGTCCAAGATTTGGAGTGTAGTAGGGCCTGAGAGAGCTGAGAAAACTCAAAAAAGATGGACAGATGTGATTTTTTTTTTTTTTTTTAGCTATCACAGCTCTAGTGAAACAAATCAAATACAGCTTTAAAACTTCCCTGCTTGAACTTCTCCTCTTCCCCTTCCCTCTCCCTGGGGTTTCAGGGTTTCTGTTTTAGAGCTCTTGAACTGATTTGTTGAGACAGATCAAAGTATAAAGTATTTCTCAGCTGGTCTTATTTCTCTCACTGGATTGTAGTGGCAAGAGACAGGCAGCTCATTACAACTGGGAGAGCGTTCCTGTGAAACCAACTTCATTACAGCTGGTAAGAAAAATAAACTCTGCTGAAGCCATGGTTCAATCTCACCATCACAGAAGTAAATTATTTTAGAATTAATAAATAATGTCACACTGCTTCTCATTATGATATGAGGCTGAGTATTAAGACGATATTAAATACATCTGAACTGTACTTTTTCTGTCTGGTACTGTGAAGCCTTTGAAGTACACTATGCGTTTGTCCAATTTCAAGCACGTTTCCTCTGTGCTTGTTCCTTCCTTCTTCCACAGTGCTTCAGTGAACAGAGGGGATGAATTCTGCACCTCAGCAACTTGTGAGCCTTCTCCAGATGCGGACTCTATTTTGTAAGTCATCAGAATGTACAGCGTCTGGGTATGTTTTCAGGGTGCCTTAATACGGTTATCAGAACCCAGCTGTGCCTCCTTATTTTTTCCAAGAGTGCATCATGGAGAAATAGTACAAAGCAGGACAGTCATGACCAGGCAGAATCCAGGCCTGTTGACTGTGAGGTCCAGTTTGAGAACAGCTCAGAGCAGGCAGGTTAGGAGGCTCCATCTTGGTGCAGACCATGTGTGTGAGCGGTCCTTTCACAAGCTCCTGTCAGCCTTTGCCCTCTGCCCTTGCCCTTCCCCCAGCACAAGCCCTTAGCAGTTCCAAAACCAGAAAAAAACCCCACAACCCCCACATTGTTTTAACTAGGGTCAATGCCATGGTTTTCTCACAGCTGTGCAGACATTATGGGTAAGGCAGAGGGAATGGTGGCCCTATTCAGCAGCAGAGCTGGTTTGTGAAATTATCCTCTGAAAGAATTTTTAATCTCAAAAAAGTGGAAAGAGGAGAAGGAAGAGAAATAAAATTACCTAACGAAGGCCACAGTTCAGTGGCAGGGATAGGAACAGATTTCTGTCCTCCTGACTCCCAGGAAATCACGCCTAATACTGAAATACATTTGAGGCACACACAGCTTTACAAGTAAATTGAGACACAGCCTGTAGGAAGCAGAATGGAAGTGCCTTTAATTGGAAAGGGACTTTGCTCTTGAGGGTTTGTGCATATGTTTCTGCTTAAATGCAGCATGATACATGTTGTGGGCTGTTTTCCTCTCATTTTCCTTCACATAAGACAGAAGAGAGTCAGAGAAAGGTATATCCCTACAGAGAAATGTAACTGGTGATAATTTTTTGAGTGGCACGACTGGGCATTTTGGACAGGTATGGTTAGAGCACAGGATATATCCTAGGCAATGAGGCAAGAGGTATTGATGCTGACAGAGAAACTAATCTGGCCTAGGTGAGCATGTGGCTTTGTTTAAAGCCAGTCCAGCTGTCCTGTCTACCCAGATGCTAAACTTTGCTGAGGTTCTGCTGCAAGCTCCCTCGCAGAGTAAGTCAAGATGTGGGATGGAAACAAGTTTGGATCCAGAGGTCCCCTGCTTAAAGGAAAAGGTTCAGTGTGGACAAGAGATGGTGAGGGGGTAAAATGGATTTCCAAAGCTGGGCTTGCTTCCCCTTATATGGCTATCAGGGAACAGGAGGAGAAGGGCTGGTGGACCCAAGTCCACCAGTCAATAATTTTTTCGATGTATGAGTCACAGAACTCATGTAACATGAAAAATTAATGACAAGATAAAACCAATTCAATCAAACGTGAGAAATGAATAATTATGAGATAAACGGAAAAAAAAACTGAGATAAAGGCAAGCCAATCAAACAAATTATGAATAGCTTTTTCCAGATTGCAGTCCTGACATCACTTATAAAAATTTTTTTTGATGTTTTATAAGTGCATTTGTTTAACATCACTTTTAAAAACTGTGTTTTTATGGCTTTTGAATTGCTTTTGTTTAGCAATTACTTTTAGAAAATATCTCACATTTGATTGAGTTGCTTTTATCTCATCATTAATTTTTAATGTTACAAATTGTGACTCACACACATATACTCCCCTATATATACACAGTTTCCTTGCAGAAACCAGAACCCCATGAGCAGAGCTGCCTGCTCCCTGAGGTTCTGTTCACAATGGTGAACAAAGATCTGGACGGTGGCCAGTTGTCCCAGTGGTGGGTTGGTAGTGTAGAAGTGTGCCATGGCCAGTTGGCAGCATCCAGTTGTCCCTTTCCCATCTCAGCAGTTCTACTGTGAAATTAAATTTCCCAACAAGGCAGGTTTGAAGAGCATAAAGTACATGAAGTCTCCAGGGGAGACCGTATTTGAAATTTGTGCCCTCAGTTAGCCGTGGTTTAACAACATGAGAGTGGGATCATTGGGATTTTCTGTATGCTAATGTCACTCTCTGACACCTCATTCATTTCACCTTTCCACAATGCTCCCACATCAACACATACATCAAGGGTCTCTGAGGGACCCATGACCAAAGTCAATGTCTTTGTGGATACATTTTAAGCATGTTGAGTAGCTAAGCAGAAATGACAGCATCATGAAGGTCAGTGGATTGTTGGGTTGGTTTTTTTTTTGTGTAAATACAAACCTAAGCAGGAAAACAGAGGAAATATAGACTGGAAGGGACCTCCTGTGTCAAGGAATCCTGCCCAAAGCACTGTGTCACCCTGTTGCTTTTATCCATAGATTACTAGAAAATCATATATATATTTTGCCCCCCTGCCACATCTGCATGATTTGGAATCATTCCCATCCAGTGCTTTGAGACCTCCTGCTCCCCAAACACCTGGCAAAATTTCCTGAGGTGGCTGTAGCACAGAAAGACTTTAAACATGGATGGCAGGGCCTCTGTAGCAACAGATCCAAATCTGTGCTTTCCCAACTGTGTTTCATAGTTGGTGTTCAGCTTCCTCAAGGAAGATAGCATTTTAAGTAAATGAAGTTACTATTTTTAAGTAACTAAGCTGGGCAGTTTGAAACTTGAAAGTCTATGTCTAGAGCCTGTACCCATTTAATGAATTTTTGTTTGTCCACAATCATTTTTCCAAGCTGAGGATTGACCTGTATGCAGCACCCTGTTGTTTCCTGAGTAGTTCCTGCTCCACAAGCACTTCTGCAAGTGGCTGAGGAAGGGAAGAAAGATTTAACTAGCAGCAAACTTGCCAGTGTCCCTACATACTGCTGCTCCAGTCTTACAGAAATGCTCCAAAATTAGAGACAGATGGACAAACACCTTATTCTATTGTCATGCCTTCCCTCATGCTAGAACTTTGACCAGAGGTACCTCACAAATTAAATTCAAGGAGCACAAAGTCTCTATTCCACAAGCATTCTTTAGAGTTTTGCTATTATTTCAAGGGGTCTCAGGCTTAATATTCTCAGATTAAGTCTTGGCTTTGTTAGACAGCAGCTGTGGATTACTTACAGCCATTGGTTGTGGTGATGGGGCAGCTGTGTATAATTGATCTTCCTGATAACCTATATTCCTTCCACTCAAAGGAAGAAAAAGGTGGACTGAGCAGAGTGCTGGGAGTCAGTCCTGGTGAGTATTATTTCTAATTGCTACTGTATTTCAGAATACTTGTATTTACTGTAATTCTGGTATCTGAGAAGTAGTGATTGTTTTGGATTGGTTTTAATGTTGGTACAACAGAGAGAAGCTTCTCCTACTGTAGTGACCAGGGGTACTGCACCAATCAATTGGTTAATATTGTGAAGTGTTTTGAAGGGGATAATATGCGTGCTGCAGAGATCAAACTGTGAGTAGTGGTACAGAATTCCTGCACACTCCAAAGCTCTTCCTGCATCTCCCCAAAGCTGGGCCCCTGACTTCTTCTTTCAGTTCCCAAGTCTTCCTATTATACCTCTTATGAGATCTCAATAGAGTATTGCTCTAATCCTACTACTATGTTTTTTGTCTCTCAGGTCAACCCTATTTCCTTAGTCTTAGAGATATTACATGCTGGATTTCTTGCCTGGTACAGACCCTACCTGCTTGTTCCCATTTATTTTGCCTCCGTTCAGCTACTGGGCAAAAACCAGCTGCAAAGGGTTGTTGATGTCTTGATACTTGGTAAATACACTGCAGCTGTGATGGACTGGTGGGCTTGGCCACACGGAAATGTCTGTGCAGGTATTTCTGTAGGGTGGATGCTAAACAGGACCCGTGACTATGTCAGCAACATACGTGCTTAACATCAACATGCACGTTGGCATTTCTAGAAATCTTCTCCACAATGGTGACCAGTAAAAATCAGGTATGATTTCTTCTGTGAGTAATATTTACTTATTTACTGCTTACTAGCAGTGATCTGAAGTTCCTTCCTACTTGCTGGCTCCCACAGAACCACGTGGCATTTTGTGGGAGTGGCATATATGGTTGTGACTCTTCCTATGATCTTTTCTTTCTGCTAGTAGAGGTGATTAGCAAAGGACAGAAAATGAACTTTAAAGCTGGCTTTTAAAAAAAAAAAAATAAACCCGTAACATTAGATATGCCTGTGCTCTGTCAAAGCTGCATGATTTTTGTTCTTCATTAGGATGTGCCAGACCTCACTGGAAACAAAAGGGGCTCAAAAACACCACCCCCTAGTAGTAGGACTGTCCTCCAGGTTATCAGACTCAGGCAGTATTTTTCAAACTTGCTTCTTTTGGGGGGGTTTTGGAAGGTGCACTATCGTCTTGCCATATCATACAATCAATAGTGGATGCCCTATTATCCCATAAAAAAGAGTGGTAAGTCCCATAGTTTAGGATGACTAGAGTGAACTGACACGTGTTGGAGGCTAAGGTGGAAGTTGGTGATATTACAGCTTGCTTGTTTTCTGGAAAGAAAAATGTGGGCATGAGATTTCTGAGAAGTTGCCTTGTTTCCCTTCAGAGCTGTGTGGGAATGAAGCAATACTTTCCTTGAAGTGTAGGAAAGTATAGCTGTGGTGCTTTAGCTCTGTTGCTAGAGATGGCTAGGAAGGTGTTGCCCTGGGGAGTACTGAGGTACCTACAGGATGTGCCACAGTGGCTGTATTCAAATACTACATCCTGCACATGATAGTCTCATAGGAGAACACTGGAAAGATTGTCAGGATCAAATGTGCCTTGTGGGTTTGTTTATCTTCAGTGCTGACCATAACCGAACACTTTGCTTCCAGTGGAAAGTAGGACCTCCTTCTTCTGTCACTGATAAAGACCCCGCGGTAATTATGCTCTTTGGTGTAACAAATACCATCCTGTCACCTATGCCCTGCTAGCTCATGTGCTTTTGCTGTTGTAGAATACCAGCTTTTTCTGATAGATTAAAAACTTCTGTGTTGAAGCAGTGCAAAGCTAATTTCAAAGTTGACAACTCACCCAGAAATATTGTTGCTTGAGACAACTGGCTGCTTCCTGTATGCGTTAGATTGCATGAATGATTACAGAATTGAGACTGCAAATCTATATTCACTTATTTCTTGCACAGGTACTGTTGTGGCATGAGCTTGTATGTTCTGCTGCCATGTATTTATGGATTATGCAAGTCCAGTATGTACTACTCCATCTTGCATGCAACCTGAACTATCAAGAACCAAGAAATAGAAGGTATTCTAGCAATGTTTCAGTTAATGTTGTCTTTTCTTTCTAATGTAGCAGCTAGTAATTTCTTTACACAGTGGAAAATGCTGTAGCTCCAGTGGGAGGTTGATAGGATGCAGTTTCCTGTCTAGGAATAATTTTTGGAGGCTCCTTCTTTGTTTATTTCTGGTTTAGTCCAGAAAGATTTTTTTAAACCATAGGAAGTAAAACTGTGGGATTATTTGCCACATGCTGCTGTTGATGACCACAATTTATAGTAAAGCTTCTGGAAGAAAAAGTTGATAATATTGTCAAGGGCATTTTCTCTGGTTTGAAAAGTTCCCTGGGCCTTAGATCCTGAGAGACTGAAAGAGTATCATCGGGGAAGAGCAGCGTATATTTTCCCAATGTTATAAACACTTCCTAAAGTATGTCCTGTCAGACTCAGTCAGAGGTAGCACTAAGTGCTGGATTGACTTTGCTCTGATTCAATACAGCCTGTTTTCTCCTTTAGTCTCTGCAGGTACCAGGCTACTGTTTAATTGTAGTAACATCTTTGTTCTAGGTGAGATAACGTGATATTAATCTTGATACGTATACTTTTTTTGCTAATGTGTAATTATAAGAATTCACTAAAGACATTTTCTGTGCCTGTAAGGCACCTAGAGAAAAAAATATATGAAACCCCATTTCTGAAGCAGCCCTTTCAGAAATTATCACTTACAAGTTCCAGAATCTGAAAGTTATTCTCCCAATAATTCACGATATCTTGTTTATCTAAAATACTGATATGGATGGTTAATAGCTTCTTCACACATCCAGACTGATTAAGGTGGCAGCTGATAAAACAGGACTTGACCTATTTCAGACCTCATTGTATTTTTGCCCTGGGTAGCAAGCAAAAGTAATTTAGTTCAAATCATACTGGTTTTTTTTTTAACTTTACTCCCTAGCCCTTATGCTCTATCCAAATCAATAAGAGGGAGAGTCTCTAAACAAGATCCTGTTAAAACAGTGACCTTACGCTTCAATGCTTTTCAGGGGGGTTAATAAGTCCATCAATTGTTTCTCTGAGGTGCTTTGCCCCTGTGCAGACAACAGGCAGATGCAGTTAGCACTGAATTCCAAGACTTTCCTCATAGATACCAGTAGCAATCCAAGGAATCGCATTTATACAAATCTGTACTGGACAAAACTAACATGTGGGAACTTTGTCATCTTGCAGATTTCTTTTAAATCACTCTGAAAGTGGTTTATCTAAAGTAATAATGAACTTCTTCTATTCAAGGGCCTGAAGTATATCCAGTCAGAGATGTCCCCAGAGACTTCTCAAAAGTACCAGTTCATCAGAGGTTGAACTAAATTCTAGTTTGAAAAAAAGGAAATCAATAAAACTGCCAAAACAAACACCACCACCCCCAAAACCTCAGAGACCTATGGAAACTGGAATAATGAACATGCTTTGAATTTTGTCCTCAGACACATTTGGCCTAGAATTTTCAAATTGTGGGCTGTAATACATGAAATGGAAATCGCAATGTAATTTTCTACTTTCAAGTGAATAGTTTGGTATGGACCTCTTGTGAGAGGGTGGTTGTTTTTTGAGTCATTCCTAATTTTATGACCTTTTTGGTTTTTCTACTTGTGTTGGGCTTTTTTTCTCTTTCATAGTCTGAATCAGAAGGGTTTTGTGGAGCAGATGTTACGGTGATCCTGGAGTTCCTTGTGTAAAGTAGAACAGTATTTCTGCCTGGGTAAGAGAGACAGCTACCTAAGGCATCCAAAAGAGAATGTCACCAAAGTTAAGGGCCTTCAGCTGGCTCTTCTCAAGGGGAAAGTTTCCCTTGTACAAGAGAAGCAGTGAAGGTGAAGCAGGGACAGACATAGCTCCTGTGAGAGGGAAGAAAGAGTGGAGAAGTGTGCAGGACGTGACCCTACCCCAATCCTCTGTCTTAACCAGGAAATACACATCTGGGTGATGCAATTCAAGGACAAACTCTTCTAGTTGGGGTGATTTTTTTTTTTTAAATGAGACTTATCTTTGGAATTTTTCTTTCAAAAGGCTACCTGAGGCCCTTTGCTTGCCCACTGAGACCTGGGGCTCCTGGTCATGCATCCGTCCTATGAAAACAATTGTTTATTCCAGTTCAAGAGGGACAGGGATTTACTTGAGAGTCCAATGGAAGGCTACAAGGATGACTAAGGAACTGGAACACCTGTCTTATGAGGAAAGGCAGAGAGACTTGGGGCTGTTTAGTCCAGGGAAAAGAAGACTGAGAGGGGATCTTATTAATGCCTATAAATATCTGAAGGATGGGTGTCAAGAAGGAAGGGCCAATCTCTTTTCACTTGTGCCCTACGATAGGACAAGGTGCAATGGATGCAATCTAGAACACAGGAAGTTCCACCTCAACGTGAGGAAGAACTTCTTTACTGTAAGGGTTGTGGAGCACTGGAACAGGCTGTTCAGAGAGGTTGTGGAGTCTCCTTCTCTGGAGATATTCAAGACCCATCTAGAAGTGTTTATGTGTGACCTGCCCTAGATTCTGTGGTGGTCCTGCTCTTCCAGGGGGGTTGGACTTGATCTCCAAAGGTCCCTTCCAAACCCTAACATTCTGTGATTCTGTGAATTGTCCATGTTATGACCCTAGGTATTCTATATAGTAGTCACAAAGCAGAAAATTATGATCTATTTCTTATCCAACTGTCTGCCTTATAGAAAATGAGTGTCTGTAATTGGGCATGAAGTATTTTAAATTGGGCCATCAAACAGACTGCATCTGTTGCTCTCCTTATTATTCATTACGCATCACAGCTACTGATGTTGCGTTTTCATTAATTTTTTTATTAACTTTTCCCCATTGATGTGATTAAATTCATTCATATGAAAGCGAGTAAAACAACTGCCAGCACCCCTGAAACCTAAGATCAGATCAAAATTATCATGCATGTAACATTAGGCAAAAATTGATTCCGCCTCATAAAAATGAGATCTCTGAAAACAGATATGTTAGCAAAGGATTAGCTGCTCAAATGGTCAAGTCAAAATGACATAATCTGAACTAAGTTTACACCTCCTCCTCATTTTACTTCTCCCATCTGCGATTTCGTAACCCTTTAGATGGGAGTTTAACTTAGTACCAATTATACTGTACCAATTATCTGTATTTAATTTGGCCATGTAATCAGCAGACATTTTCGACATGGCTCATGTTTTATGTGCTGTCTATTTAATGTAGCTGAAGGATGATTATTTTTTTTCCTCTTGTTATGGTCTTTTAAGAAATATGTGAATTCTGCTGCCTCCATCTCTCACTGTTCAAGGAAAAAAAAAAACCACCACAAAACCCCAAACCCAAACAAAACTATTTCTAGCAGCTTGTAAGGAATAGGAAAATTATGGAAATAGAAGTTAGAATGGTCCTAGACATGGTGTGTTCATGTGGATTTAGCAAATGTAAATTTTAGGAACCCATTGGTGGCTGCAGTTTAATCCATATTATTTTGTTATACAGAAACACAATATAAGCCTTTTTTTTTTCCTTTCCCATAAACTGCTAGTGGAAGAACTAAAACTGCTGTTCACAGAGGAATTTGGGCAGGAATACTAAAGACACTTGGCCCAAAGGTTGCTGGCAATGCCCTACCAGTTTTTTGTTTTTTTCCAAAATGTGAATGTGTTAATTTAATTAGTTATTTCATCCTGTACAGAACATGGGGTGTGTATGTGGGCTGTCTTTCTCTCACAGAGCCATGAGCATGCAATATTATTTACCATTTTCTTCACCAGAAAGCATGTGAGAAATGAGGCCATACACATGATACATGAACATGAAATGGCAATGCAGTTGGAAGAAGAAAATTTGTGTTTGGGCCATAGCTACATAAGAAAACTAAAAGGAGGAAACTGCCTCATGGTTGTACAGGATCAATGAAATTGTTCATCTAGGTGCTGTATAGCACCCATGTCCTAGCTTTGAACTTTGCTCCTTCCAAATACTTCAGTGAAGTGCCCTTGATGCCTCCAAAACATCTGCAAATGGTGACGTCAGTCTGTGTAGAGACTACCCTTCCTAAGAACAGGGACTTCCAGGTCCTGTGTTTGGTAACAGCCCATTTGAAGCAGTATTTTAATATATCAACATTGTGGTTCTAGAGAAGAATATATTTATTTTACTGTAAGGAAAAATTGACAAAACTCAGGTCTACAGGCAAAAACAAGTGAGACAAAAGTAGGATTTATACCAACATCCTGCAAGTTATCTTTAGTTTCACCCATCTAAAAACCTTTGTGGCTGGGATCCATGTATCTTAAAAAAACTTCAGATATTGTTTCAGATACTGGTTTTTATCCCAGGTTTGGGAAGAAGTCTCTGCAGTTTTCTCCTTCAGCTTTCAGAGTTTGTAATTCATAGAGACAATATTTAATTAAGGCATCAGGAGGAAGTAAGGGAGGGAACTTCTTGTTTCTTGGACTTTTTGTCCCCAGATGTGCCTGTTGTCCCTGTTCAATTTTGAAAGAAGAAAAATGCTGTTGTCCTCTGGATATGGCTGTATAGGGCCATCTTCTGGTCAGGCAAAAAATAAAACTCTTTACTGAGTGTTAATGCAGCCTTGTGACTGGCTGGCCAGTAACTTGCCAGTAGATGCTGTTTTATACAGATAAATAAATGAGACCAGTGCATGCTCTGTGTTCCTCTCTCTTAATAGAGGATACCTGTGATGGTGGTCCAATAGCTTTGAGGTGACACGTTCTGCATGGGAAAATTCTTTAGGGTGGGCAATCTTTAGAGGTTCAGCCGTTCCAACCTTTCAGAGGCAGACTTGTCTGGATATCAAATAAACCAAGCCATACCAAAGAACCCTGGCACCAGTGAAAACTTTTGAGTCTTGAATATTTGTAAGGCTGTTAGAACCAATAGTTTTAAACCAATGTTGACTGAAATACTACTCTGTTAACTTTGTTGTGTATTTAAAAAAATGCTACTCTTTTCTTAAGATCCTAATCTGTCGTGGTTTGGCCCTAACACGACAACAAAGAACCAGCCCCGTGGCCGCTGACTGAACTCCGCCCCCCCACACACACACACTGTGGGATGGGGAGGACAAAGACCAACTAGAAGCTCCTGGGTCGAGACAAAGGACAAGGAGGGTTCTTCACCGGTTAAGGTCACAGGCAAAGCAGACTCAATTTGGGGAAAAAATAATTTAATTTCACACTAGTCAGATGCACACAGGACACAGACAACACACGGAGCAGTGCTTACACATGTTATGCCACCCCTCCCTTCTTCCTGGGCCCAAATTACTTTGTTCCCGATTTGTCTCCCTCCTTCCCCCCCAGCAGCACAGGGGAACAGGGGATGGGGTTTAGAGTCAGTTCAGTCTGGTGGTTCCTGCTGCTCCTTCCTCCTCAGGGAGAAGGATTCCTTACAGTCCTCCCCTGTTTCCCGGTGGGGTCCCTTCCCATGGGAGAGAGTCCTCCATGAACCTCTCCTTCATGAGTCTTTCCCAGAAGGTCTGGAGCAAGCTGCTCCAGCGTGGGCTTCCCACAGAGTCACAGACTGCTTTGTGAACCGTTACCTCCCCTGGCAGTGGGGTCTTCCACAGCTACATAATCCAAGTCCACTGGTAGCAAAATGCAAGTCCACTGGCCTAGTTCACCCCTCCTGGTGCCTTCAGGGAATGTTCTACCACGTTCCTCCATGAATGCAAGGGGGCAGCCTGCCATCTCGCCATAGGTTGCAGTGAAACTTCTGCTTGGGCACCTTCTTCCCCTTCTTTCTCACCAACCATGGCCACCTCTCGGCCTCTCCAGCTCAGCTCTTGCTAACTGCTCACTCTGCTCAGGTCTTATATCAGTTCTTTTGTATGTTAATGGCAGAGGCATATCTATTGTCTCTCTGATGGCTCCTTGGCTGGGTTTGGAGCAGGGGGAGCTTCTCAGCTGCTTACCAGAGCCACCCCTGGGGCCCCTCCCCCACTACAAAAAAAACCCACCAAACCGAACCAGCACATATTCATATATACTTTTTAGTGAGGTTCAGGGTTGCATTTTTATACATGCATTTTTCATTCCAGTTTGTTTGAGTAAAGCATAACATACACATACTGGGAGTACTCAACTGAAATTTATTTGGTCTACTTGAGACAGTTAAGCACAGCAGACTCGGAGGAAAGAGAAATAGTTTTATCAGTTTTTACATTGTCCTGCTAATGGTGAAGGAGAAGAATTCTCTGGTGCCAGAGTTTAACTCAGGATCAGCAATTAAATTAACGACAATAGTGCTCTCTATCCCCTCCCCTTCTCACCCAGGTAGGGAAAGGAGAGAGGGAATAAGGAGAGAGACTTCCGGACTGAAAACTAAACTAGACAACTTTAATTAAATACTAATGAAAAAAGAAAATATGCACATTCCTGCACATATATGTCTATATTTGTACAAGACCCCTATTGCCTCCCCCCACCCTCAGCAACTCCCACGACACTTCCCCTGAGTTGTGGAGAGCCCCAGGAAGGTCCTGGTCTCTGCTTCCGAAGTTAGTGGCAGAGCAGACAGGAGCTGAGGGTAGAGATATGAGGATCAGGAATGCATGGGCCTAGGTGATAGATAGACAAAGTCCTCCCCAGATGCCAGCCATGGATGGAAAAAGAAGCAAGAGAAAGAGTCACTTCCATGATCCCTGAATTTATACTGAAAGGGATATGTATGGGATGAAATAATATATTTGCCTATTTTGCCATCTGTAAAGTCCCCTCCTCCCTACAGGAGACTTGTAGATATGACTCTACTGCTCTTTTAGTGTCCAAAGCAGTAGATTCAACAAAGAGCAAAGTGTCCTTGGTCTCTCAGCAGTAACTATAAACATTCAGGTGTTACCAGTCCACTGGCTGGAAAACTTGCTACTAATTTCAGCAAGTGTGATGCTTAGAAGAGAGTCCACTGAAGAAAACAAACAAAAAGCACCCAAAACAAAACAGAAAAAGAAAATTGCTTTGTCCTGGCTCAAACTAGGACATTTGGAAACTTTTTCATTTCATCACAATTGAGTACTGGAGGAAAGACTGTGGACTAGCTCTGGCCAATTGGAATTCCTAGACAAGTTGATGATTTTTTGTATATGTATCTTCAAGATTTTAGTTGATCCGATGTCTGTGGATACACTTGGTACACAAACAGAACACTTTAAAGAGATGTGCTATTAAACTGGAAAAGACAGCAGTTTAAGACAATTGAAGAGGTGAGATGCAAACAGAATTGTTTACAACTCTGAGGAAACATCTAACAGTTGGATGGTGAAAAGTGAAATCACAAATTTCAGGAGGAAATATTACAGTCAACAAAGAGATTTGTTCCTCTGGAGACAAATCAGTAGGAGTTACCTGTATTGCCCTTCAGAGATGATGAATTTTTAGTCTCTATCTTTGAGGAAAGTGCACTATCTGAAAATCACATGTCCAACTCTGACCCTTTTAAAAAGACTATTTGCCAGAAATGATGTGCTGTCTAGACCCTGGATGATCTATTTAAGTCTCATGCTGCTCATATTCTAACTATGTAAATGCTGTGTGGTACAAGATGGCTGCATTTGAGTTAAATGCACAGCAGTGCAGGATAGGAGCCCATCTCATGGAGCAAAGAGGCAAGGAGTGCAGTCCAGTTTGTTCTGAGAGGCATGTTGGTGAGGGGAGCAATATATGGTGAAGCCTGGGAGTTCACACTGACTAGAAATTATCTTCAAATTAAAGGGTTTTGGGGTCAGTAGCCAATTGTTGATGTGCATAAATTATTGATTTCTTTATGTGGAGCTGCAAATGAAAAAAAAAAATTAAAAAAATGCTGCTACCTGACTTATTGCAGTGTTTTAACAGATAGTGAAAGATGACCTGGAAAATGCTGCATTTTTTATGTCCATAAACTCATCTCCAATCCCCCCTGCTTATCCACACCCTTAGGGTTTTAGCAATCCAATATCTAAACAATTATATGACTTAAGTACAGTGTAAATTGTCTATTTTACAGCGTATAAAGTGAAGTGCAAAAGGACTCATGAATTAACAAAAACTATTTTTGTAATTTCATCAACTGAAAGCAAATTGATGAAATGGTTTATCCAACTCATTAAGTGAACTGACCCCTGAAGGTTAATGCAGACTTTCTGAAAGTGCCAGAGCAAAGCAGGAGGGACAGCAGTATCCGAGTGATTACTGCATGTGCTACAACTTACTACCTCTGTGTAGAGAGGGCTGTGGGGTGGGATCCAGTGGAATGACTACTTTGTTTCCCCAGCACTTCCTGAATAACAGAATAGCTTGTGCTTCAAAGTACACTCCTGGTGGCAGTGGGCAGCTTCTGTCACCTATTCTCTAAAGAGCCATAGGTCTGAAACCTGAGGAGTGATCCTCATTACAGGGAAATGCATCATTCACTGAACATGGAAGGAAAAAAAGCACACCATGTGAAATAATAGCTGTTGACTACATGTGGTTAACAGTTCAATGGGGGCATACAATGAGTCTTTCTCCTCCCTAGCTATATCAGTTTTACAATGGTGGAATTTTACTCTTTGTATAAAATTAACTGATTTATCTGAATAAGAGGAGTAGCAACTCAATGTTACTAATGGCACGTGCCACCTGGTGGGTATTTCATTACACACCCAACAAAATAACTTTCTGTGCAGTAGGTATTTCATTTATCTTGAAGTTGGCTGACTCACCTGACATTGCAATGATTATCTGCCATTCACCTGGGAAGCCTATTGGTAGAGAAGAAGTACGCTACCCGCTTGTTCCTCTAGCCCTGGTATCCCTAAAATTACTTCTGGGTCTTCCATATGACAGAAAGGAAGAGGTAGAAAAAGTGTTGTGTTCAGATGTAGCACCTGCTTGAAAGGTTACTGCCTCAATTAAGTTTGCAGAGATCAGGGGATGGTGTGGGAGCAGGAAGGAGGCAATGTCTCCAGCTGTTTGAATAATTCCTGTCATCAAGTATATACCTGAGGTCTGAAGATAGACTTTGTAAGGTGCACTTCCTGTTGATGTCTGTTTCACTTAGGCTGAAGTTCAATGCTGACAACAAGCTGTTCTGTAGTAGCTCTTATTATTTTCCCAGACAGCACCCTTAGGACTGCATAAATGGCAGCAACAGGAAAAAACTTGAGAACATCGTTATTCTCTAAGCGAGTTTCTGCTGTTGTTACAGAAATTGGAGAGTCAGGAGCAATGGGGCTCATAAAAGTGTCTTTGTTATTAGTTCTTATGATTTCATCTTTTTTGCTATGTTGGAAATGAGCTGGGAACCTGAATGAAACATGCATTTAAGATTATGGTATTTTCTGGAGTTTATGGAACACATGCGACAACATGACGAATTGGTATAATATGTTTATCTTGAGTGTTCGTAAGATAGAATACTTCCTTATTCCATCCTTTCTTAAACAAAATTAAAGGTAGTTTAAAACCAAATCTAATTCCTAGACAAAACCTTACAGGGCTCAAAGTAAGGAAAAACGTTGAAGAAAGGCATTATGTCCTTTTTTCCTTAAAACTACTGAAAAAAACATGATAGTATTTCTTTTTTTCCTCATGGATTTACAAACATACTAACATTCTCTTCTATACAAAATCCAATTGTCAAAAGTAGTTATTAGTGTATCTACTCACTTATGTTTCCAAATGTCACAGCTATAGTTTAAGCTAGCTGGTGATGATGTACTTACTGGCCAGTATTACTGATAGCAGGAGCATAATTGGCTTGAGAATTTTGTTTTCTCCTTGCAGAGGATTTAGGTAAGGATTATAATTTTGAGCAAGCCACAAAATCTGTTTCTGAAGACTAAATGCTATTTTTTTTTTTTTTTTATTTTAATTGCATGGAGATGGAGCAAGTTCTAACGACTAAAGGAGCTGTCCTTTGTGACATGGAACTGTCCCTGCTCACGGGGACCTCACACTGTCCTTAACACCTCAAGATACTAGATGGTATTTGGGCTCTGGCTAAATATTCAGTGAGTTTAGCATGAGTTACAACTGGGCTGCAACTTTCTGCGCATGCACTCCTGGTCACTAGGAAATATGAGGTAAATTACTGTTGCCTAACAAGGAAAGAGCATGTAGTTGAGCTGTATTACCTTGCTTCTCCTATGGGCTAGTAGTGCTAAGGTGGATATCGGATCTTGGTAAGAACAGGTCTTTCACTTAAGAGTTATCCAGGCCCTTTTAAATGCAAAATATGGAAAATGTGCTTTGAGTTTTTCCAGTCCACTTCACAGGTGTTAGAGCACCTTGTTACCTGATAGTGCTTTTGCACTTGCAATTGGTTAATTGATGTCATACTTAGGTATGTAGCTAAATAATTATACAATTTCTTCCTGAGGCAAAATAACAGGTTTGCCAGGTCTGACAGATGCTCTTAAGCCAGTCCTCCACAAGGAGTTTTAGGCAGGAATGACTTCTGCTGCATGTTATTCCTGTGTCAAATGAAGCTCTGTATGTGCTGCTGTCCCTCTCATGGGGCCTTGCACAGAAAGAGCCCCAGGTCTACAGCAATGGGCTTGCTACTCTAGTCTAGTCATATGAACTGGCAGTGCATTTTTGTCATGTAAGCAAGTGACTGGCTAACAGTGTGAAGATGCTATTACTTGATTATAACCAACCTGACACTTCGTCTCAATCTCCTCTTGCATGTTATACTTCTTCAGAACTAGTGTTGGCCTATCTGCATATTTATTTCCAGCCTCTATCTTGTCAATTATTCAGGCTTTGCCATTAAAATCCTGTCTGTAACTGAAAAAAGTCCTGGAGACAAATCTCTTCAGGGCCTGCTTACGCAATGGAGAGCAGTTCAGAAAGTCTTGAGCTTACAGTAAAAAGAATGGATCTGAAACCAAAACTGGCATAAGCATGCCCCTAACAGGCAGTTAGTTGTCTAGGGCACAGAAGTAGTTGGTTGTGATTCTGAGATGCATTTGACTGTCTGCAAAGCAGTGGTCACTGATGACAGCCAGCCCAGAGAGCTTTTGTGGCATGTTACAGAGGTTATCTGTAAAACCAGTTCCAACCCCCCATCAGAGGAATAAATTGCTGGGAAAAAATAAGTCTGAAGAAATATTATCACTGCAATTTGGGGCTGTACTGGAAGTTACTTCATAAATTTGGTGTAAAGCTGTAAAACTTAGATGCCGTCTGTCACCATAGTTGCTAAAATGGCACTGTTTTCTTTTAGGGATGACTGCATAAAGAGTACTAGTTGAGCAAGGCCTTCTCAGGCTGTGGGTTTTACTTGTGATCTATATATCTCAGGCTCATGTAGTCCTTGCAGCATTTCCTTGGAAACAAGCTCTGAATACTCAGCAGTGAGTTATTGCAGGAGGGGTTCAGAACCAAGTCAGCAGAACCTTAGCTCCATGCAGTAAGTGTAAGGAATGTTGCAATGAGTCCCACTTTTCAGTGAGGTACCAAGCAGGATGAAAGCTATTGTCATATCGTACTGGTGAATATGTCAATTATTATGACATAGGAAAAGTAGCTAAAAGATTGCAAAGCTTATTGCACAGTATGGTAATTGCTATTGCTGGAGGTGTATAGAAGGTGTCCTGAAGTGCTGCAGAGGACTAGTTAAGTACTACATGGTTAAATGGACATAAAAGACATGGGACTTACTTTTTTTAATATTCTTTACCTTGGTCAAAAACAACATCTTGATGCCTACTGTGAAGGAAATGGGTGGGCGAGGTACCATAGAGGCTGTGCAGGAGTTGCCTTTTTATGATGAGGTGTCAGCTGAAGGTCAAGACAACATTTCTGCAGGAGTTCATTAGATAAAGTGTTTAGTAAGATGATGATACTTGAAGAAGTTCCTCTAGCTGAGAAAGGTCAGTTGATAGGGGCGTGATACAGGGGATACACTTGGTTGTATATTTTTGTGAGGAGAAACTACACAAAGGGAATTTGTCAGAGAAGGGAAACTAGAACTACAGCACAAAAGAAATCGGAGAGCAAGACTGGCAACTGCTACAGGCCTGTTCTCAAAGTCTCAAGGGTGCTATGGAAATCACTGTTAAGCCCTGGGGGTTCAAAGAAATCTTTCTTGACAGACAAGTACAAACTTGAAAATAGAAAATATTCTGGGAAATGGTGCTTTAGGGCCTCAGATGACTGACCTACTTGGCTGAGGGTTAAAAATGTGGCTGCTTTGGGAGGACCCCTTTGAATGGCTGATCTCTTGACCTAGCGCTCTTAAGCTGTAGTATGAGAGTTGTATCATACTACCAATGAAGACGCAGGGTGAGATGCTACAAGGTGGTGCCAGTTGGGCTTCAGGCTCCACTTGGAGAAGCACTGTGGTGACGCTTCCACTTGGAATGCTCAGCAAGGATGTGACATGCTAGACCAGGGTAGATATAGCTGAGGCAGCTCCCTTCCTTGCAGAGGATTTAGTATGACTTTCAGTGCTTGGTGCCATGGTTGATGTACAAGTCCTACCACAGAAAAGCCACTTACAGGTGATGATGGAGAAGGTTTTGTCAGTCTTTCACTGCTATCTTTGAGTGCTCAGTTCCCGCTTGATCTCATGGAGACATGTGGCCCAGTGTAGTCCAGGTGTTTGCTCATCTGCTTTAGGTGCTGCACTGCAAGCTTGGTGGGTGGGAATCAGACTCTGCTGGGGTGCCAAATAATTTTTTTGAAGTGGTTCTCCATCAAAAGCCCTTTCTTGCAGCTTATGAAAAATACAGTGAATCACTGCTAAATTGAAAGCTGTAACTTTCCACTTAAAGAAGACCTGAATGAGAGTTGGGTTCTGTGAAACCCTTTTCCTTCTTTCAGAGTTTTTGAGATTTATTTTTTTCCTTAAGCCACAAAGAAACATGGGGACAGGGTAGATTACCCATGCCTGCTTCCTTCTTTTTCTCATTAGGAAGATGTGAGATCAGAGATCCGATCAGTATTTCTTTTTTGTCTTATTATCAACACTTTTGTTTTATTATCACCGTTTTTGTTTTGCTCTGACTATAATGATGTTAGGATTTCCCTCTGCACTCCAGAAAAAATGAGCAGTCTGCTACAAGCTCGGGAAAGCTGAGTTCTTTCTTGCAATACTGACTGCAACCCCAACCTGTTCTTGTATCTCCCTACTATGAAGAAAGCCTTGAGTTGTCTGGTTACTTCAGTGTTCTGCTGCAAAACGAAAGACAGTAACTGTTTTCTGTTTAAAGGGGCAATTTTTTCACACACTTTTGCTTTTTCAAAGATTGGGTCTCATCTCTCTTTACCCCGGTACATCAAGATAGTACCTGCAGCTCAGCAAGTGACTAACACAGGGGGAAAGAGGGCTGCCTCTTTCTTGGCTGTAATTGTCTGCAAAGTGGTGTATGTCACTTCTAATTTCACACTAGCTGAAACTCTCTGGTGTTTTTCTCTTGCAGTTATTCCCAGGGAGAGAATCCATGTTCCCACATATTTACCTCTTGATTGGTAGTGCAAGAGGTTGGCTTCTTTCTTGCTGGTGAGCAAATGAGGGTAAGAAGGCAATCATTACTAAACAAGGCCAATCACCTTCCCATCCAGGCCTTTTGATGTGCTGCTTTCCTCCATGTTACAAATCCTACACTTGGCCACGTTAACGGTTGTTTTGTTTTTGTCTGTTTTAACCTGGTGACTGGCTTATTGACATTACAATCAAATAATCACCAGGAGACTCAGGGTAGTATACTTGAGCAGAAACAGTATTTAATTTGTCAGTTTTTACTAAGCAAGACTGATTATGTAGTTAAGTACTTGAGTCAGGCATTCCATGTAGGACTGAGGGCAGTGTACTTCTGCAGAAAATGTGTTAGTGCCTCAATGAATGGATTGAAACGGTTAAAGTGAATGTAAAAATTCAGGAACAGCCTCATGCTGCCAAAGAGGATGAAGAGAACAATTCAACTTGGGAGGTACAGAGGGCTTCCTGCAAGCAAGGCTCCTTGGTCACCTATAAAGTAAAGCTTGGGCTGTGCACGAGCTGGGTGCTGGCTTTGTGCACAGGCTGGAATTTAATGTGCAATGTGAGATTCCTACCAAAAGCAGTGCCCAAGGAGGCATATAAAACACATGGGAACAAGCAAAGACAGCAGTCTTGGAAACACAATAAAATAAAAAGTTCACTGGGATAACATCCAACAAAACTAACAAAGTCAGTCATACAGTTCAGCTAAATTAGGCTCCAGCTCTGAACCAACATTTGGAGGAGTCTCTCAGTTTTCACTTATGATAGTGGGATCTAGGGAGACTAGGCAGCCAGAGTAGTGATTTTTTATTATTATTTTTTTTTAATTTTTTGTGTAAAAATAATTTTCTTTTTTCCCCTGTCTCACATTGGGACAAGCTACAAGAATGTGAAACTGGGATTACCCCATCACAAAAAAAACTCTGAAGGATGTTGCCACTTGGAGCACACTTGAAAAAAATCAAAGAAGAAAGACAATGTCTGGACCCAACTATAGAATCAAACTAGTATACTAGTATTTCTTCTCTGGTAGGCTCTGTGCTTGCTGGATTTCTGCATCTCCATGGAAGCGCACTGAGGTTCAGATGTGGATTTATGTATTCTTCATATAAATAGAGGCTCATCTACTATGCCTCCTTATGTTGCATCTGGTATGGGATAAATGTCATTAAAAGGCAGATCTACAGCCATTTAAAGGTCAGGAGCTTTGAATGGTCAGGTCCAGGAGATCTAACTAGCCTGTCTTTTCTAGCCCCTGGATAATACTCTGTGTCAGAGCAAAGCTCTCCTCTAATTTTCACAGAAAGGTGGTATATTATGTTTTAAAGCACTGAAGAAAAGCCTGAAACACCCAAATTTTGTACCATCACTTTTGAGTTCATAGATAATCAAGATGCAGGAAGATTTTAATCACCTTTTTTTCTCTTACTAAAGCAAAATCCTTTCTTTGAAGAGAGCCAGGATACAGCATTTTACTAAAAATAGGAATGATTATCATATTTCTGAGATCTCCAGGACTAAAACAACAGGCTCCCATTTCTAGGATGGACAGTAGGATAGAGTGTTTCTGTGTACAGTAATCAATGCTGAGCTGGCATTCTTTGCAGCATCACTTCTGGGAATCCCATGGTTGCTACAACAACTACTCAGCTATTGAACTGGTCTCTTAGGTAATCATCTTCTCCCTTATATCATGTGCTGGGTTGCTTTTTAATTAGAAAAAAATGCTGTCGCTTACAAGTAAGAGGCTTCTGTCATTAGTACCATGTGTCTGTCTTTGGGCAT
This sequence comes from Hemiprocne comata, assembly GCA_020745705.1. Taxonomy (NCBI): domain Eukaryota; kingdom Metazoa; phylum Chordata; class Aves; order Apodiformes; family Apodidae; genus Hemiprocne; species Hemiprocne comata. The sequence continues at coordinate 50,443,893 of CM036587.1, forward strand.
TTGGTCCCAGATTAATTTAGAAGCTGAAGCAGGAGCAGTCTCATGAGCAAGCTGAGGTTTTTCCCTTGTCACCATGAAAGATCAGTGCTGCTCTAAAACACTTTCGGGAAGGTCTCACTATGAAATGGCCTTTAATACCAGTGATTTCTAATGGGATGCTGAAATATGACAGCAAGAATGTGTGCAGTGAGTTCCAAAAGTCTAATGACAGTCTAACATTTATCTTTTGTGTTGCTAATCTCTTCTGCTGCCAGGAGATTAGTTTTCAATATGCTGAAATGAAAGTTCATTCACCCTTTCAAGTCCCAACACTATGCAATTGGAATGTAGGTTCTGCTTGCTCTTTTTCATCTCTGGATACCTTAAGCTGAACCTTACTATGTCTTATACTTTCTGTGCTGTTTTTCTGCCACCTTTGTTCTCCAGCTATCTCCTTCACGTGGCAAATTTTTATGGATCCACCTCAGCTTGTCACCTTCCAGTTTCCAGTTTGTTTTAATGTTTCCTGTTTACATCTGCCCCTATTCTGTGTGGTCCTTGCTATGGAAAAATCTACCCAACCCTCCAGCCCTTGTCCCATGCTGACCACCAGCAGACACCCCCTAAGGAGCACATTTTGCCCAGGACCCACTGCAGCTCCAAATATTGCATCGGTTTGTCTGAGAAATGTGCCCTTCTGATTAAAATGACAGTGCTACTTGGTTGAGGAGACCAACAACAATGTGCTTTGCATGCAGCTCATTCTTCGTCATGTTCTTCATTTAGATTTTTTCCTGCAATTCTGTCTTCAGATGTTCAGTTTCATTGGTGTCACTTGGCATAGATTAATGACACTGCATCTCTGAATAATTTTATTATTCAGACTACTGTGTTTTGATGATAATGAATTATGTTATTTATGCACCATTATGTGTAATCATCCTTCAGTACAATCGACACGCAATGTGTTGGTACTTGAAAGATGTCCTGCCAGTTTCTACAACTTGAACTGTATTTTATTTCCATGGCTTTAGGTCTTAAACTTGTTTTGTATGGCTCATCTGGTGGTACATTTCTAAGTCGTCGAGTGATTGCCTAGGAACTCTTTCTGCCAGAAAAAATACAGGTTATGAAACATTTAAAACACTGCCCAGACTTCCCCAATGTGTTTCCATCAACTCAGTGATGAAGAAAGGCACTCACTCCCAGAAACGGCTTTTGGAGTAATTCACTAGATGTATTTGGAATCACATACCAGAGCTGGTGTGCAAGGATATGTGTTTTAGGCACCATGAAGCCAAATTATCCAATTGAAAGATCTTGGGGGATCATCTAGATATTTAAAAAAACAGAGAATTAACCACATTATTTCACCTCAAGTGCAACCTTGTTTTTCAATTTAGATGTCTTGTACTGTTGCCTGCTATTTGTGGAATACACTAGCAGCTTTTTGCTTGTGCAGTAACTGGAACTTAAGTTAAACATCAGTTATCTGGCACCTTTTGTCATGAAAGACCCCTCTTCTACTGTGAACCACATTCTGTTCATGGTGTGTATTTATAACAAAAGGCCATTATTCTCTGCATTTACTTTGGTATGAAGAAATTGAATTAATGGACATATACAATCATTTAACAATTGCGGTCATACTGGCCTGTAACAAAAAGAATTTGTTTTTTACAGGGGGCAGGGGGAGACTAGTAAATAAATTACACTGCTGCTGTAATAACTGTCTTGATTTGTTTTGTGGTTGTTTAGTGTCCTTCAGAACTATATCATTTGAGCAATATTGCTAGTAAGAAATCAATGTGCTCAGACAATTACCAAAATAGGGCAGTCCCATAAGATTTGTTATGTTGGTAGTCATAAATAGAAGGAAATGCTATCTGTAGAGGCAATAAAACAATGCCATGAAAAGCCTGGCTAATTATGTTTCCCTGCAATTTCAGTTGATAACACCACCTCAATAGGTACTAGACTTCAGAATGAGTAAAGTAATTTGGGCAAAGTAGATGAAGTCAACAGAGTTTACTAGGTTATGAGGTCATATATTATTTTTGGTAAGGTCTATTGTCACATGAGTATTGGCCAATGTAGAAGGGATTTCCTTAGCTGAACGTAAATGCTCTTGTTCAGCTTGACAAAAGTTTTTTTAAGGAGGTCAACCAGGTAAATCACTAGCTCAACTGTCAAGCTTCTATAGATGCATCCCTACCTGTGATCCTAGACTGTGTACTAGTAATAAGGACAGGTGATCTTTTATTTGGATGTTTGCAGTATAACTTGAAGTAGTAGGCTTCTTTTCACAACCAGAGCAAATATGGTAGTGTTAAGTACTGGGACAAAGATCTGGGAGACAACTTAGGAACTGCCTCTTAGCTGCCTGTTCCTTCCTAGCTGGGGTTTTCAAGGAGCTTTTCCTCAGAACTTTGCTTTTGCAGCATCAAACTTTCCTGCAAATTTGCAGCTAATCAAGATGTGCATCCTAATTCCTGACACTTTCAAACTCACCTGAACTTGCAGGAGTTGTGTACCCAGATGCTTTCTCTGGTTACCAGACTTCTTATCTCTTAGGAACTACCAGGTAGCTTCACTTAAACTCTTGTAGTTCTTGAGAACACTGCAAGTTTTTTTTATTACAGCAAATGTACAGAGCTGGAAACAAAGATACAAAAGAAACAATAATTTTCTAAAAAAAACACCTGCACACAAAAATTCTTAATGTTCTGTGATCCCTTAGTGTTCTATGGGAAAAGTAAGTGTTGGTTGTGCCAGCGTCCTAACTTTCTCACTTGGCATTCTGAAGAAATTAACCTGTTAAGCAAGACTTCTCTTAGTTCTTTTAGCTACCATCTTTCTGACAAATCCTGGAAGTAAACCCTAAACTAACTGAATATACAGCTCCCCCAGTTAAGCAGAGCGGCAAACTTCTCAACTCCATACTTCTTTTTCAAGATAGCTCACTTACTTTGTTTATTTGTTTACTTATTTGTTTCCTGGTGCTTTCATCCAACAGAGTATAGTTTAGTTGACTTTTACAAACTGCTGCTGCTGACACTTCTTTTTCTCCTTTTTCGAGCATGACTTCCTTCTTTCTTTGCTCTGGTGCCAGTTGGTTTGTCTCTGGAGATGTTACAGGATTTTTTTAAAAGATTGCTTGATTTAAATGATTGGTGAAGACTTTCCAGAAGATTATAATGACCTCAGGAGCTGATGCATCTGGAATACACAGTGCAGTGTGTAGATGTTTGTCTTTGAACATGTTACTCATTTCGTGATGTATTTTCCCAGCACCTAGATATGCTTAATCTATGCTTCAGTGAGAACTGCTCTCCTTTCCAAGGCTGAAGGACGTGCAAAGTGAAATGAATGTCTTTTAGAAGTTATTTGTTCTAGTGCAACAGAAACCTGGTGCTTTATGCCCAAGTTGTATATCAGTGCAATGATTAAAACATTTGTCATTGCTGGATGTGGTGTGCTGCTCTGACCATTTGATCATATCTACTTATCCTTCTAGCTGCACATCTACTGATCTTCAGGAGAGAAAGTTACACTGTCTTCACACACCAGCCTGATTCTTTAAAACTTACATCCCGTTCCTGGGTAGCCTGCTTTGAAATGGAGGAGGTGGAAGAGGGAAGAGGTATAAACATATTATCCGCTTAGCCTTCTGTGTGCTTCTATAATCTGTGATGATGACAATATATTACAGCAGTCTCTAAAACAGTTTTACTACTGAAATACTGTAATGTTAAAATGGGGGTTATATTCACAGCTGTGAGCTCATTTTTATTTTTTTTTAATTATCTGAAAGCATTAAGCAAACTGTACACTAGAACAGTTTTAGTGAACTTTTAATTTTGTACTGGAAATGGTTATTACACAGTTTAATCCTAAATTCAAGATTAAGGAAATCTGCAGTGAATTACTTAATGTCAGGACTACATAAATCAATAGAATACTGCAGCACTTAAATAACTGCACTTAGTTGTGCTCTTGTTTTGTTCTTCTAGCCAGACTGTGCTGTGGTTTCCTCCCAGGGAATGTATCCAAATGTGCATGGAGTACCCTCAATTTCCTTTTTCCAGGGACATCAGATATTCATTCTTATTCCTATGCTTTTTCAGATGTTCAGCATTATGTATCTCCTTGATTTTTTTTTTTTTTCTGGCCCATCTTCTAAGCACAACAGCATGGAAGGTAAAGTTTGAATTAAAGTAAGAAATGCCTTACTCTACTTCCAGTGTCTGAAGTTTCAGTATGATTCCTTTGAAAGCACTCTTACATGTATCTGTCTGTCAGGGAAAAGTTTGGATGGCAGGATGGTATCTCTGCTCTTTGCTGAGTATTGTCAGTTCAGTTTCAGCACAACAAAGAAACAGGTGTGATTTAAAACCTACAAATACAAGGAATGAGAACTCAAAGGAGGATGAATTAATTTACAAACATCAGGGAAATGCTATTATAGAAACTTTTAGGGTGTATATCAGAGATAGCTTCCTGTCGGAAAGAGATGTGGATATAAAATAGGGATGTGTTTAAGAAAATATCGTAATAATGGGATGTCTAGATAAAAAAACATTATCAAAGCCTTGCCTGGGATAATTCTGCAGTGGTCTGGCTGGATGGCTTGTCAAGGAAGCTACAGGATTAGACATTTCTAACCTTTATTTAAAAGATTTGGTACTCTGTTAGTATTAGAAGCAACAGGAGTACCTGCAGCGATGTCTTTCGTGAGTAAGAGTGGCTCACTCTGGAAGACAGGGCTTGGGGAGAGGGAGCAAAATTCAGGGTGCAACATAATATTGGCAATTGCAAAGTCCAAACCTTTGCATGACAGTTCCCTGCCCTCTCAGTTCTGCTGATAACACTGTTTATGAGGACATGCTGTGAATCAGGTGACAAAACCGGACCGTTCCTGGAGAAGGTAGAAAGAAAAACTGTATCTTGTCTGCATCACTTTGGCTGTCCAGTTGCTACAGCAGTGGTAGACACAACTTCAGGGCAAAAATTCCCACAGCAATGTAGAAAAAGTGGTAGGAAAAGATGGAAATTGTGGATGTTGCTTGATCACCAAAGGCAGCCAAGCACAAAGAAGTGGAAAAATTGGAAAAGAGGGGAGTGAAAAAAGGCATTTAGAGCAGGTGAGGTGGATGGATGTTTAAAAAGACAAAGACAAGAAGATAAGTGGAAAGGTTTTGTTGTTTTTTTGTTTGGTTTGGGGTTTTTTTTGTTTGTTTTTTAATAAAGGAATTTGAGGAAACCACAATGAGTGGATGTGAATGGACAGAAGAATGTCCGTGGATCTAGGAGAATGCTTGTCAGAGCTGAAATGGAACAGAAAAATCAAATTACAGAAGGGATTTTGGAAGTGCTTAGAGTAAATTTACTTTATATACATGTATGTATTTGCACTAGTATATATATTACAGGTACTACTATCTGTGAACATAAAGTGTTAAAAGTCCTTTTTCCTCTAACTAGTGCCTCTGTTTCCAAAGGCTGGATTTGAGGAGGAGATTCTGAATCACTTTTTCCCTTCTGATTAGCTCTTTGAGACTATCTGTTCTTTGTTTTGCTCCAAGTCTCTGCTTTTAATCCCATTCTTAGCCCTAAATAATAATTTGATGTGATCATCTGTGAAGTTCTGACTTCTGGCTCTAAGGTTTTCATATCCAGCTATTTTATTAACTACTTTATCCCTATACATCAAATCTATCAACACCTCTAGGAAATTTTGCAAAGTCTAATGTTTCTGACCACTTACTGGTGGAAAAAGTACTGTCTAGAACTTCCTCTCCATGTGCTTGGTATCTAAATCTCCCTGGTGAATTTCATCCCTTGGAATGTCCATGGATAGAGTATCATATCTATCCAGGCAAAAGGGAGAGTATATTGAAGCATCCATAATATGCTGGCTGTGTTGGCTTGAGTGCTGTAATCAGGAAATTGAATCAGGATGTGACCTCTTGCTCATAATGAAAATCTTATTGCAAATGCAGTAGCAGAAACACCTAACAAATTGGAATATGCTCACATAACTTGTTAAATAACTTTGAATCCTAATATCTTCAGACTGGAAGCATGTGGGTTATCCAGAATAAAAAAAAAAAAAAAGAAGAAGAAAAAAGAAAAAGCTCTTGAGTTAAAGGTTCTGTGAATTTGTCACTTTAGTAATACATGTGTCAGCTGTGGCTTCAGCACTAACATTGCTGCTGTCATCAGGAGGAGGTCTTGTATCCTTTAGTGGTCTGGCTCTTGGAGGTTTCCTTATGCTGCAGGGTTCATAGACTTTCAGATCTAGAAAGATGCCAGAACTTCTTGAAGTCATGCCTGGTTCCTCCTTTATGTCCAAAAATAATAAAAGGAAAGTGTGGGACAAACTTGGAAATCTGGCTATAACATGATAATTACAACAAAAGGGTGGAGGGAAGTTAACTCTGGAAGGCAGTATGGTGAAACAACACAAGCTGAACTTAGCCATCCTGACTTTTCTGTATGCCTTCCTACTCTCCAAGGAGCCAACAACTTGCACACAACTTGTGCCCAAAGCAAGTCTACTAGCCCTCCCAACAGCTCCACAGGCTGAACACACATCCCAAATAATATGACTCTCTGGAGAACAGCTCTTTGGTTCATAGAGAACAATACTGGAAAAGGTGCCAAGACATCTTTTCTTCTAGCATCTCATTGGAGACTAGGGAAGAACAATGCATTGGTTTTCAAATGGGTGACCTCAATCTTGGGTAAAGCATAGCATCCTTTTCCCTGTTTCTGTGTGTACAGGATTTCCTTATTTTTCCTCTTTTTCCTTTGTAGGCATCCTCTTCCTTCAACATCTTCCTGTCCATACAATTTCATTTCAGTGTACGCCTTCACATTTCTGGTAATAGCAATTTCCAGTGTGCTTTCTACATTTCAAGTAATTTTGAGATAGTGTCTATTTTACAAGAGTACTGAAAAGTTTGAGTACTTCAGGTACTAGGAGCTTTGGGAAGTTTGGATGTTTTGCTGTTTGTTCTTGTCTGAGGGGCTGGGCTCTGCCCTGCAGTGGGGCTGTTGGGGCTGGTTGGAACTGGCCATGTCCGGTGGTGAGCAGCCCTGGCCTCTCCTCACAGAGGCCCCTGCAGCCCATGCTGCCAGCACCTCACACTGACACACAATACAGGGCTCTTAAAGAAAGAGGGGGAGGGAAAAAAAAGCCTGTTTTGGGATCTTCCTAGATCTGTAACCTTCTCACTGTATAATACCCTGAGAGACAAAAGAAAATAATCATCAAGGCAAGTGTGCCCAGCCCAGGTAAAAAGCCTGCTACTATATCTTGGAGTCTTTTTCTCACTACTTCTTGTTTGTCTATCTTTTCATCTCTTCTCCACACTCTGGTAGTGCTGCTGAATGGCAGTGACACAACTGGCCAGATAAAAGTAAAAGGAGGAGTACCTGAACCACTTCTTCTTTTCTATATTTGGTGTGTTGAAGTGACCTGCCTCATGAGTCTCTTTGCCTTCCTCACTTGAATAAATAATTTTTGTGATACTGGCTGTAGGTTATTTGTACTTTGTCTGTTTGGTAGCATTGAATATTATTTTTAATCTTAACAAAGGTTTCTCAAAGCCTGTAGAAGAGTTCCTGTGGCATGCAATGTAGAAAATCAATGTAAGTATAGGTTGTTACGTAGTCAGTATTAAGATAACTTAGTTTTTGTAAAATGGATTTTCCAAGCACATATATAATTCCATATTTAACACTAAACTGAAAAGATTTAAATCATAAATATATATTTTAAAAAAACAGTGTCATGCACTTGAAATCAAATGGGGCCAAAAAGGTCATTTGACTCAGTGACAGAATCTGTGTTTGACAGCAAGGCTGGTGTGGGCTGTTTAGCTATCTGCTCAGCCCCAGCAGCTGAGGAAAAGACAGGGCTGAGCAGCTCCTTAATTAGCGTGACTACACAGCTGGATATTGTGCTGTGACATGGCTGATTTGGGCTTGTCAGCTGAAATACTTCCACAGAACTGTTGATCTTTATGTGGGCTGAGCAAGCAACTTGACAGGTGAACTGAGTGTCATTAATTATTTTTTCGTCATCACTGTTGTGATAGAGAGCTGTAGAGTAAATTTTAAGTTTGGCCTGATATGTTTTCATGACAGTTTTGCAAGGTTAATTTAAGCCTGTAGCTGTTGTGAATGAAGCAGCGCTGGATTCTTGTTATCTCTGCCAGCAGGTCATTTTTGTCAAACAAAACAACTCTGACAATGGAATCTTTGACCACAGAATGCCTCTCAAAATCAGCCATGGTTTTCCTAGCAAAGGCATGATAGAAATGGTCATTTTCTTTTGTACAAAATATAAGCATAAAAGAGCTGCTTCTTCAATAGACTGAATCTTGGTTTCTTAAAGAGACATAGTGAATACTCTGCCAATGTCAAGTACTACATTTTTATAATCTAGATGCAGTTGTTATGTTGCAGCAGATGCCCATAGTTAGAGCTCTGATTGACTCCAACTGAGAGATGAAATACAGTATTTTAATCTCAGAAGTTTCTTCCCTCCTCAAGAGTTTAAAATCCAATAATTGTCCTAGATTAACTTTACCAGAATGAGATACCTTGACTATCCTCACAATTATATTGTATCAGTAGCCTGCAGACAGGCAATGCAGGATTAGCCATCAGTCACTCCATGTTTATAAAGCTATCTTAGGTTGCTTCTGGTTAATGACAGAGGCCTTGGTTTCCTTGATTTTACTGTAACCATGTTGTGCTAACCTCCCCACCATAAAGGGAACTGTGCATCACACCAGGCTAACAAAAGCCTCTCTCTCCTTCTTCCCAGCTGTGAATATATGAGGTCAACTCAGATTCAGGGCTGTCATGGACTGGGGTAAATATGGTAGTTTCAAGAACTGCTATATGTACAGCACTGAGCACTGAGATCAGTGGTGTTAATGGGCTGGACTTCACCAAAACATGGCCAGGAAATATCACCTAGCTCAGTTTCTTGTACATAGCTGCAGGAATAAATAACCAGATGCACACTGTGTGCTACAGCCCTTGTCCAAGCAGCAGAATTTGGTTAAATTGATTAACTATGCACAGCAGCATTATGCCATCTCTCATTGGCACTCTTCTTAGGTGTACACAGTGTCAGATGTAGCTGAATTTTGCTCTGTGCAGCAATATGTACATTGAAAGAGCTTGTGGGCAGATGCTTACCTGGTATAAATTGATGTGGCTTCATTAACTTCAGGGAGACCATGCTGATTTAGAGCCACAGAGGAACTGGCTCTGTGAAGTAATCAAATTTATAAATGACTGCATAATCTACTAGAAAGTCAAGTCAGGCCAACCTCTGTGCTATGACATTTCCTCTGAAACTCACTTTAATAAGGTAATATTTTCTTCCAGTTCCATAAATGCAAATCAGCTGAACTGCACTTCACATACTTTCTTGTTTAATTAGAAACTCTTAGTTCAACTATACTGCAACTGCAGGTGAAGGCGAAGTATTCTAACAATTTTTCATTTTAATTATCTTGATTAGCTTTTTCTTCTTTGCAATTTTATTGTATCTCATTTCAGAAATGTCCTTTAATTTAAGACAATAAATAAACTTTTATTTAGCAAGCTGGGGAAACGAGAGGATGTGATACAAAGAAGATTCAACTCATTAAGCATTAATGTTACTAATATTCTTAGACTAATTATTCATTAAGTTCATTGTCTTAGCAGAAAAGTAGGCTTGGCTTCTCTTGTGGATCATCACATTTTATTTGCATATGCCACAAAAAGGATACAAATAGCAAAGCTTACCAAAGCTAATGCTAAAATACTTCAGAGAACATAATGCACTTAATTAATTTCTTACACTAGATGTATTTAAGGGCTCCCATTTGGCTTTTATCTGGAAAATTCCAGATATGTCCATTCACACACTTTTCGAGGAAGTGAGATCTGTTTCTCCATAGCTTCTTTGATTCTGACCAAAAAAAAGCCATCTATAAAGGGAGGAAAGTCACCAAAAAATACATGAGATATCCCTTTCCAGCCTCCTGCAAATCCTATCATAAACAGAATTTCTAATATTAAAAAAATAGCTGGAAGGTGTTGCTATGATTGCTATGGATTTTGTTGCTAGGTGTTTTACAGGGGCACTAGTGTGTCTCTCTTTTCCCAGTAAATCCATACATTTTAAATGTTCAAAGACAGCTGTAAGAATGGGGCACAGGAAAGAAGATTAAACGTGAAGTCAGCCTGTTTATGTAATCCAGGAGGAAAGGAATTACTTGATCATGGAGCCTAAAAGTCTCCTGCTACTAAAATGCCCAATCCAGGATGCACATGGAATTTGGATCCCTGCGTCTAAACCCATGCTCTTGTAAAACCTCTTCTTAGCTGCTGTAGTGGCTGGAGATGCCTGTATTTCACAAATACTTTCCCTGTTTGGCTTCAAAGCTCTCCATAGGACCACATACCAAAACTGTCTCTCTCTGTTGGCAAGAGAACAGTGCCTAGCCTGTGTCTTGGCCTGACTAATATCCTCAATATCTGATCTCCCCTGTATCTGTGCCCCAGGGATGTCATCGATAAGAACACTAAGAATAACTTATGGAAATACCCTGCACTGGGCTCCATGTTAAATGCAGGGAGGTTTGTGTTAGTGTAACCTTCAACTAGGTTGTGCAGCTGCCTGGGAAGTGCAGGCCTGTAGTTCAGTGTGATCTCATTTCCTAGGACAGTACTCCAACTGCAAGGCTATCTTGAGAGGTTTCTGGTGATGGGTAGCACTCTTTACCCAGTTCCTGAAATTGTGTTACTCTGCAGGAAAATTCAAGAATAGAGAGGCCAGGAAGTGAGAGAGGAAAGTGGAATACAGGTCTTCATATATATAACAGTGCTAGGAATATTATTTTTTTTTTAAAGTGGTGATATGAATGTGAACTTCCTCTGTTCTTTTCCTTTGATCCAAGCATAGATTTAAATTTGAGTTTTCAGATTCCCCTGCAAATGTTCTGTCAATGAATTAATTTAAAAGGCAGTCACCACCACTCTTGGATGCATTTTCAAAGAATGCTGAGTCCTGCAGAGACCTCTTCCACAGAAAAGAAACTGACCTTTACCTTTGGGGGAATTATTCTGTCCTGGTGCATGTGGGGTGATGGATCCTCAAAAGCCAGAGGTGACTAATTCCCAGGTGGCAGAGATGCAGGTGTGGCTCTGTCCTAGTTATTTCCTCCTGACTAACCTTCTATTGCGTACCAGCAGTTTGTATAATTTCGGGACACGAGTCTACATATACTGTAGGGAGACTAATGCATCTTAGTCCCAGTTATGGATTTCACTATGGGAAGGATGAAGTTTTCTGTAAGACAGGCTAAAGACTGAAATATGAAGTTAGTCAATTATCAGTAGCAAATAATAGCCCAATGGTTTTTGAGAGAACATGTAACTGCTGGAACAATTTGTGATGCTATAGTGGGATGTTTGTGATGGAATGTCTTTAATTTAGGCTTTGGGTGACTTTCCAGATGATCTATCTGTCTGAAATGATATGCTGTGGGTGACAAGTCCTTGGCCTCTGGTAAAACCTTATATCAGAACTGCTATGGATGTGTTTCTTGGTTTCTCTGCAATTTTAGGCTGTCAGGCTTTTGGAATTGAGGTTCCTGGCCCTGAATAGACAAAGGGTGGATCAGAATTGTACTCTCATGCAGTGTTGTGTAAGGTCTTATTCACATGGTGCTGCTTATTGTCTCAGGGCAACAGCTGAAATAAAGTAACCAACACTACAACCTACTCTTTGAGTCTGTTACCATTCTTGGTCTGTAGCCCTGGACTCTTAGAACTTGTCCCCTGAATTACAGTATAAGATATGGATTATCTGGCAAAACTTTAAAAACTTTTACCTTTTATCCCAGCTTCTCTGACTTGCCACTGTTGGAAACAATCACAGGCTACTAGGTACACTTCTTTTTGGTCTCTGTGAGATTATTTTGTTTTCTGAGCTGTTGTTGGAACTAACACACATGAGATCACTCAACATTTCAAAAGCCTGGCCTGTGTGATTGATAGGAAAGATACATGGGACCAAGCTGGCACCTAGTCTCTGTTCTTTGAATAATGATTTATTGAGCAAAAATACCTTTCACTGTGACAATATTTTTGTGCTAGTAGTGTATCAGCATTCACTTCAAGCCAAAGCTTCTAAGACAAGTTTGAGTTGAGCTGTTAAAAACACATGATAACAGACACTCCTCTGTTCTTTTTCCACAAAACTTCACAGTCTCAAACAGAAGAATCTTGAGACCACAAAGTATAAACACAGATGAAGAGGAAATAAGATCTTAAAAGGATATCAATATAAGAAGTGGTGAAAAGGAGAGAAACTAATGTACACTAGTGTGAGCAGAAAATAATACCTACTACAATTCATTTCTCTCCTGTCTTAGAATTCAGCTTGCAGAAATTAAATCCTCTAAGGAAAAGTTGACTTTTGGTATCATTGAAGGTGGTAGGAAAGTTTGTAAGAGGTTCTTGTAGTAATTGCACTGACTCTGTTAGGAGCTTTGGGTGTGGCTGGCCCTGCCCTCTGAGGAGGTGGCCCAAATGTATCCATTGTAGAGATGAGTTAAATAAAGTCCTGGGTCAGAGGCACATTTCCCTGAGAGCAGCTTTCTGGGCAGAGGGAGCTGTTTTTTTCAGCGGAGGATGGTTATCTCCTCCACTGATGCCTCACCTGTTTTGGGCTACTGGCTTCCTGAATCACAAGGCCTGTGTCACATGTTCCTTTTGTCATTGAATTAAAATAATGCATGTCTGAGAGCGCTTTTAAAATCCAAAGTTTCCTTGATTTCTGTAGAAAGATGGAGAGAACAGCTAACAGTCCTACTTAGAAACATTAATTACGAGCTTGTACAGCTTCAACTTCGGTGATTGTCTTTTGTCTCTTAGTGTTGTCCTGAAAACAGGGTCTGTTAGCTGGTGTGCAAGAAGTTGATCCACACACAGAGTTGAGATATTTGCTTTAATATCCAGTTCTGGGCGGAAAAGGGAGCAGGGGGGTATTACTCAAATCGAGCTCAGTTTCCCAAAATGCAAGTGCTACTTTTATACCCCAAAATATGAGAAAGAATAATGTTAGAGATCAAGTTCTATCACTGGCACACACGATTGGTTAACTCACCCCTCCCTTCCATGTAAAGTGGCAATGCTCAAGAATTTCACTGTGCCTGCTCAAAGAGTAAGGGGCTTGTTGTTAGTAGGGAACCCTCTAGCCTGTGGGCATGAATTTTAGTATGCTAATGGATCATTAATATATTAAGATGGTGATTTCAATTACTCAATGTGTTTTTCCCCAGTGCTCAAGGCTGTAACCAAGGGAAGCTGTAGGGAGTGCTCCTTTCCATCCCTTTCATCTGCCTTGCTGGTGTCCTGCAGACCTGGCTCTGGGCCGGGCTGTTGACTCCTTGGAGAGTGTTTTTCTCTAATTGGAATCTGGTTTTGTCTAATTCTTACTGTTTCACTGTTATCTAGGCCCTGTTTTTATTCTGTGTCCCTATGTTCTCTTTTATGTGATTTTTCCCCAAAGGTGATTTTTTTTTTTTCCCCAAATTTTACTTATTTCAATTAACAACTGACAACATTAGGGTTTTCTTTTTTGACCTTGCTACTGGTCTTCTTCATCCACCTCCTTTACAGCCTTCATCACTGCCACAAGAAGGTGGCTGGAAGGTGCATGTCTGGGCCACTTTTGCCACATATGCCTGCCTGTGGAAGTTGACTGGCAGCCCCAACTTCCCTTTGACCCTTTTTACCCTTATCTGATCAGGTTTTGTATAGAATCCATTAACCATTGAGAAGTGAAAGCAGGGCTCAGGAGAAGCCCATTTCTACTACAAATTCATTAATTGAGAGGTAGTTCTCTTCTCATTTTCATATTTGACCTGGCTTTAAATCAGGAATTATTTCTGGAGCCATGAGGCAGCTTTTTCAGCTGGTTACAGTTATGAAGGATCCCACTACACTAGAATTATTAAGATTAATTTATTTACTGGTAAATTTCACTTAAATACCTACCATTCATTTCCCAAAAATATCTTAAGTGTAGGTTTTACTGCCTTGTATTCCTTGTGGCTCTCTAAGACTCTTTTAAATGTTGTGTTAAACCTGTGCTGTAGGTTTCTTCAAGAAAAGACCAGGAATATCTTTGTCACTAGTATGTTCAGCTCTAAGCTATTCAGGGAAATTCTCTTCCTTGGTTTCTGTGGGCTTTTTTCTCTCTTGGGGCATCTCAGCCTGGCATTAACTTTTTACTGACTGGAAAGAAAACTTCAGCTCCAGACATACTCTAGCTTTTGGAAAGACTGTATCTGACAGGTTGGATCCAGCTATAAATATTAACAGCTGCCAAATGTCAGGTTTAAAGTTCTGCTGTGGAGCTTGCCAAGGCAGCAATTACTTGTATTTTAGCTAGTGCTGCACATTAACTGTGGATACATTAGCTTTAGTGGAGATTATTTAGAGGCTCAGTAGCTTAAAAGCAGAAATCACTTACATTCATATTGTATATTATTACAGATTCAGGAGAGTTGGCCATAAAAACACTTAGCTTCCTGTAACACAAGGACTCCTAGCCAAGCAAGTAAAATGTTAATGAGACATCAAGCACTCATTTTCATGTCTGTAGCCTTTCCCTCCCAGGTTTTGCTGCTTCATACTGAGGTTCATTAGAGTGGAAATGGTTGACTTTAAAAAAGAAACACCAGCTAAATTAGTAGGGTGTAGAATTTCCTTTCAGATCATAATTATAGGTGATCAACGGAGTGTGTAATTAGTAAGTTGGGTGAAGGATATTTCCAGAACAATCAGCAGCAATTTCTTCCCTGCTGTTTCCTTCTCTGCTCTGAGGACCTTTTGTCTGCTTTGGTAGGCATGGCTTTTTTTAAGAAAACACAAATATAAAAACTTATGTCAGATAAGATTGACACAAGAAATAAGAATGATAATAAATAAATTTAAAAAAACCTGCAGAGGATATTCTGTCTCCACTGTAATAGGCCTTACTTGATTTTTACCGTGTTTGCAGCACTTGAGCACAGATGGTTGTCCAGGGGAAAACAGACAGGCTCATTTCTGGCCTCCCTTGACAAACCTGAGAGACCCTTGCTGGAACCTGGATTTGCGGTTGCACAGCAAAAACGTGAGGAGCTGTCATTGTCTTCAAGTAGCACAGGAATGCCAAGGCTGTTTCTTGCTGCTATGAATAATTCAATGGAATAATTCAATGAATCTGCCCAGCATAGCTAAAAATAGCAGGGTAAACTGAGTGCTTTTGACCTTAAGAAACAAAATCTGTCTTAAATTTAAAATAAATAAATGAAAAGCCATAGAAAAATCCCGTGGAAGCAAAGATGTCTGTCTGTAAAGATACATCTGGTATTGTATCCTAGAATGAAATATGGGTCATCTTTTCCCTCTTAAAAAGAGACTTTCCTCTATCTTCTTCACCTAGTTGTTTGGTTAGAAGAATGAACATTTCTTATAATTAGGATGGGTCAAGGCTTTTGGTCATCTCTCTCTGTTCTCTAGTTAACAGACACACTGGTAGGTCACAGCTTGTCTGTGTCCTTGACTAATAGCTGTCTCCTACTCCATTGTGGATCCTCAGCAGATGACTGCTGCAGGAATGATGGTTGTGAAAAGGTCAGAGATGGCATCCAGTGCCAAGACTTCAGCTGCAGCCTGAGCAGTTCCTGTTTAAAATAATGTGGAGCACAAGGCCCTTAATGCTGCTCTCTGGGGTCAGGACTGTGGATGGATCTGACCTACTTCCCTTGTTTCCCTGACAGCAACCACTGTGCATTGTATACAACTGTAGTGATCCTTCTGCTGTCAGAGATGTCCTGCCACTAATGCCCTGAGTACTTTTCCTCATTCACTTCCACTGATTGTGTTTCAGAAGCCATGGATAGGCCTGTTCCTTGTGAATTTGGCTTGTCCCCCAGCCTGTTTTGGCACTCTCCACAGTACGTGACAAGGCCACAGATTAATTTGGTATTGTGGTGGTAATAATAGCACTTTCTTTAGTTCAGCTTTTAGTGCCTCTGTCTGGTGACTTCACTAGGTGCCTTTCATGGCACCTGCTATTGCTTTTGTTGTGTGGAAATATCTTCCCTTGACACAAAGAGCTCAGTCTGCATTTGAATGTTGTCTTCCATCAGTCTCGTCTACCTTCTGATCAGAACATATCCCATGCTGCTATTTAGTGTTGCCAGACTCCACAACAAGCTCTTGCAAACCCAGTGGTTTGTGGAAACTGCATCCTGTGCTCCTAACTGCTCTTGGTTGTGCAGTGCACAGAAGCAGACAGCTGGAAAAACTACCCTGGACTTGCATTAGGAGGGCCAGACACTGGCCTCCAGAACTAAGCAGTGCAACATAGTCAAATAGCTGTTTTTAAACTCTGATTATAGGGGAAAATCTAACCTCAGGTTGTTAATGTCCTCCAGATGAGAATTCATTCCTTAAAAATACTTTTTTTCTGCTTTAAATATGGGTCGACTACTCGCATAGGCCCTTGTCTGGGTTACAGGAGAACAGCTAGTACTCCACTGCTCCTATCTGGTTTCCTCCCAGTATACAGAGAGAACACTGTGCTCAGATCGACCACTAATTATGAACAACCATAATGATGGTTTTATTCTAATGTCTTGAAACAGCAAGAAAGGAAGCAGTTTGGACATGGCTGCCCTACTATGTAACAGGACTGTCCAATTGCAAATGTGAACACACTGTACTGGGAGAGCATCCTTCACTGGCAGAGACAGAATTTTTCTCTTCAAACACTTTTTCAGTAAAAATAAAATGCCATAGAAAATGCATACTCTCTCCTTACAAAAGCATTTATTGGGTTTTCATTGAAAACCTAGATTCAACAAAATCTGAAAGTGAAGTCTTGACTGGGGGGAGACTCATGCTTTCTGTGTAGATGCTTGGTTTCAGCATAGAAAGTTTCTGCACACTTTTAATTTTCTGAAGAAACATTAATAAACTATAATTTCAATTGGCATGGTAACTCTTTGACAGGGGAAGATGGAGCAGGAAGAGAATAGATGTGCTTTGGTTACCCACTCGAATCTTTGTACTTTGACTCAAGGTTTTTTTAGTGTGAGGCAAACAGACAAGTAGAGCTGCGTGTTCACCCTGTGGGCCTTCCAGGGGAGAGATGTTGAATATGTTTTTAAATAAATGTCACCTTAATTATTTATTCATAACTAGCATGCTAACTGAAAAAGGAAAACAGCTACCCCAGTTATTTCAACAAAGCTTTGGCTGATTTCAAATTCTACTGACAATTCCTGTCAGTAGAAAAATAGGACCTAATAATTTTGACCACTTCAAAGCTTTACCCAAATGATCTGTTTATTCAGTGACTGGTATTGTTTCTAGATATGAGTGTTTTGTTTTCGTGCTTTTTAAAAAATGGGAATTAATAGTTAAAACTGCAAATTTGGGATATGGCTGACTGAGCAGCATAAGTTACATATGTAGCAGCTACAGATCTCCTTATGCAACAGATGATCATGAGTTGTGCTTTCCTGTTCTGATCTCACCGTGAGTCTCAATCCCTCTGCCACTTCTAATCAATTTTTTTTTTCTAAGGAGTATGTCCTTTACCTGTTTCCCTTGAGCTAGAACTTGAGCACCTGACAATGACAGGGTTTGATTGTGTTTGTGACTACTTTCTAGAGCTCACAGGGAAAATGTTAATGTTACTGAAACCAAGACCTAGACCGTGTCATAATGTTTTCATGAACACCAGGGCTGCAGGGCTAACATGAACTCTTGTGAAAGATTTTTGGAGGGATCTGCCACTCAGATTAAATCTCTTTGAGTAAGAAATTGCCACGTGGAGACTTGGGCCATACAAACTCTCTGAAATATGGCCTATACTTTGAGCAGGAAATGTTTGATTTTCCCCTCAGGGCTCAGAGATTAAGCTCTTGGACTGTGTCCCTCTGGATGTGGCATTAGTGCTGGGGAGTCTGGAGATGCAGGTTTTGTTTCTGGTGTCCTGAGCTTACTATTTAGCCTTGGACAAGGCCCATAACCTCCACAGTCTTGTGATCCTTTATGTAATGAAGATAAAGACTCCTTTCTCAAATAGGACCTGCCCAATACCCCTGTTTTCATACCCTGAACTTTTACGTTGACTCTGGCTTACCGTCACATGGTGTATGAGGTAGTACACGCTCCCCTTCTGCACCCATGGTATTGTGCTTTCCTGTTCCCTGGCCTCAGGTGCATCTTACAGATGGCAGCCTGATCTGCTGTGCAGCAGCCATTGACATGGGTGTCAGAGGGGCTGCAGGAGATCTACTGGCTTTAATGCCCTTCCTCTATTTTTTTGTTGTTGTTGGGTTTTTTGTTGGATTTTTTTTTCATCAAGATGAGACACAACTTCTAGCATGTGACTTGATGCTACTTTTATCTCCAGACCAGAATATTAAACACTTCAGAGGTTTTCTTCAAGGGGGGCTATGTGTCAAAAACTATGGCATGAATGGCCAAGTCCTATTTTCTGTTTCCTTCATGTGCCTTAAAGAGTGTCCTTTCCCTGATTCCATAATGATGAAATTTTTTAGTGCAGTGCTTAGGTTCCCCACAGGGGCCAAACTGGATTCAAGACAAAAGTGATCAGCTGGAGCAATGTGGGTTTACCATATCCCACAGATCACAATCTGCCTGGTGCTCTGAGCAGCTGCCTTACTTCAGGCTGGGGAGCATGTGAAGCCCTTTTTGTGGGCTCCAAGCCCAGAGGGAGGGGAGAAGAAGGAGCCTCTGTGTTCCACAGTGAAAGATTGCTACTCCAGCACAGCTCAAAGCTAGCTTAGAGTGCCGGTGTATTTTTTTTAAGTGGCTCTTCTGTGAGTGCAAGCATAGTATAAATGCAGTTCCGCATTTTGATAAAGGGGAAGTGGTGCCTTTTTAACTGCCTGAAGCCGCCACTTGCTTCTTCTCTCTTTTGCTTAAGGTAAAGTGATACACATAAAATGTGTTGCTCCCTAGAAATAAAATTGCTGCCTCTTGCTGAGGGGAGAGCTGACAACCTCCGGAGTGTCATACTGGGCTTGCAAAGGGCCAAGGCTGCGGGCAGAATGGAGGACTGAGGCCCTCTATTGGTGGGAAGGAAAAAAAAATAAACCTGCAGCACAGCTAATAGCGTTCTTTCTCTGCCCTTTCTTTTATTTCTTTTATTTCTTTTTTTTTTTTTCTTTTTCCTTTCCTTTTCTTCCATTTTAATTTTTTCCTTTTCATGCAGTGGGTGGCTGCAGCCTCGCAGCTAACAGATGGCCAGTTTCATCTGGTCACCTGGGGGTCTCTATCGCCAAGTAAATTCTTGTCACAAGTGGTCAGCAGGGCAAGGCTCCTCTGTCTCTGCTGTCCCCGCCAAAGCGTGAAGCAGAAAATCAGCCATGCAAATCTTTGTGCATTTTATTTCCAGCATGAGTGCGTGCCGACGGAGAGCCAGATGGCTGAGGCACACGTCCTCTGGCTTGCCAGCACCTAAAGGGCAGCATTGCCACCTGCTCTGTGAAACAGAGTTTGGCCCAAAAGCTCTGGTTTGCAGAGATCACACGTTCTGCAATGTATAGTGTGATAATGACCTTGTGCATTCCTCTCTCCGCAAATGTTTTGTAGTAGTTCTTTGCTGGTTTCATTGGAGTTGGTGGCAGTTCATTTCTTTTTCTCTCCTGAAGTTTTACAGAAAGCTCTTCTGTGGCTTCACGTCATGAAGCCTCACCTGCTCCTGCTTTTATTTTGAGCACAAAGCCTTGCAGTTCATCAGTATGAACTGATCCAGATGCATGCCAGACAATGAAATGATGGCTTTTGGCGCTATCAGAAGTTTCCCAGGGCTGCTAAATGCAGAATTTAGAGATTGTCTTTAACCTTTTGGAAAATTGAGAGATGTCTCATTATCTAAAATGATATCCTTGTACACTAGAGAGTTTAGAGTTATTTGAACTACTTAGCTAACTCTACTTCTGAGATACTTTTAAAAAATATTTAAAAACCTGAAGCTTGGAGAATTGTTATTCCTGTTGGTGAGAACATTTTCACCACACTTACAGGACAGGGCTATACCCATGTGTATTCCAGTTTGTCACTCAAAGTGATCTGCTCTTTGCTGCATTGCATACACCTTCTCTTAATAGCAGCTCCTTCAAAATCTCAGCTGCAGAAGAATAACTTTTAAATACTGTAGGTTTCACCTGGTGGAACTGAATTATCTGTTTTCTACCCAGGAAGAAGCATTAGATAATCAACAAAGTTATTATATAAGCTTGTTACAGGATTGATCTAAGGAGCACACTGTCACTTTGAGGGAGATTTCTGGACTGTCATTTTGGTGCTGTGGATGCTCCAAGGCAGCAGTAGTCATGGAGATCAGGCCTGCATGCAGCTTCATCAGCTTTTGGGCAGAGAAAGTAAGCACCAATAATCACAATAGATTATTAAACCAAAGCCACAAAGTGATTTACTAAAAATCTCACAGGGAGTGTGTGAACTAGGAGTTGTAGCTCAAGCTGTTGAATCTTAGGTCTGTGTCTTGGACAAAAGCTCATAGTTCCTCTGGCAACAGCAAAATACATCCCAGTATGATCAAAGTGGGAGAGGTGATGTGAGTCCCTGGGACCAGACCTCTAGTCTAGTATGCACTGGAGAAATGGTGGCTACCGAGAATATGGAGCCTGCTTTTTTACAAGGAGTCACATGGAAAAGATGAGGAGAAATGAGTACAAGTTACTCCTGAAGAGATCCCGATTGGACATTAGAAGAAAATTCTACACTGTGAGAAGAGTTGGGCATCGGAATAATCTCCCCAGAGAAGTGGTGGGTTCCCAAACACTGGGCACTTGACAGTTTGGCAAGGTGCTGGGTCGTCTCATCTAAACCCTATTCCTACCTAGAAAGGTAGGACCAAATGATCCTTGAGGTCCCTTCCAACCTGGTATGCTATGATTCTGTGATTCAAGTGCAGTGATGTCAGAGTGATGTGCTCAGCTTGACATCTGCCTGTTCTGCCTTGACATAGGCTGTACCGCAAAGGACACAGACCACCTTCTCCTGCAGAACAGAGGCTGGCAGCACAGCTGCTCTGGGAAATGCTAATAAGCAGTGCAACTGCAGCCCTTTTCTTTCTCAACTCACTGGATTTAACCTTGACTGGCCTTTGTATGGCCTTGCTGTCTTCAAAGAGGGACACCAAAATTGTGTGAAAATCCAGTGCCTCAACAGAAAGGTGTCCAGACAGACCATACTGCTATTATTGTAAACAGGCTTAGTTTTATGTATTCTTTTGCTTTATGTGCTGCAATGATTTTTGCTTTGAGGGAATTCTCATACAGCTGTTTATTTTATTGAAGCACTTATTCTTAGACGAAGCTGTCGGGAGCTGCAAAAACATTTTCCTTCTTTAATCCACTATAAAGCCAGCACTCGAAACTGATTTGCTCCCAGAGGCACTGGGCTGCAGTATTTGGATTGAGACTGGCTCCCATTGCAAAGCCATCCTGATAGCCCTGTAACATATGAAATGGCACAGGAGAAGGTAGGCAACACGTACCAAGGTCCTCCTTCACAGGCCTATAAGAATAGGTAATTGCTTATAAATTGCTGTTGTGCTGTTTTGATTTCCTTGCTGAAGAGCTCTTAGCTGAGAATACTAATACTTAGAGTGAAAAGAAAGAGGAATGATGTTACCCTCTGCAGCAGAATACAGTCAACCAGTACTGCAGTTCTGAAGATGGGCAGTCAAAACTGCTGGGTTTACATACATTTTCAGAGGGCACGTACTTGACAAATGCTGCCTACAGATTTACCAGCCTCATCGTATCTGCTGGGCATTTAAAAGTAGATGATAGTGTTCCTTACCTTCCTAGACTATGAAATAAATAGCATAACTATTTTCAGAGTTAAAGTCTGAATGCACTGTGTGACATACCAGAATTACAAACCTCCCAGCTCTGCAGAGCAGAATTTTTATCATTCTCACTCCTCCTATGTGAAATAATAATAGCTCAGCAACTACACTGAACTGCAGTTGTTGTAACAAGCAGGTACAGAACAGGCTCATGTTGCACCCAATGTATACCTAAGTCCACACCACATACAGAACTTCAAGATGAGTTCTGTAAGTGTACAAGCAGGTCTTCAGCCCACATTACTCCCAGGACCAGTTGGGAAGCCTGGATCTTATCCAGCAAGCCAGATACACTTCCTCAAGAGGGTATGATCTCCCAGCAGGGGGCTACTTGGTTTCCACCATGCGAGTGCAAGCAGTGCACCACTTGCTCCTCTTGAAAGATTTAAGATGCTCAGCATAAGTTATCTTGCTTTTGCCAGCAGGCTGATAGAGTGGTAAAGAATGACTGGCATGTCTCCATTGCCATTGGAATTTATGGCCAAATAAATTAAGCTTTTAGGATCATTTTTTCTTTCTGCCAGCCTCTGTACTACTCAAACTTCCACCATTCATAAGTCAGATGCCTTCTATTTGGATGCCCTGTGACAGGTGTTATTCTGGTATAGGTTAAATATTGATATAAAGGCATACAGGGAGGCTGTAAAAGGCAAATGATAAAAGTAGCTGGTACTTCAGTAGCAAAGGGAGCTATTCAACAGCTATGAAACATTTTGCTGTGATCCTGCCAGTATCTGCTGGGGTTTGTACTTCTGTGTGGGTAGGTGTGTACTGGAGGAAGCCCCAGGTTTGGTCCAGCACACTGAGAGGAAGTTGTATGTACTCTTGTATTTGTTCAATAATCAGACAAAAAAGCGGTGATATACAGACACAAAATAGCTATTTCTTATGAACAGACTTTAATGAAATTCTATTTGTGTAAATTTACCTCTGTCAATGTTTGAAATATGCTCTGGAAGTATAAATGTTTCATAGGCACCAGAGGAGTGCAAAGGTCATACTGAATGGAAATGGGAGTCACTATTCCATGTAAGCCCCTGCATTACAAAGCATAAGGAATCTGGTGGCTTCACAGCTCAAATGGGAACATGGGGAAGCTGGAGTTTTGCCACTCCCTTTGCTTTTGCATCACAGCCTTATGGACCAACAAACTGCCCTGATCAGGTGGAAGGTTAGAGCTTTAAATTTTCTTGATGGGTTTGAAAGGGATTACCTGAATCCCCCTTTTATTGCTCAGTTGATGTGACATTCTGTAATGCGCACTTGAATCACTTTGTCCTTTAGCATAACCTCACTTTCCTGTCAGTGTCTTGAATTCTGCATGTGGCTTAGCTCTCACCTTCCCACTCATGAAAGTAGACTGTCCATTAACCTTGCCTGCAAATGCTTACTTTATCTTCCCTGCCAGAGCTGTGCATAGAAGCTCCTCACTGCCATCCTGAATAGGCACAAGGACTTCTCCACTGCTCTCCCTGATAGAATAAGTCCTCTCATGCAGGTAAATTGGTAGAAGAATGAGATGATGCTGTCCTTGCATGGCTTCTACATCCGTTCTGTCACTAACTGATATAATACAAGCTACTTGATGGGCAACAGAGCTTTCCCTACTTGCTGCTTTAAAAGGATGTATCTCAAAATCTAATTAAATCAGATTATTTCTATTTCTTTCCTCTTAATGGCACAGTGGATTTTACCCTGTTTTTGCCACTTGGTAGTCTCACAGGTGGTTGTAGTCTTTCAAGTAATGATTCACAAGAAGTTGTGTGTAGTGCCTCTCTTCAGAAGTTACATCCTTTCAAAGGTATAGCTCCCTTACAGTTGTTTTCAGTTTGTGCAGTGCAGCAGAAGATGGAATGGGAATATGTCTTCTGGGAAGAGTAAGAGAATTGCACCCCAGTTTCCTAAAGATTTTTGCTTGGCTACAAGGGAACTGTTGTCATAAAATTCATGGCAAAACTCCTGTTGGCTTCATATAAGTATCCAGTGGGATAACTATGTCATAAAATGGTGAACAAAGCCTGCAACACAGGACGTGGGACAGATTTATGTTCTGACCATATGTGGGTTTTTTAGGAGGAGAAGAGAACATCCTACACCATCATTTCAGATGATGGTTTGACAAACAGAACCATCTTTCTCTTAGCGCCTACTTGATACTTCCTAATGCTCCATCCCAGCAAGATAAAAGGGTATTTAAGTGTGTCCGTGAGAGGATTTAATTTTGTAGACATAGGCTTGATTTTTTTTTCTTTGCAGAGGCTCTTAAACAGCAAATATGTTGGTTTCTTTTTTCTTTATTTTTTTAAAATGAGGATTTTGAGAACTTCTGTGTGCAGAACAGGAGATGGAGCTATTTCCTAGCACAAAACATTATTTTGCAGTTTAGTTAAGCACCAGCAATAGTTTCATATTGTTCTTGATCCAGTTCTTACATTATCACGATTGCAGTCCCCCTCTAATCCCTCTCTACCCCTGTAAATAGCCTATTTTTTTAAAGCTCAGTAGTATTTGTAAGCACATCAGAATGAGATTTTATTCACCATCTGAGTTTGTGATTAATGGCATCAATAACCAGCAATTTTTGCTTATGTTGTTGGGATAAGCAGCTCTCAGGTGACAGCTGCTTGTTTTGAGGTGAAAGTTCAGAGTCCATTTCAGCCACCAGGCAAAACATGAATTATTCTTCAGTCCTTTTCTGTTTTGTTTCCAGTCTCCTCTTCCATGAGGTCCTGTATTTATTCTCAAGTATCTAAATTAAATTTAAAGATTTTTACTTTGATTTCTTAGGGAAATGAGGCTTTTGGAGTCATGTTCTATGTGCACGTGTGTCTGACAGACTATTGCAATTCACTTTTGAACCACTGGTCAATTCTAGTGGCATTTGGCAGAGGGGCAGATGTCTTAAAAATAATTACATTCCTGCAAATGGCATAGAAGTTGACAGATGGGTGATGCAGGAAAACCCTGTTAACACTCTTATAGAGGGGAAACTGTCAGAACTCATCTGTTACCAAACATAAGGAAATCCACTTAGAAATACAAATCTCTTGGAATACTGAGTTCATTAGTTTTGCTGTTCCTGGAATGCTTTTTGTTTGCTTATTTCCACTCAAGGGGTGCTAAAAAATAAGTAAGTAAATGTATTTTCTTTCTATGCTAAGAGCTACTCCAGGAGAAAAAGCTGAAACAGAATAAATGGGGGTGGGTTGGTTTGTTTGTTTGCTTGGTAGATGTGCCAAGGAAAGAAATCATCCTTCCACTTCCTGGTTCTGTCAGGAAATAGAAGCAGACTAGGATAAAGAGAAAACATCATTTTCAGACTGCCTAGAAGCAAGAATGCCTAAGAAGTAGGAACATCCATTAACGTATAGCTATCCTGTCCCATCTCTGTTATTCCTGGGAAGAGATGAACAAACACCCCAAAGTGATCTGGTAGGTTATCTCTCTCTCTTCTTCCAAAGCACCTGTGGGGTTACGTGATCTATGAACAACAGCACAGCAATGTCTAGCCCAGGTTTATTTTCCTTTACTCAGTGTCATTGTGCTGTACTGCAGGGTACTCATTCTTCTTTTCAGACATGAAGAAACCTCTTGGCATTACTGCTGTCATTGTAACTGGTGTCCCAAGTCATGCTGCAAATAGAATGATACTGGTGCCTGCCCTCAGCATGCTTTTGCTCAGTAATGCAAAAACCTGTAGGTTTGTGACATTTGAGATATGGCCAAAGGAAGTCCTCCAGGGAGGCAGATTTCTCTATCTGCTTGGGAAGATCAGGCTTGTTAGGCAAGGAAGAGTTCTACCTCCTCTCCCTGGAGAGCTGAGCTAGGAGATAAGAAAGGAGGTATTAGTGTATTTCATATATGTGTGTGGTACAATGGAAAGTAGAAAACATCCAGCAGTTCAATGTAATTAATCTTTTTTTCTGTTGTGAAATATATTGTTTGGTTGCATCTTTTTTTTGCTCTTTCCATTTGGTCGGCACATCTATGAGGTTAGGAAATGTTATGTTTTTGTGGATGTGTCTTTTCCTCCTTGCCTGTTATCACAGAGCCATGTTCCAGCCCTTGACATTTCATACAGGCTCCCTGACCCACCACTGTTGTGTGTTCAGCACCATTCTCAAATCTATTGTCTACCATTAACTGGTCCTGGCTACAATATTCCAAACATCTGACAAATGCAGCACGAGTAGTTCACATCTCATCTAGTGTAATGAGAATCAGTCTTTTCATATCCTATAAACTTCAGCGTCATTGAATTAAAGAT
Organism: Hemiprocne comata; assembly: GCA_020745705.1. Lineage (NCBI taxonomy): Eukaryota > Metazoa > Chordata > Aves > Apodiformes > Apodidae > Hemiprocne > Hemiprocne comata. Next base: position 50,470,130 of record CM036587.1, read on the forward strand.
CAGCCTACAAATATTGCTAGATGCTTTCTTATTCAACTTGTGGCAGGGACAAATGGGATATTTTTTGTGTGGAGTTTGACACTAAACATGCTTTTTTATAAAATACTGATATAATATCACTAGATCAATGTTTGTTTATCCTAATTCCAAATAACTACCTTTTCAAACATCTGGTTCATATCCATTAAAAATGAATGTAAACAAAAAAGTACTGTATCCATAAAGAACAGTCAGAGGGAAGGATAGTCCAGGAAAAAGAATTGCTGGGCTTGAACAAATCTTGGTTTGGGTTGTAGCTGAAATCACCATCAGATTTTGGGAGGTCCTTTCACTAACTTCCTCTCTTGCTTATATTGTATGCTTATATTGCAAATTTTCTTGTGGAGGGAATGTGTCTAAATTGTCTGTTTTATAAATGAATTGGCCTTCTGTGCTCTCCTGTTTGAAAGCTGTGCTACCATGTTTCCGGTGGATTACTATGGAGCTGCTTTGCTTACAGGAATTCATTGTTCAGATGGGGAGCATGGAAGTTGCTGACCCACCCTCACGTGTTACTGCAATGCAAGGTAGTGTAGCTGGATCTGAATTAGCTCTTCCTTCCTTCCAGACTCACCTTTGGTGCAAGTGTGGGGACATTGCACTGCCCCTGTCACTGTCACCCAAGTCTCTGAACCCAGGTTTGCCTCAAACGGACTGCTCCCACTGTTCTCTGGTGCTGAGCTTGCACTGAGTCCCAGCTGGCCTGGCTAGAACAAGGCTTGTCTGAGCTGGTGATTGTGAGGCAGGCTTACTGCCCAAGATAGCTACAAGCTCCAGATTCATAGCATTTTTAGGGCTGTATTTTCTCACAGATCAGCTAAATGTAGTGTGCAAAATCTATGCAGTTATGTATCTTGTCGTTTACCTTAGGTTTGGGGGATTGTTGTTTTGTTGGGGTTTTTATGCCTTGAGTTAATGAGGCATTAACTTGGGAAGCAGTCGTCAAAATATGCATTATTTAAAAAAAAAAAAAGCCATCCAAAATCCATATGACAAGCAGAGCATGCACAATTTCAGTATTATTCATTAGAGTTAGTTCAGTTAACTGTGAAGAATTTTTGTAGAGCTGATGAATACATGTTTTCTTGCAAACTCAGTGGATATTACATAATGAGAGCAAGCAGCAGAGAGAATGCAAGCCATATTTTTCTCCCAGAGAAGTATTTTCAGTCCCTGCTTCCACCAGTAAAGATACTGACAAATGCTCCTATACTTAGGAAATATTCACCAGGTATTTTGACATACTCTGACATGTGAAATCCTTACAAGTGTTATCATGTAGTAAGAGACAGAATATGTATTTTCATATTATTTTGAAGTCACCTGTTCCTATTTCCACATTGTAGGGGGAAAGAATATTTTAGCTAGCCAGAATAGCTACGACCGTCTTGATGGTCCTTGTTACCAAGAGTAGAGGTCTCCAACTTCTTGCCTGCTCTGTGAATGTAAAAAAAAAACTGATTAAGAGCAGAGCTCTTTCCTGTTTCTGCCATACTTGTAAGAGCAGATAGACATTAGAAACTGTCTGAAATCCTATGGTGGGCACAGGAAAGAAGGAGCGGGCAGGTGTTGTGTGTTCTTGAAGTAGAGAACAGAAAATGTTGCCAGGGTAATTATTTGTTGCTGGGGAAGGAAATTCTGAAAGCTGACAGATGTGGAGACTGTCAGATTTGGTCTGTTCTGTCTTAATTCAGCTTTTTCTTAGCCACATCCTCTTTTTGGTCATAGATGTTTGTTTTGGCAAATGCCTTGTTTCTCAAGACAGCTGAACTGTGTGACACAGGGGTGGGTGATAGACAGAGGTCTCCCCATGCTAAGGAATAGGGTCTACCTAAAATAAGAGAGATCACAGCTCTTCAAGAGGCTTCCCATCTTCCTTGAGGTGAATTTTCTTTCTGAATCTTAGACACGTGTGGCTAAAGCACACAAGCTTCATGTTTTAGTATTGTTATGGTCTTAACATGAACACAAGAGTATGAGTAAAATGATGCAGATTCCCTCGCTTCATGCTTTCAGCCCAGAAAAGCTTGGTTCTGGTATGTTTTCTTGATTCTTTAAAGGAGAGTAACTTGTCTTCCAGTGTGATGGTAAATCTGCCACCATGCTAAATAGGTAGCCTTTAATAAGTGACCTAACCACAGCCCAAAATGAAAATCAGTTTGTCAGTTCTGAAATCAAACTGATGTTTTAAGTCTTGAACTCAAATGGCACCAAAATACAAAAAACTTCATAACTGAGCAGTAACTGAACAATTACTTCTCAGTCTTCACTTTGATAAACTGAGTAGATTAAACTTCTTAATAAACCATGTAGCACTTCTGCAGTCATCTTTTGCTCTCTTTCACATTTTTACAGTCTTCTCCAGTGTGGACACCAAACCAGAATAATCTAGTGTTGTTTTTAGAAGCCAACCCACTTCCTGTTTTGGTAGCGTGAGATAGAGTAAGAGATCAGAATATGGTGTTGGATTTCAGTTTGTATATTTGAGTCATGCTACTTGGGATAAATGTTCTGTTTATAAACTAAGCTATATGAAATGAAATTCACTAGATGAATGTGTTCCTCAAAACCAGGTCAGTGCGAAGATAGGGCAAAGAAGGAGGAACAACAAATGCAACCAACAGGTTTACATGCAAATTTAGTATTTAATAACAAAATTGGTAGCTATAAATGGTTCAAGTATGTTCCCTAGTGGTCCCATCAATAGTGATGTTGTATGGGGTTCATACATCCTCTGTGCTCAAAGAATCAATAATAATTATTTTATTTAGGATTTATGGATTCTAAATATTAAATGCTATGTTGCTTAATCCTTATTTTGAAAACATTTACTGCGAGTTGATGTTTCTTTCCTCAAAGAGAAATCAACAGAGATTTTTACTGTGTGCTTCAGACAAATTCACAGTTTATTATAGTATTTTTTCCTATTTCATTGTATTTGCTAGTCATCCTAGTAGAGCAGTATTTTGTTCTGCCAAGCAATGTATAAGCTTGAGCTAACATCTATTTTTTATATTTTCTGATACAGCATTTCAGATTATTTTTTCCAGAAGTGTCTCAGTAAAGGAGCTACTCTTTGTTTCCAATTAGTTACTGTGTATTCAAATTTGGCATACATATTCCAAGTCTGTCAATTGGATCAGGCTACTTCCTCAGCAGATTTCTGTAATACTTCCACCTACTCACAAACTAAGTGAGGCTGTGCTTCCTATTGTTAGTAATTAAACTTCCTCTCCTTTTAGATGAACTGTCTTTTATGTGTATCATCATGTCTTGGTTCCTACCCCCCCAAATTTTTCATTATATCCGTTTTATTATTATAGTCTCATTTGGTAGTGAAATCTCTGTTAGTATAGGTAGCACTATTCCCTGGCTCATAGTTATCTTCATGGCTTTTCCTGCTATCTGTCACAGCCACAAATATTCCATTAGTTGGTCATTTCCTCTCTCCCCCAACCCCCCAGTTACATAGGAATTGTCAGTCACACAGCAAATGAATGCTGCAGGAAATCCATACTGCCTTATCATATAATTCAGCACTATAATTTCCTAATCTAAATCTAGTACTGTTAAAAAACCAAACACTATCTAGTGTTCTCAAACCTGCATTTCATTCTTGTGACTTGCCTGAGATGGCTTTTCATTGTAGGATGATTCACTGCCTGGTGCTATGATTTATATCTGAGTGGCTTTCACAGGGAGAGGCTTTGTGGCTCTGAGACCTAAAGGAAGTTGCAAGTCCATACAAAAGGTACTGGGAGAATGCAGAAAAAGCTATGTGCATCCTTTGCCTTGGCATATGCTGAGAAATGAGAGGGAGAGCTTTCACAGAACACAAGGGCTATTCAGTGCCTAATTTGGAGGTAGCCGAATCAGAAGGGAGTCTTTTGAGGTTTTCTGTTGAGCGAAAGATGAACCCACCTGATATCTGAAAGATTTCTTCAGATACTGAGTCAATGTTCTTCCAGAAAGGAAATGAGCTATAGTCAGCTGGCTAGTTTTTTTCTATCACACATCAGAATGTCAAAGCCAGTTAGCAGTCATCAGCCTTGAATTTAAAAGTCTTCACTTCCAATATGGATGTGATATTTAATAGTTCTTCCCTTTCTTAGTAGGGGCTGTCATTTGACTATTGCCACACACCATCCTTGCATGGATGTCCTTCCAGGAGGTGAGCTAGCTTCCAAATAAACAGTTGCCTTCCTCTGACACTGCAGAAAATCAATTTAGTTGAACTGAAACACAAAAGGATGCATTCCTGTGCTGTGAGTACATTTGAATTTTTTTGTCTTCATTAGTGCAATAGTCTGTAATTACCTTTTTCCCAATGGCAACATTTGACTAACAATATTTCAGATTTCAGTCTCCCCTGCAGCCTAATGCAGAACCATTAGAGTTGATTCTCTGATGTCTAATAAATGTGTGGTGGGGGAACATGTACAGGTCTTTCCCACTGTGGAGGCAGCAGTAGGATCTCTGATTTCCAAAGGACCACCTATTTTCATTAAACCAGTAGGAATTTATCTTTGAAACTTCCAGAGAGGGATCATACAAAAGAGCTAATTAAACTGTGAGACTAAATCACATTTTTCACCCATTTGTTTCTTAATACTGGCTCTCTTGCTCTTGAAAGATGCTGGTAATGAAACTGAACACACTGACAAGTTCAGAGGAGGGCGGCATGGATGTGCAGGAGAGGAAGGAGCTGCACTGCTCAATGAAAACCACTCATGCTTCACATTCAGCTTAGTCATCTCTCTCCTCTTTCCCCAGAAAAGACTTCTGCTTTGGTATCTGTCCAGTTCTTCCACGAAGAGCCAGATACATAGTTGACTTAATGCTCTTCTTGCTGTACCTGCACACACAGGGCAGAGGGAAGCACTGTAGAATTTGTCCTGCAGAAAAGCAAGTTTGCAACACTTTTGGGTTGTAAATTAGGTTTCCTCATTTCCTTAGATGGAGCTATTGCTAATAAAGAGCCAGCTTATCCCTAATTACACATGAAGAAACACTCACTGCTTTTGTAATGAATGCTTCTGAATCATGTCTTAAAGAACTTGCACTGTCACCAGACATTTCTCTGTCACAATAATTCCTACTGGAATTATCCTTGTAGCACATTGGCTGTCTCATTAAGTTGCTAATTAGTACGTATTTCTGTTAAAAGGACATATTAGTGTTGCTTTCTGTGTTTTCCAATGTTCTTAAGGCTTGAATGAAAATTTTAATGCTTTTTCTATTAAAAGAGCCTTAATTAGGTTACAGTGAGAGTGCCAATTAGTAAAGATCTGAAAGTGAGTTCCCAGAGTATTCCTTGAACCGCTGTCGTCCTCAAAACTGACTAGGCAATAATAATCACACATTTGCACCATGTGGGCACTATGTAGCAGATGATATATTGGGATTTGAACAGCAGCTCATTTCCTTCTTGTGATTCCTGCTATGCCTTTGCTAACAGGATGAGATTAAATCAATTTCTTTGGTCAGATTCTTACAGCTGTAGAGAACCTGTTTCCACCTGAGAGGTTATCCTTGAGGAGAGACAGCTAATGTTTTCTCTGAGCTGTTAATGAAATAAACCTGATCCCCAGATTCCCTGAAGGCTAATGCTTCTTTGGGAAGCAGCATACTCCAGAAACTGGTCAAGGATGCCTAAGGGTGAGGGTCTGACTTTGACTATGTATTTCAAATAAAAATAATGCACCAAAAAAAACCCCACCCTAATGTTTCAGACAATAAGTGGAGATGTTTTATGTTGTAGAATTGTTTGAATGTGTACAAGAGCCATGTGGATATGCCACTCACATGCAGAATAGTGATCTCCGTTCATGACCACCTTGCACAAAGCATGATATTTAGCAAAAACAGAGTTCCATTATTGCAGATTTATTGCTCTGAAGTTTAACTTCTCCTCCAAGCTCCCACTCTACCTGAGATCCTGGGTATAGCTGCGGCACTAGTGTAACACAAATACTTGTGCAACTTCTAGCTGGATGATAACTTATAGGTGTTAAGGGAGAGGTTGTCACTATTACACAGAAGTGAAAATGCATGTGTGCATACACAAACACACAACTACTATTGTTAGGGCTGTATTCCACAGTCAGTTGGAATCACCTGGGGGGGTAACTGTTTTACCTGTGCTCTTGCCACAGAATGTATTTTGTGCTAGCATTTGGTCAGTCCTGTGACATTTATGGTAGAAAAAAACTTATGGGGAACTTTGATATCATATGCTGTAGCTTGTGTTTTGGAGGGCTTTTTTTCCTCTTCAAAAATAGCGCTGTTCCTCACAGTAACTTAGATGGCTATCTTGTTTTGAGGAGAAAATATTCTTTGTTCTTTCTTTCCTGCCTCTTTCTCTCCAGTAGCATTCAAATCAAAGCCAGAGGCAGGAGTGTGGAAAAATAGCTGCTATTGAAAAAAACCCAGGGTGATTAGTGTGCTGGATGCTTTCCTGTCAGCGTGGAGTGAGAAACAAACTTGTTAGCAGAGCTCAGACTTTCAGGCCAACTGCCTGCTATCTATTCTGGGTGTTCATAGGCAGAAGATGTGGGTGCATGTTGCCTTCCAAAACTGAGCAAACATCAGCTTCTGTCTGTAACTTCCAGGTTATGAATCTTAAATAAACAAAAAAAACCTTGTTACTAAAACTAAGTAGTTAACATTATTCAACAGAACTAGCAAAATTTGTAATAGCTGATAGTGAAATAGTATTTCTGTCAAAATCAAGAAAGTAAGCAAATTATTTTCAGTGCTTGATTAGTTAAATCACCATGCTAATACTACAGAATAATTAATCCTTGCTGTCCTATACTATAATTTAGTATAAATCTCACTAGGGAACCTTATTACAGTCAGTTAAACCTCTAATTGGAATCTAGTGAAGTATCCTCTTCTATCCTAAAAGGAGCTGGCATGATCTTGTCAGGATCAGATGTCTTAAATTATGTTACAGTCTTAGAAAGAAATTCAATTTAAGATGACTATAAGAACATCTAAAAATATGCTGGCATAATAAAAACACTTGCTAAATGTTCATTCAACTGCAAACTAAAAAAATCCTTCAGGCTGTGATACGTTAGCTATTCTGCTGTATACTTAAGACAACATTCCTACTGATTTTGGCAGGCAAGGCAATTAAGAATAGAATATATTGGACCAGTAAGACAGAAAATTTTAAATCTTGATAGCGATTAAACGCAGCAAGATGAAGCCAAAAAGCACCAAAAAATGTTCAATTCTGTAGATTTGCATGCTACTTAAGTATTTCCTCACAGCAGTTTATTTACAATTATAAAATATGTTGTCATTTTTGGGTTTTTAGAAAACTAGTATCTAGATATTTAGTATTTCACTGTATCGTCTATTCCTGGAAACCAAGACTTCTATTTTTTCTTCTCAGATCCTTGCTTTAACACAGGAAATGAAAATACCACCTTTCATGGTCTAAAGTTATATATATGTATAAGCTAAATAGTAATGATGAAACACACTACTTTTACAATTACTACACCTGTTGGACAATTAAAAAGAGGAAATCCATTCATACAACCTTCAACAGGAGATTCAAATACTTCAAGATGATGTGAAACAACAGATTTAATGTTGAGAACCTGCATATTAAGTCTTATTTGCAGTTGGACTGGGTGATCATTGTAGGTCCCTTCTAAACTGAAATAGTCTATTCTATTCTATTTGTTGTTTGCATTTTATTGGGGAGGGTTCCTATCACAGTAAATTATTATGCCATAATTGTAGCTATGAATTGGATCCAAGTTAGCTAAGCAATGGCTGGAAACACCAGGCAAGTGTGTTGAGAGCCAATTGGTACGTATTGAACATGTAGAGACAATCATATGATTGTACTATAGACTTCTTCAGCAATATGAAGGTTTTTTGCCAAGTTCTACTGTTTCTCAAAACAGATTATAACAGGTATGAGGCCTTGGAAATTCAGGGACAGGAAAATGAAGTTGGAGGGGTAGACTTATCTAGTGAAGCACCTAGGACTCGTCAGTCACCCCGAGTCCTTAGGACTTCTTCAATCAAGAAGGAAAGGAGAGTAATTGTGGTGGGTGACTCCCTTCTGAGGGGGACAGAAGGGCCCATCTGTCGACCGGACCCATCCCACAGGGAGGTCTGTTGCCTCCCTGGGGCTCGGATTAGAGATGTTAAAAGGAAACTCCCTAATCTTGTGGGTTCCTCTGATTACTATCCACTGCTGATTTTTCAGGTTGGCAGTGATGAAATTATCACAAGAAATGTAAGGGCAATGAAGAGTGACTTCAGGGCCCTAGGACAGCTAGTTAGGGGGTCTGGAGCGCAAGTAGTGTTTGCCTCCATCCCTCCTGCAAGAATGGGTGGGGAGGTGAATAGGAAGAGTTTACAGGTCAATGAATGGCTATGAGACTGGTGCCAAAGGCAGGGCTTTGGTTTTTTTGATCATGGGATGCTATATGAGACACCTGGCCTGGTGGTGGCAGGTGGGATGCACCTGTCCCAGAGGGGGAAGAGGCTTTTGGGGCAGGACTTAGCAGGGCTCATTGAGAGAGCTTTAAACTAGATGTGAAGGGGGAAGGGGAGAAAACTGGGTCTGTTAGGGACAAGCACAAGAGGAACGTACCAGGGCCTGAAAGCAGGTGGTCTAAGGAGGATTTAGTCCCACCAGTGGGCTCTGTTTGTTTCCTGAAATGCCTGTATGCTAATGCACGCAGCATGGGGAATAAGCAGGAAGAGTTAGAGGTCAGTGTGCGGGCTAAGGGTTATGATCTGGTAGCAATAACAGAGACGTGGTGGGACAGGTCACATGACTGGAATGTGGCCATGGATGGTTATGTGCTTTTTAGGAAAGATAGGGTGGGGAAGCGAGGTGGTGGAGTTGCTCTTTATGTGAGAGAGCAACTAGAATGTATTGAGTTTTGTGCAGGGGCTGATGAGGGGCAAGTTGAAAGTCTGTGGGTAAGAATTAAGGGGCAGGCTGGTGTGGGTGATACAGTTGTGGGGTTCTACTACAGACCTCCTGATCAAGGCGAGGAAGTTGATGAGGCTTTCTACAGGCAGCTGAAAGTAGCCTCACAACTGCAGTCCCTAGTCCTCATGGGAGATTTTAACTACCCCGATATCTGCTGGAAGACTCACACAGCCAACCTTTCACAGTCTAGGAGGTTCCTCCAGTGCATTGATGATAACTTCTTAATGCAAATGGTGGACAAGCCGACTAGAAGAGGAGCGCTGCTGGATCTTGTACTAACCAACAAAGAGGGCCTTGTTGAAGCAGTGGTGGTCAGTGGCAGCCTTGGCTGCAGTGATCACGAGATGGTGGAGTTCAGGATCCTGTGTGGAAGGAACAGAATACCCAGTAGGACCAGAACCCTGGACTTCCACAGGGCAAACTTTGGCCTCCTCAATCAACTGTTAAGGGAAATCCCATGGGACAGGGTGCTAGAAGATAAAGGGGCTCAAGATAGCTGGTCAACATTCAAGGACCACTTCTTGCAAGCACAGGATCAGAGCGTCCCAATGGTTAGGAAATCTAGTAAGGGAGCTAGGAGACCAGCATGGTTAAAAAAGGAACTGCTGGGCAAACTTAAGTGGAAAAGGAAAATCTACAGATCATGGAAGGAGGGGCTGGTCACTTGGGAGGAATATAGGACTGTTGTCAGAGGATGTAGGGAGGCAATTAGGAAAGCTAAGGCCTCCTTGGAACTTAACCTTGCAAGTCAGGTTAAGGATAATAGAAAGGGCTTTTTCAAATACATAGCTAACAAAGCTAACACTAGAGGCAATATTGGCCCACTGTTGAGTGAGGGGGGAGCCCTGGTGACAGAGGATATAAAGAAGGCAGAGGTGCTGAACGCCTTCTTTGCCTCTGTCTTTACTCCTGCAGGATTTCCCCATGAGCCCCAGATTCACATAGCCCCAGAAGTAGTCAAGATAGATGAGGAGTTTGACATAGTAGATGAGGATTGGGTTAGGGATCAGTTGAGTAATCTGGACATCCATAAATCGATGGGTCCAGATGGAATGCATCCAAGGGTGCTGAGGGAGCTGGCGGAGGTCATTGCTAGGCCACTCTCCATCATCTTTGGTAAGTCATGGGTAACAGGAGAGGTGCCTGAGGACTGGAGGACAGCAAATGTCACACCAGTCTACAAGAAGGGCAAGAAGGAGGACCCGGGTAACTATAGACCGGTCAGCCTCACCTCCATCCCTGGAAAGGTGATGGAACAACTTGTTCTTGTCTCTATCTCTAGGCATATCAAGGACATGGGGGTCATCAAGAGCAGTCAGCATGGTTTTATCAAGGGTAAATCATGTTTGACTAACCTCATAGCCTTCTATGAGGAGATTACTAGGTGGATAGATGATGGTAGAGCAGTAGATGTGGTTTATCTAGATTTCAGTAAGGCATTTGACACCGTCTCCCACAGCATCCTTGTAGATAAGTTGATCAGGTATGGGTTTGGTGATCAGGTAGTGAGGTGGATCAGGAACTGGTTGATGGGAAGGAGTCAAAGAGTTGTAGTCAGTGGGGCAGAATCTGGTTGGAAGTGTGTGACTAGTGGAGTCCCTCAGGGGTTGGTACTGGGACTGGTACTGTTCAATATTTTCATCAACGACCTGGATGAGGGTATAGAATGTACCCTCAGCAAGTTTGCTGATGACACTAAGCTGGGAGGAGTGGCTGACACACCAGAAGGCTGTGCTGCCATTCAGAGAGACTTAGACAGGCTGGAGAGTTGGGCAGGGAGAAACATGATGAAATTCAACAAGGGGAAGTGTAGAGTTTTGCATTTGGGGAAGAACAACACAATGTCCCAGTATAGGTTGGGGGCTGACCTGCTGGAGAGTAGTGTAGGTGAAAGAGACCTGGGGGTCCTGGTAGACAGGAGGATGACCATGAGCCAGCAATGTGCCCTTGTGGCCAAGAAGGCCAATGGCATCCTGGGGTGCATTAGACAGGGTGTGGTTAGTAGGTCAAGAGAGGTTCTCCTCCCCCTCTATTCTGCATTGGTGAGGCCGCATCTGGAGTATTGTGTCCAGTTCTGGGCCCCTCAGTTCAAGAAGGACAGGGGACTGCTTGAAAGAGTCCAGCGCAGAGCCACAAAGATGATTAAGGGTGTGGAACATCTCCCTTATGAGGAAAGGCTGAGGGAGCTGGGTCTCTTTAGCTTGGAAAAAAGGAGGCTGAGGGGTGACCTCATCAATGTTTACAAATATGTAAGGGGTGAGTGTCAGGGAGATGGAGTTAGGCTCTTCTCAGTGATGACCAGTGATAGGACAAGGAGTAATGGATGTAAATTGGAGCATAGGAGGTTCAAGGTGAATATCCGAAAAAAATTTTTTACTGTAAGAGTGACAGAGCACTGGAACAGGCTGCCCAGGGAGGTTGTGGAGTCTCCTTCACTGGAGACATTCAAAACCCGCCTGGATGCGTTCCTGTGTGATGTGCTCTAGGTGACCCTGCTCTGGCATGGGGGGTTGGACTAGATGATCTTTCGAGGTCCCTTCCAACCCCTAGGATTCTATGATTCTATGATTCAAAAGCCAAGTAGAGCTGGTCGTACCTCTGCTTTATGCAGGAAAGAGCTGTCAGTGGAGTTGTAGCTGGTTCAGCAGAGGGTTATAATCAAGACAATCTTAATGAATCCTGGGGTCTCCAAATTCATTAAATGAGAGATTTGATTCATCCTATATTTATCCCTTCCCTCTGTGACCACTGCAAAATTTTTTAATTGTGAACATGTGGAGTAAAGTATGTAAGAGAAGAATTCTATTTTGAGGGCATTTTTGCACACACCTGCTAACAAGTGTAATCCCAGAGAAGATCTGGGCTGCTGAGTTGCAGCAGCAAGCAGAGTGAAGAAACACTTCTTCCTGTTTCCTCAAAATACCATGTGTGAGAATTCATAGAGGGGGAAAAACAGCTGCAACAAAATGTTAAAATATTATTGTCAGACATACTGCGTTTGTACTGCATGTGTTATCTGATTTTTAAATTATACAAAGCGCCTGTGTGACAACATTACTTCCTGCTAAACGTAAAGAATTTGGTAAAGACTAGGTATTTTCTTTCATGTATTTTATGGCTGGAGGCACAAAGATCTCAGAATAAACAGCTAGACATCAGTCATAATGGAGTAGGGGCACAACCCATGTTCCTGAATTTCTAGTTCCCTAGAGGGACTGGAATTTATTTCATTTCAGAATTTAAAAGGAACACAAAAGTTAGTTTCACATGGAAACTTTACTTGAAATAATACTGAGGAATTGTCCCACTTTGATCAATTGGAGTAAAGTGTTATTTGGATTTTGACATGTCATCATATTCTATCACAAAAATATGCTGTGGGAGTTTTGGTTTACTTTTCTAGAAATTTTGAATTAACTGATAGTTTTGGAGGTTATGGGTAGAAGTGGAGGACTTTTGATTAGGAATTTCTTAGAATAGCTAACCCTTTTTTTTTCCCCACTCTCTGATTTAAAATTTATGCCACTTACAGTGCAGCTCAGATGCTCTGCCCTCTCAAAGGTGGATGAGTAATAAACTCAGATTAAATGAGTGATGTGCACCAAGACGAGCAGACCCCTCCATGGCTGGAATCAGTGTTGGAACTCAGGCAGGTGTAACATGCACCTTTTTTACTTTCTGTGCACCTGCATATGCTGACCCACAATCACATCCTGATGTGTCTGACTAGCATTTCAAAGTGATGGATAATTTAGGAAGGCAGCAGGAGGGGAAGGAGGAGGAGGACAGCCCCTCAACTGGCATAAACCTGCATTAATTCATCCATCATAACTCATTGATTTCTCTGCCTTAACATCAATTTATTTAGTTGAGCATCTAAGCCTTTCTTTAAAAGATTATGCTTACTTTAGTGCAGCTGTGATGATTTATGCCTACTTAAAATCTGCCCTCTGCAACAATACATGCCTAATCTTATCTTAATGTATACGCAGTTTGAAAAGGAGTTAGAGCTGCTGTTATACACTTGATGTGTGTCCATCAACTGTAGAAAAATGAGAAACAGCAAGTAAGCCATAACACAGTATCTCGTTCAATGACCATGTGACCTGCCTATTAGATGAGGGGAAGGCTGTGTATTTTGTCTACCTAGACTTTAGTGTAAGGCCTTTGACACCATCTCCCATGGCGTTCTCCTGGAGAAACTGGCAAATCATGGCATAGACAAGTGTACTTTTCACTGGGTAAAAAACTGGCTGGATGGGAGGGCCCAGAGAGTTGCAGTAAATGGAGTCAAATCTAGTTGGTGGTCAGTCACCACTGGTCACACCTCAAGGCTCAATTTTGGGGCCAGTTTTTTTCAATATCTTTATCAATGATCTGGTTGAGGGGATTGAGTGCTTCCTCATTAAGTTTGCAGGTGACACCAAATTGGATGGGAGTGTTGATCTGCTCGAAGGTAGAAAGGCTCTGCAGAGAGACTGGGACAGGCTGGATCGATGGGCCAAGGCCAATTGTATGAGATTCAATAAGGCCAAGTGTCGGGTCCTGCATTTTGGTCACAACAAACCAGGCAACACTACAGGCTTGGGGAAGAATGGTTAGAAAGCTGCCCAGCAGAAAAAGACCTGGGGGTGCTGGTTGACAGCCAGTTTAACATGAGCCATGGCCAAGAACGCAAACAGCATCCTGGCCTGCATCAGGAATAGTGTGGCCAGAAGGAATAGGGAAGTGATTGTGCCTCTGTATGGCGGCACCTTGAGTACCATGTTCAGTTCTGAGTCTCTTACTTACAGGGATGACATTGAGGCGCTGGAGTGAGTCCAGAGAAGAGCAACCAAGCTGGTCAAGGGTCTAGAGAACAAGTCCTGTGAGGGGGGCTGAGAGCACTGGGATTGTTAAATTTGGAGAAGAGGAGGCTGAGGTGAGACTTTGTTGCTTTACTACCTGAAAGAAGGCTGTAGTGAGGTGGGTGTTGGCCTCTTCTCTGAAGTAAATAATGATAGGACCAGAGGAAATGGCCTGAAGTTGAGGCAGGGAAGATTTAGATTGGATATTAGGAAGAATTTCTATACTGAAAGATTGGTCAGGCAATGGAACAGCCTGCCCAGTTGAGTCACCATCCCTGGAGGTATTCAAAAGCTGTGTAGATCTGGTACTTCAGGATGTCCTCTAGTGGCCAAGCTTGCGTGTGTTGTTTTGGTTTTGTTTGGTTGTGGTTTTTGGTTTTGGTTGTTGGGGTTTTTTTTTTGAGGGAGGAGGCTGTTATTGATGGTTGGACTTGGTGATCTTAGAGGTCCTTTCCAACCATGACAATTCCATGATTCTGTGATTCTCTGTATCCATTAATACATTTTTCCCAACTACAGCTCTGACAGTATGTTTTTGCCTCAACTCAGACATCTTTTACACAAACCTTCTGTCAGATTTTACCCTTTCCTGATGATCAGTACTAGTTGGTGATTATTAGAATAATAACTGATTGTATCAGCCCAGTGTGAAGAACAGCATTGAAGGTGTTGTATTGAGATTGTGTGACTGGATTTTTATAGGTGTGAAGGGCTGACCAGACCTCATTTGGTCCTGGCTTACTCACCAACACTCTACCTTTCCTCTCTTCCTCCCTCCATTGTTAAAGAGGCCTGAGTATGCCTGCTCTTGATTTAGTAGTGGCACTGGTGTGGACTTGAACTGGACAGTCATAAAGTGAAAGTGTATTTAGCTTTCACTAACATTCATGCCTTGACCATGCAGAGCTTGATTTCGGTTCTCTTTGAAGTCACAATTAACAACATTCTACGCCCAGCTGTTGAAAAATACAGCACAGGGTAACTAGATATAAAGCTTTCTGTCACAGAGCTATCATAAACAGGCTTTGACCTTGGACATTCCTGGGCTGGAAATGTGTTCTCAAAGGAGGAATGTTCCACATGGGAGCCAACTGTAAAGGCTGCATTGTTTTCTACCTCCATTTTATTCTATTACGTTGTAATTTGGAGAAGTTAAAAGAAACCATGTGACTATCCAATTATTGATGCCTTTCAGAAAGTCTAGGCTTGCTGAATGTGCTTGGTATTCCTTGACTGTTTAGAAAGACAATATAGATTTGTGGTCCATTTTTTTTTTCCCTAGTTTAAGTAATGATGCTAAGAAAAAATGTGTGTTATTTTCTGTCAAAATTGTTTTTTTCTCTTCTAATTTATTTTTTTTTTTTTTCCCAATGTAATTTGTAATCATTTGTCTGGAAATACAGCATTGCACTGGTGTCTCGTCTTATCTCTTTTCAACTCTGTGTTCAAGAACAATTGTTTTTAAGCTTTACTCATGATTTTTCCGCATGTTTGTAAACTCTCACTGTACTCCTTCAAGTCTGAACATCCCCTCAACCTCCCTTTGTGCCTCAGAAGTAAACTGGAATGTGTCTCGTTCATTTAATGATAGAAGCAGCAATACAAATTAAGATTACACATACATTGAATGTTATTTAACAAGTGTCACATTTCTTATCAGACTAAGCTTCACACTGACATAGTTTGCAGAACCATATCACATTTGACTTCTCTAAGAGGGAGGGTTTGTATTAAGTTGGAAATACAAAGATGAGCACAAGATACATGTAAAATCTGACCAGACTGAAGAAGACTCTTCTGTGACTTTGAGATATAACTGTAATTCTCCATCAGAATGGAGAAAATCTTGGTTTAACTAGTTGTAGATGGTGTTTGACTTCTCAAATATAGAAATTATTCCCTAATGCTCATGAGCTAGCAGGTAGAGCTGTTTTCACTGTCTCTCAACTGTCCATATAGACAAACATAGGTGGGTGTTCTTCAGATAACCCCCCTTTCTTGTAAAAGAGGGAACAACAGCTGGAAAAAAGTTGAGGCTTGACATATGAACTGAACTACTAATTTTCCTTAAGGTCCTGATTATACTGGATTAATAGACACACGTATATAATCTGTCGAGTCAAGCTTTCCTTATCAAAATAGCCTCAGCAACAAATATTCGGGTTGGATATTGCTTTAGTTGGGAGAAACAGATCCATCTTGTCAAAGATAGAATGGGCTTGTCAGGATTCAAAAATCACTAAAGGTGAACTTCTATGGGCTGTAGCCCCCCTCCATGTTGAAGTAGGGTGGCTAAGCATTTCTCAGGATCAGGGCTATAGTAATCAGTTTTATCAATTTTCAATGATAATAGGCTGTATGAAAGGTAGATGTTGATGTGTCTCTTTGAGAAAGCTGACCCCCCCCCTTTTTTTTTTCCATAACAGTGGTATTATCTTCCACAGTGAAATATAATCAACATACATTTACATATTTCATGCAATCAGGACAAGTGGAGGCACATGCTAAAAGCAGGAGATTGTGGTCAGAGTGTACAGCTTCATCTTAGCCTAATGCAGCTATTTACAAAAAGCCAACAGCAAAAATTTACAAAAAAGCTTAATGCAGGCACCCTTGTTTATTCACTTGTACTTAAATCTGTAAAAGTACTCTTGTATATCACAGTCCTTCTAGAAACAGTGACTTTGGAAGAACTGCAAATTCTTGCTGAAAAGACAAGCTCTCCCAGTGCATTGTCAGCTCTGCCTGTTCTAGTAATGAAAACAATGCTTACTGATTTTTACTTTGTTCAGCTCTATGGAATAGTTCAGACAAGAGACTAAGCTGAATTCCACTTCATTTCATGAATTATCATCTAAGCACTTAATAAATTTGAATAATTTTTATTGTTTTTATCCTTTTGAAGAAAATGTGCTAGGACAGATGCTGTCCAGAACACAACTAGAACACAACAGGGTTGTACATTTGTAACCGATGGTATAATTTATGTTCTAGGAACTATTGTACTGCTGAGAAATATGAAAGAGAATTAATATATTTAGCTTTCTTTAAGGGACTTTAAAAAAAAAACAAACCTGCATAAATAATTCAGGTGTCTAACTACTGATAGTTCTTAAATCAATGAACACAAAAACCCGATTTGGAGATTTGATAGAACACAGGGTTTCTAATAGAAAAATACATATGCAGAGAACTCTTGTACCCCTCTGGATACTTGCCTATGCAAAGCTGGTTTATTTAACTAGAAAAATGCATTGGGCCCAGAGGAAGCTATGATTTTTTTTCCTGTGCTCCAGAAGTGTGCTATTCAAGGGGCAAGCAGAAAAACATTTTAAAATATATTATTTTATGTATATATATTTATACAAGCGTATATATTTTTTATCCATATATATGTAATCTATATAATGTATGTTTTACAATTACATGTATCTTCATATAAAATATGTAGACAGATATATCTCAAAAAAAAAAGGAAAACTCGTTTGCAAAAGTCCCACAATATCAATATGTTGTCTCTAGTTTCTATTTAAAGTCACAGTATCCTCCCTTTTTACTGCACGTGTTCCATGGGGAAGGGGCTTTTGTTGGTAGGAGGCTTTTCCTACCCGAAGGTGGAAGTTTTTTACTATCTTAATTAGGATAGTTTACTCAAAGTTCAAATAATTATTTGGCATTGTTGTGTTCCCTTTGTGTTTATCTTGGGATTCTCTGTGCTCTTTGTTCGATTAGACACTTTCCAGGGAGTCAATGTGACCAAGGTCAGATACTCCTCTGTCAACCACCCAAGCCTGCTCAATTTGGAATCTTTGTAGCTATTAATCCTTTTCTTTCAACAATTAAGCTTGAGCAGCCTGACCTGTTCTAAAGTCCATAAGACACATCCTGATGTCTGGGTGATGCTGGGGTAGATCTCTTCAGTGAACTAATACATTAACCATCATCCCCCCCCCCCCCCCCCCTTTTTTTTATAATTTTTTTTAAGGTAGCCATCTCCTTTTCTTTTACTGACAGCAGAAGGAATACTCCATCTCCTCAGCTTTGGCATCTGTGAGCAAGACTCAGCTACATCACCTGCTCCTTCCTGTCCAGATGATGTGACTAGGGCTTGTTTCATGGGTAGGAGCATGTCAGGGCCCTCCACACTCACACCGTGAATGCACGTCAGCAGTCTGAATCTGCTCTCCCAGTCCCCGCATAGGAACAGCTCAGCTTGTTACCATTTCTAGCACATCTTCATCTGCTGCTTGATTTACTGCAGCTATAAAGCTGCAATTTCCTTCTATTTCTGGGAGGCAAAAGAAGGAGGCATCATTATAATTTTAAAAGTCACCAGAAGTTATTCACATCAACAGTATGCTGTGTTTTTTCCCTTTCCCATTTATCTGTTTGTCAGAGCAGAACGTTTTCCAGCGTAGGAAGAGCCAGTGGGGCAAAGCACGGTGCTACAGCACTGTTTTCTAGTAAGTACAAGCAAAGAGTTCACTAGCTCACTTTATAAATTCTGTCATGGAAGTAACATCCTATAGACTGTATCCTAAAGCTCGTTGACTTGAGGTGTCAATCAAAAAGGCAGAAGCTCAGACTGAAGTTTTTCCCTTGGTTAAAATACATATGAAGGTGTCCTAAGGATTCCCTGGTACCTAATAACATGCACTCTTACACTTTAATAATTTCCTGATTGCAGCACTAAAATAGTCCCTTTTCAGTAGACGTGTTTGCTGTAATGAAAAATGGAAGAATTCAGTATGGTTGAGTTACTCTTCTTAGTCAAATTTGAATTTTCTCAGTTGGTGCTGGAGTTGATAACCAAAGAAGAGACAGGTGAATTAAGAAAAGATCCTGGAGAGGGACTTAAAATGTAAAAAATAGGGAAAAAAAAAAAAAAGATAAAACACAAGTCGTTTTATTGAGAAGTGCTTTGCTTATCCATGAGTTAGCAGCTTTCATTTGTGCTTGCTGTGCTTAATGTCACAGGATGTGTAATGCGATGTGGAAGCCATGAGGGTAATCGAGAATTGTTGCCACTAGAGGCAATGCTTGTAACAAAACTCTGAATTATGTAAACATAGCAAAAGTGTCCTTTAAAGAAGGCCTTAAAAATTGAAGCTACCAAAAAGATCAGAACTGGCCAAAATTATTCTACCTGATTATATGATTGGAATGTCTTGCCTCAATGAAAACAAAATGTTTCATTGTGGGGGCAGATTGATCCCAAAAAAATATGAGTTTTGTAGCACAGGAAAAAAAATACATTTTCATTGTATTAGCTGAAATTATATGACTTAAGTAAGGCATTTCAGTTGGTTCTTCCACAAAATTGTCAAATCTCTTCCTTCAGCACCATTCGGTGTCACTGAATCAGCATTTTCCTACTAAAAAGTAATTTATTAGAAAATGTCCGTTTTTTATCTTTGTAATACTTTCCATCAGGCTAAGAAGCTATTGTTTTTGAGAAGGAAGCTTCTTTTCATAATCACTACTTGTTTGAAGTTGGCAATGCTGTCATGAAGGAAGGATAGAAGTTAGTAAATCTAGTAGTCTTAGATGCATTGAGGCAGGCATTGTTAAAATAGTCTCATATCTTTATTCTGTCCCTCTCCACTTTCTATTGTTTCCACAGAACTGTTTTCCTTCATACTTAGAGAGGTCAGGTCTGTCTACTTCATTGTTATGAAATACCAAATCCACCTGATTTGTTTTTAATTCTTTTTTTGTTTGTTTTTTTGTTAGTCTCCCTCCTGAGAAGTACATGTAGTGAGAACTGTGGGTTGAGGGATTGCTTTGATTCTTATCTAGCATTAATAGATTTTTCTTTAAAATAAAATTAAATGTTAAATAAAGGGTAAAAGGTGGGCATTTATATTAAATAGTTATTAACACTCATTGTAATCTGTGGTTCAATTAATGTTTTGTTAGGGGAAAAAAATAAATTGAAAACAGTGTCCAACAGGGAACAGCAGGTACTCATTAGAAGTGTTAAACTGAACATTAATAATACTGTTGTGTGTTTGGAAACCATGGCAACAGTAGGGAGTGACAATAAAGATAATTTTCTAAAGTCTAAAGATATTAATTAAAACCTCTGCCTATCTCTACTCTTGATCCCAATGGCAGATAACTCTCCTTAAAACAGTGTTTATGGCATGTGGATGTGTGAAGGGAAAATGCTATAGAATTACTGGTTAAAAACTAAGCATGAAGCCAAGGTGAGGAATGTTATTTTTTTCCCCAATTTTCTGTCTAAGCTGAAGATAATACTTGGAAATTTTTGGTCATAATGGAGGTACAAATGTCTCAGCCAGCTGAGCTCAGGTTCAGTAGTCATTAAATTCTTCCAATGGTAAATCTTAGGAATCGTTTACCTGAGAAGACACTACTTCACTGAGAATTTTTAAAAACAAGTTGTATAAACATCTGTCAGGAATAAAATATAACTTATTAAGGTTTAGGATGAAGGAATAAACTAGATAAACTGCCGGGTCCAGCAGCATTTTTTGGCTATGTGGAGTCACAGAGCAAGAGCTGCTATGGGTGTGCCCATGCTGTGATTTTTGGCACTTGGTATGGAGCAGAGTTCTTGATTTCACAAGACATCAGCTGAATAAAGACAAATAGTGAATTCAAACTCTGTATTGCTTCTCATTAATGGTGCTTTCTGGCTTAGATAACTCCATAGTTGGTCCATGCAGTTACTGTGCATAGACACTAATCTTACATGGAGTATTTACTCCATGTAAGTTTACTTCAGTATTTACTCACTTTAACTGAGCTTTTTCTTTCCAGACGATTTAACAGTTCTAGGAAGAGGTGGGTCTCTATTCCCAACTGGCCAAGTGCCTGCCTTGCTATGTATCACAGGAAAACACGAGGGGCAGTGAAATGTTGGGGCTTTCTCATGTTGGATAGATGCAGCGGCCTTAGTAGTGCAGACCTGGAGAGGGAACAGTTCTAAACTGGGGGTAACATGGGAAGCAGGTACTCTCTGAAGGGAAGGGGATGCCAGGTCTTGATGGCTAGCTGTGTAAGTGAAAAAGCAGTTAAGTCTGCCTGAATTTCCCATGTAAGTGGAAGCTGACGAATACCCAAATGTGCTACTGACAACCCAAAATTAATTCCAATGGATACCATGCAATTTGATCAAAGGTCTGAAATACAAACTCTTTGCTCACTGAGGAGCAACTAAATGCAATTCCAAGGTGCTGACAATTGCTGCAAAAGGGCCTTCTCTGTTGAGGACAGCAGTAATTTCTCGGTTTTCCAAATCTAAGTGGAACATCTTAAAAGCAGATACCAATAGCTGCAACCTGCATGCAATTCACAGATGCAGCATTTCGTCAGTGTGTCTGTCTCAAGCAGCCATCAGGAGAACAGGGTTGTACCAGATTTGTATGTATGTAGTAGATCACAAAGGGAGACCTCATCTTTTCATTTTATACACAGCTGTTATATGGGAAGGGAGACAAGAAAATGGAAAAGTATTTGCATAACTCACATGGCAACCAAGATACTTTTCTTTACCATATGGAGAGAGAGAGGGTTGGCTATGGAGATTCTTTTTTCTCTTGCTTCATGGCACAAGACGGCAGGAGAGCTACTGGGCAAAGTAATGAACATTTATTCAACACATAATTTAGACCTCCATTGCTGTTGGTGGAGCCTGGCAATAAACAAATAAGCAGTTTTGAGGTGAAATCACTTTAATACCAAATGTGACCAAAGCTGATGACTCCAGTGGCATGAGTATTCAGCCAGTTTATTATTCCTTAACTCATTGTTATAAATAACTGATAAAAAATGAGAGATACCTTAGTTAAAACAAACAAACAAACAAAGTTTACTTCATTTTTTATAAAACTAAATATATGTTTGTAGTTTTTTCAGCTAATAATACCATGAATTACTGAAATGGAAGGATACGTTAACTTGGATGTGGCAGAATGATGAGACTAACCAGCCTCTGTAAAGTGCAGTGGCTTATTCTGTACTACATAGTGTCTTCTCTCCTGCAGCATTTCTCTCTCCAATTTCTGGGCAAATCCTAAGTATTATGATGTGGAGTTTTTTTGTGGTCATGAATCTCAGGAGAAATTAAACCTCTGTCATTGATACTGCATTTGGTGTGGTTTTGATGCTAATGAGGTGGACGATTTCCAATCTTACCTTGAATGTGAGGACTTTTTGTTAAAGAAACTGGCAGATATTGAGGATATGAAAGTGGAATAGTGGCATCTGTATTCACTCCCTGGTTTGTTATTTTTAGACTCTCACCCCCTCCCCACCTGTCTGGAAAAAAAGATACATCTTTCTGTATGTGGGCAGGCCAGTCTTCACCTCATGTAAACCAGAATAGTCCTAATGGTTTTAAGGCAGTTCACTGTTCTACACTGTTTGAGAATTCAGCCTGCTAAAAAATCACCTGCAATCTAGTGAGCTGTTAAAACTCTCTCTACCCTTTTTGGACCCTTGTGCTATTTTGTTCTTCAAAAGCAGTGCATTATCTAGTTAATATTGGAGAAAACGGGAGTGCGCTGGCAGAATGTATCACGCCCCAGTCACTTGCTTTTTCAGTAACAACTTTTCTTTTATGCTCCCATTTCCTACCTGATATTTGAATGTTACAGGGTGAGCTAAAAAAGAGAAATTATTGTTTTTCTTGAGTGCAACCTCTTCAATGAAATTGAGGACTATACTGGGATTCCAGAAAAAAAAAAAAAAGACATCATGAAATGTATATGGAACAAACAGATGTGTGGCTAAAGATGATCATTAACACATAGTAAGGCTAATAAGAAGATATTAGTTGCTACCAGGTGGCATTCAGGATATCTTGCTGGATAGTGTTGTTCTGGATAATGGAATTACTATAAAGCAAGCTAACTTTCTCTGACTGGGAATAATTGATTATTAGCTAGCCAGAAGGATGTCTCATGGCATCAAGGTAAAAATAGTTTGTCCTATTTTGCCTTTAAAACTTGCAAGTAATGCCATGAGTGGGGAAGAGATGCCTTCAATAGGAAGAAGGCTGCCTGCATCGAGGGCCCGCTTGTGGACAAAGGGAGAGAATGAACTTTGCTCCAGGGTCAGAGTCTACAGGTGAGAAGCACAGGATGAACGACAGCAGGAAATTTATTCCCCTGCTTGAATGAGTAAGATGCAGCAAACCTCTTAAGAAAAAGCCTAGGAGTACAGGTTTTTAGCCTCAAAAAATTCAAACTCCCAAGTATGGCATTTGACTCAGAATTAAGACTCTGTGTTGGGAAGGTAGGTTACTTGTTATGCTAATAGATCTGCCTTTTGACCAATGCTTTTCCCCTAGCTTGAGTTAGTACAAGTACTACTATCAGTAGATAAAGGGTAATGGTCACAGGTGTCTAGACTGAAATGCCAAGAGCATTGCAGAGAATAGTATCAGTCACTGCCTGACTGCATGGTACTTCTTGCTTTTACATATTCCCCAACCAATCATTTCTGTGTTTTCCACCAAACAAAGCAATTTGTCAAGCCTGTCTCCAACCCAAACATCACTTCCGGCCTCTCACTAAGCATCTGACTCAGGTTCCTCAGCCATGGCCCCAAATCTTTGCCAACTGCACAACACTTTCCCTTGTTATAGTACTAATCCGGGAGTCATATCCACCCTTTCTACCTGACCGCCAGCTAGGTGCTGGAGGCCTACATGGATGGAAGCAATGGGAGGCACTATTCCACCATTCATCTGAAGGAAAAGACTATGAGAACAGCAGTCTCATACTCATTCCAAGAAAAAAACCCACTTTGCTTAAGTGCACTTTATCTTCTCTAGTAGGGAGACAAAAAGGTAAGGCTGCTGTTTGTCAATTCTGTTTTACTGCCAAAGGATTGACTATGGTACTGGAGGGTGGATCTTTTGATGGCAAGCTACAATTGACACTTTTGATGCAAAAGCTGTAGCTCCCCATCAGCCTGAAGAAGGCTGCAGAAGGCAACATTATAGAAACCTTCTTTATGCATTACATGCAGTTAAACATATTGCATGCAGTGAGAGATTCAGTTTTAGTTGTTTACATGTGTAACTAACAAGACATTTAGGCAGCCCAAGTGCTCCACTTCTTTTCGTGTTCTTTTGGACTTCCTACAATGCCTTTTCCATTAATTCATTATTTTCTCTGCTGTCAGATTCCACAAGAAGTCTTGAATTCTTACTCAGGTTTCCATGTCTGTATGTCAACAGGCTTTGCTCTCATTCACTGCAGCTAAAAGCACTTCCCGTGTCAGTGCCTCCTATTTCCTATTCCTATCATTTTCTCTTGGGTGGTATATGTCAGTCAAATTCACTTCATTTTCACACCACCTAAGTGGATTGATATGTTTCAGTACCTGTTTATAATGCTGTTAACCTTGTAGGGATGTTTTGATGAATTCATTCTGAAATAGTTGTCTGGCAAAAAAAAAAATTTGGTTATTAGCCACGCAAGTGTTTCCCCAGGCTACTATTGGGGATTTCAAACAGTGGAAGTTCTACTGGAAGGCTGTGAACTGCTGAAATACTTGGTAGCATCTGCGGGCTGCTCTGAGACTGTATTGTCCTTCAGACAAAACATAATTCACCCAGATAGGTAGAAAGTTCATATTCAGGAGAATATTTCCTTAGCAGTCATGGGCATTAAAATCTGGTTTGTAAATGCCATTTAAGGTAGATCCAACAGTGATCAAGAGTGCTTCTGAATAGAGGGTTTCTCCATGTAATCTTGTTTGGCCTGGGAGGTGAATGCCATTAGCCACGAAACTGTAACGTCATGAGTGCTCAGCTTGGAGATGAGATACTTTTGCAAATAATTATAAGCTATGTGGCAATATAATCAGAATCCTGACATCATAGGTGAAAGACCTAAATGGTGTAGCAGCCTTTCTGAGCACATAATTTACCTGCTTCATGGTAGGGAACCTGTCTTCTAAACCAAGTCTTTGCCTATGCCTCCTATGCATTATGGTTCTCCCGGAAATTTATGACTGTTGGACAAAGACATAATGGAGCACCCCAAAAAATCTCTCTCATTTGTGCCTAAAAAAAACAGAGAGTGCAAAAGGGGCTGTGAGACACCACTGGGTCTACCTTGGCTAGCAGAGCTTCAACTGCATTTGTTGATAGATGGCTGGGGGAAAAAAGGATGGGATGTGTTGGATGCCTTCATTATGTTTTCAGTTTCTTTTGTCTTGGAATAATGCTAATCCATATGCTGAGGAGGCATTACCTCCTACCTGAGCTGCTCTCCCAGCACAGACTCTGGCAGGAGAAAGCCCATCCAGGCTGGACAGCAGTTGACTGGATTGGTAGTGAAAGAAGTCTCTGATAGTGTTGTAACCAGCTGGTGTTAAACTGCCTATGTTTAGTGTTCAGTGCACAGCCTTGCTAGAATTTGACACTCTTTCTTCTTTTAAAGTGTCCTGTCAAATTCTGTGTGGTTCTCAGTTGATATAAATCACTATTGTTCCTCTGAGGACAATACACTACCACTGTTTATCCCAGCTGGGGATTTGTCCCTGCATGTTGAAACCAAAGATGGTGAAGAAATAAAATATTAATTGCAAGAAGCTGGAAAATGCTTCTAATTTGCTCCTTCTGATCCTTGCTGTTAACTGCCTTTGGCTCCACGGTGGCTGGCAAAATCACATCAGAAAACGGGTGTGTGGAGAATTGGGAAACGTCTATGTTGTTTGGATGACTGTGAGGCATGCCACTGCGTGGGTGTTTTTATAAAGGGTTATGTGCAAATGGGATAGATTAAAAGGGAGTTTCTAGCAGGAGTACAGGGAAACCAAAACAGTTGTTCAAATCCCTTCTAATAGCCAGGTTTATCGCTGTAGGAGAGGATTCGGCTCCCCCAGGGTGATGACAGGACTGTTTTGCCAGAAAAAGAGATCAAAAGACACTGATCCACTAGACAAGCCATCACAGTGGGAACTGGAGCAAAACCAAGAAACCTATTGCTGGCAGAATCAGCGTTTGTCCCCACAGCTATAATGAAGGTCTTGAGAGGAAGGCTAATTACAGCTATAAGCACACTTGGGAACTGTCACTTTGGAGGTGTTTCTGGAGTGCCAGCCAGTCACGTTGTTTTGGAAAAGCACTTCTTGTGTCTCTGAACGCATCAGTTCTTGCAGAAGGACTCTGGATGGTGCCAGGTGGCTGAGTTCATGTGCTGACACAATTAGCAGTGGCAGGGTTTTCACCTGGGGAATTGGTGGCACAGAAATGGAGGGAGTTGCAAGCACAGTGCTCCTGGGTTCTGAGCTCTCAGGAAAGGCTGTTTAGTCCACTGGTCTGGCAGAGGCTGAGATGTCAGAAGATGAGGGAAGAGCCAAATATAACAAGGGTGGTGTTCAAGAGTCCTGTCTGCAGTCTGCAAAATTAATATAAACCTTTCCCAAACCCATGCATGACATTCACATATTTCTACTCCACAGTGACTGATTATGGTCAGTGATGAGTCAATGCTGAAGGGTGCAGAATTTCAGTCCACTGTGAGTACTGGGTGAATGTAGCAGGGAAGTACTGGGAGTTCATCCCCATCCCTGGAGGTGGGAATATTAACAGCATTGCTCTTGACAGATGATTCCCAAATTCATGGTCCAGCAACAGAGAATCAGTGACCATGAACTCCCTTTGGCTTACTGTCTCCATGATTTGCTATTGCACTGCTAGGCCTTTTTCTCCATATTGATGCAAATCTTTTTTTTTTTCTTCTTTCTCTACTCCTTTTTCTACATCTACTGAATGTGGAAAAATATTTCATCAGCAGAGATACATCTCAAATCTCCTAAGTTGTCCCTTGATCTCCAGAGGTCCCTTCCAACCCCTAACAAACTGTGATTCTTTCAATTAAATAACCTGAATTCTTCAACTGTTCCTTATGAGATATTTTTTTAGGTGTCTAAAAATCCTCTAGTGTCTTTCACCATCCCTTTAGCCAGACTGTATCCTTCCTCAATTATATTAAGTGTATGCCAGCTGAGGCCTTACTGATAAATCAGAACTGCTTCATCTCATAAAAAATACTCCTGCTACATTCCCATATGGACTTTTAAATCAAATTTTAGTCTCATGTATAGTCTTATGATTGACAATGATGTCTTAGTTCCTTATTGCAGTATCAATGCTAGTCATTCCCTAGATGGTGCTTAAACAGCTGATTATTCCTACCTGTGTGAAGAGCTTTATATTTCCCTTATTGAATTAAAGTCCTCTTACCCCAGGCCAATTCTTCCATTTTCAAGATAGTTTTGAAATTTATTCCCCTTCTGCTATATTCTTGCCACCCCTCTAGCTTGCTGGATTTGCGGACTAAATGAGCACTCCTTGCTCATCCTCTGCAAACCATTGATGTAAATCTGACAAGCCTTGGGCCTAGAGCAGACCTGAATCCCTTTGATACCTAGTCAATCCACTAGTCTGAATCAGTCATCCATAGTTACTTCCTAAATGCAATGTACCACCCATTTTTATGTACCTGGCTGGTAGTTCTGTCTATTATCTTGTATCTGGTAATTTCATAGACATACAGAGCAAGCAATGATATTTAATGCCATGTGACCAAATCAAGTATCTGCAGTTTTTTTCTTGTTGGAGAGACTTGTCATTTTTCAGAATTTCTGATTGCCCTTCTCTGTTACTGCTCCAGTGTAAATGCACTTCTTTTTCTCCTTAAATATGAATGGCCCAAATGATACTCTGTATGCCAGATGTCTCGAAATGCTGGCTAGTCTTTCTCTCTTTCACCTGGAAATACCTTTTCAGTTTTATCAAGGATCATATCTGTCTCCTTCCATGGTAAACTCAATCACTGGCTGATAGTCATTCTGTGACTGATAACAGGTTCTTCTCCTTCTTTAGTTTTCTCTTAGGAATCATTTGCTTGCTAAGCTGTAACTTGCCTTTCCCAGTCTTGGAAAGAGGGGTTAAAATAATTTACTTATGTGATTCCATTTTGACATTAGCATCCCACAGAATGGATCATATTGGTTTGATATGTGAGTAATGATATGAGTGCTCCTAGTCTGTACTTTTACTGTGCATTTTCTCTTCAAATTGAGGACACTCTAAAAACTGAAACATAAAAACACAGTTGAGTGATATGCTGATATTGTGCAAAAAAAAACCCTAAGAGACGATGGGAACAACCTTATATGCCCACGTGACATCTTTAAACTCATTGGAGTAAGAAACACACATGAGAGAACTTTTGTATCCTGAAGCTAGAAGCACATATTCCTTAGTTTAATGAGGACAGTCTATTAGAAAGAAGTAACAGGTTGCCAGCTTACATACCGTGTGTGGTGCTGTGACTCTGTTAAGGCACAATTTAAATTAGTGTAAGGTTACTTTCTCTTTCCTTGAGTCACCTTAGAAATTTAAATTGATAATTCTTGTTAGAGATGTTTGAAATTTGCTGAACTTACTGCAAATGCCCTTTTGAAGATTTTAATTATCTTTCTTTCCCAATAACTTTCTTAATATTTGGTAATTCAATTGTAAAAACAATGAAAACAACTTTTTGGTGCTTTCTAACAGGATTTTTCTTTTGTCTTTAATATTTCTGTGTTTCATCTCTTTCTTCATTCTCGCAATACATTTTTCCCTCCTTCCATTTCTTTATGCACTCTTAGGCATGTAAGACTCAAAGTTTTGTTTTTTAAAATAAACTCATTAGGCAACATAGATGAAATCCTGGGAGTAGCATATGTAACTCCAGCACTAGATCTCATCTGAACAGGTCAGCAATGGGACACATGCGATGAAACCTTGCTCTAGCCTCTGAAATGTGTCTCCTTCCTGCACTGCTGCTAGTTGTAGCAGTAACTTATTTTAGACAAGCTGATCACAGATGGCAGCAGGCTTTCTCTTCTCCCAGCTCCATCATCAGTCATGCTCCCCTCATCAGGATGAACTACAATAAAGAAGTGACAGTTCCCTCCCACAGCCCAGTCTAGGCTGTGGAGTAGTGTGCTGTCCAGTCTGAGAGTCAGGCCATCTTCTTAGACAGCAAGGAAAAACATTATGGAGTAAGGTAACATGAACACCAACCTCTGCATGTAGTGTTTGTATGTATTGGACCAGGCTCTGTAACATTTTTTTTCCAAGGCTTTTACATGTTTTTCCTTTTGCAGACAAGTTATAAACAAACCTTGAAGGTGTATACTTTTTTAGGAGTTGTTTTTTTTTGGGGGGGTTATTGGGTAAAGGGCTTTATTTATCAGACTCTTAACGTCTTTCTTTTGGCAGCTCAGGCCCCAGTGTAACAGACACAAGCCTGGTTTTGTAAATTATTTTCACTTGCAAGTTACCAGCAAGCACCCAACTGCTCAGAGAGGATGCAACAGCTTTGAAAGTGTCTGTCTAATTGAGGAAAAGCTCTCATTTTTATACCTCTGTCACTAAAGTAATACAATAGAGAACACAGGCAAGTGTTTTCCTCTCCTGAGACATGTTTGAGCAGATTAATGAGGTCTCCATCTGGAAGAGCAGACATTCACATTTTGCGTGCAATAGTTGATCAGTATCACTGTTGTATTATTAAATACGTTATTTCCAGAAGAGGTACAACCTGGTCAACTAAGGAACAGGAAATCTGACTGATCATGAACATATTATGTGATATTGAGCCAGATCATTTGAACTCCCAGTATTTAAGCTTTTTTATAGGTAAGATATGAATAATAAAAGCTTTTGAGCCAGTGGATAGTGGTTGGAATTCTACAAATGAAAGACAGTTATGAAAATTAAGTTGGCTGGCTGACTTTCTGGTATTTAGAGAGTTATAAACATAGGGACATGCAGAAGATATGAAGCCCATATAATTACATGAGGTGGTACAAGTGAATTTAAAAAAAAAAAAAATCTATTAACTGGAAATGAAGCTTTCATAATAATGATATTAGTTCTAAGGTAGATTAAATTTTGGAATTATGTTTGGCTACTTAAGAATTAAATTACCTTTATCGTTGAACAATGCTAATGATATGATTCAGGGCCCAGTTCTCCATTGCTTTTTCACTGCCTTTTACTGATATGTGCATGGGAAAACTGTTACCTTTAACATGAAACGTGCTTTTTTTCTGTAGAATATTCACTCATTGTAGACTTGTAACATTTGTAGTGCTGAGTCATTCACCTGCACATCCCAATACAGCTCCTTGAAACTGCCTTGAGGAGGATTTCAAAGTGCTTCCAGGAAGACTAAAGGGATTAGAGGAAATGTGGAGGGATTTAAGACTTTGTGGGTAAAGGTGGTGGAGTTTGGGGAGAACTGGGCAGGGACTTTCAATGGCAGATTCAGAGCACCAAGAACAGCTTTGCATATCCCACAGAATCTGAAATTATGTTTATCCTGTTTCCTTCACTGGCTTGCTGCAGATGCTGTTCTGATTTCCTAGAGACTTTGCTTCAGTATTTATTAGGTCATCAATAAGAATTTGCCTACACCTCAAAATTTCTAAGGACTTTCACAAAAATTTTCACCCAGATAATTTTTGGTATTCCTCAGTGAGAACTGCTTCAGCTTCCCTTAACTTCCATCAGCACACAGGAATGAGCCACCATTTAATTTTACCTGCCTTCCTGGCCAGACTCTGGCATAGTGGTCGGGACCTTCTCCCATCTCCGGAAGCTGCAAACTCCAAGGACGTAGCTGAGCAGTCAGAACTAGAGGAGTAGTGCTGGATAGTCAGTTTTCCAGAAGTTATGTGTTGCCACAAGTGGTTACTTTGTTTAAATGTTATCAATCTATTTTACCTGAGTATCTACAATAAGTCACATATTTAATTTTCTGTTGGTTTCATG
Organism: Hemiprocne comata; assembly: GCA_020745705.1. Classification (NCBI taxonomy): domain Eukaryota; kingdom Metazoa; phylum Chordata; class Aves; order Apodiformes; family Apodidae; genus Hemiprocne; species Hemiprocne comata. Next base: position 50,500,809 of record CM036587.1, read on the forward strand.
ATTCTCTCCTTCTATGAGCAATGAGTAAATTCAATTAAAAAAAAAAAAGAGTGTCAAGAAGGAACACACTTTTGTGAGTTTAGAAGTGCTGCTAATGCATTTAGGTTTATATTTTGCTTCGAGCTTGGAGTATATAGAGATATATCCTGCAGTCCTTGTTTTACCCTGAAAATAATTACAATGTGTTTTGCATCCATAAAATAAGAAAATATCTGTGGTTTATGTTCTAATAATCCTCTATCTTGGGAATTAATGACATGCTTTTTGTAATATACACTGAGGAACATAATCCTACAGCTTTTCAGTGAAGTACTATAATTCCCACTTTTGCTAACCTTTACCAAGGCAAATAACTTGGAAAATATCATTTACTCTCCATAAGAAGTGACTGCTGGGTCCAAATCAAATTGCCAGACAGTTGTCTGAGATTGAGGAGGAGGGATGAAAATAAAAAGCAAATTGACATAAATTAATTTACTATTACTTTCTCCAAAAAAAGACTGTGGGATTTTCTAGTCTATAGGGGTAAAAAAGAATGATGGAAACATAAATGGAGAACAGAGGTTTGCAGAAAGGGATGTGTTTCCAAAATGCACTGGCGTTTTTAAAGAAGAGTGAACAAGGCTTTTTATCACTGGAAAGCAAGGTATTGAAAAATTGTTTCTAGTAAAGTGGCTGTAATATGGACAGCGGCTACATTTTGCTAGAACATTTCTATTGCTGGAAAGAATATAAGAAACTGAGAATAAGGGGTACAGTGTGAGAGAGTTTATTTTTTGACTCACGTAAAGTCATAAATTTACCAATAGCAATCAAACCTCTGTGTGACAGTGTACCCCACTGGCAGAAAAATTCAAGGAATTAAAGCTCGTAGGATAGATTTTGCCTTTGTGCAACTTTCCAGCAAGACAGTAGTACCACTAAGAGAGCTGTTGCTGTGTAGTAATTCTTCTTTATGTAGGTAGTCACCAATGAGTTTGCATAATCTCCCTCTGCCCCCGCTGTTCCTCCACTCAGCAACACTCTGCCAATCACCCACACAGTGACTCACCCTGAGAGCCCTTTCTACTATATACTTATGGAAAGGTTAGAAACATTAAACTGTTCCTTTCCTGTACTTCCTTTCCCCACCTCCCTTCCCAAAATCGCTTCAGACAACTCTTTTGCATAGCTCTCCCCCAGATTTCCCTTAGGAAACTTCATCTTATAAAGATAAATACTTTTGAAGGTTTTGCTTTGAAATAGTGAGATGGATGGGATTGCTAGAATTCAAGACCAACCATTTTTGCCTTGTTTTTAACAACCTGATCCTGTAAAGATAATGAAAATGCATATTCAAGTAGAAGTTCCTTCTGGCTCTAATAATGGATGGCAGTAGCCTGATGATTTTGTGATGCAGCTGCTAATTCCTTGTCTTAATTTTTAATGGAATGTGATAGAGGATGCAAGACTACACTAATGAAATGTGTAGTCCACCACTCTTCCTTGGTCTCTTGGAGACAGATTCCTAGCAGTGGACAATTATGTATTTTCTGTGTTGTGCACACAAACATTAGTGGGACAAATCCTTCTTCCTTTCTCCCTCAAAATCTCTCCATGTAACAGAAAGAGGATTCAAATAGCTCATTTGGTCACACAGAGACCGCTCTTTCCAGTGTTCATAGACAATAAAGAGTTAATATCGAACAAACTACCTGGTAATAAAGAAAGGTCAAAGATGAGAAATAGTCATTTTGTAGGCAATCAGCTGTTCCTCCATGGGTCTTTCTGTAGGAGGGATTGAAGGTGGAATGAAATGAGAATTAGTTGCTTATTCCTAGTTGCCTGCTCCTTATTGATCAACTTGTAAACCTATGCAATAGTTTCTGTGAAAACTTTTCAGCTAGATTTGTATCAAATTGCTTGTTTTGTTATTGTGTTCTTATTTCTTAAATACTCATGTTGTGTTTACTTACAAATGAAAAATTAAATGAAATTACAGGGTGGGGATAGAGACAAAAAGGAGATTTGTGCAGAAGTAGAGCTTCTCATCTGTGAGTACTATAATCTTTTCTTTCCTTAGCAGCATGACAGGGATCTCCTAAGACCTCAGTGCTCATTTATGTTAATAAGGAGAAACAACACAGAGCGACAGAGGAAGGAGAAGTATTTTCCAGAAATGGCTCTTGATGTCAAGTCTTGACCTGTGCGTAATGCATCTGTAGGATATTAATAGGAGATACCTATGTGAGCTTTTATATGCAACAATTTACAGCAAGTCAAAATCCAATTTTGAAAGGAAAATTTCCTGAAAGGAAAGGAAATCAGTACACTGGGCAGAACTAAGGTTTGATTCCAGGAATAGCCTCACCCAGAATACTTCACGTATCTCTTCTGCTTGCAGTAACATTGCAGATCAGAGAATATGTTCTGCAACGCATCTTTATTTTAATATATTTTGGTGAACTGTCTAAAAAATGTACATAGGTAGATTTCAAGCGTATCACCTTCTTCCTAAATAAATAATAATGAAGAAGTTGTATTTTAAGTTGTCTCTGGAGAATGATCGCATGTGTGCTCAATTGCTTGCAGAGACAGACAATACATCTCTTGGCTGTAAGAAACCTTCACAGTACAGTCTGGATGCTCAGTGCAGGAGCTCTCAGAAAGATTTTGTATTTAAAGCCTTTATGGATCAGCAGTGTCTGCTGTGAGCAGAATCTCCCCTTCCAATGGTGTTTAAGCTCGAAGCCCTTTTGCATTCTGCAGTTCTTGTAGCTTGGAGACCTATCTGCTCTGCTCAATCCCAGAACAGCTTTTCTTTTCTTTCTCTCTCTTTGGGAGTTTCAGGGCAATACAGAGGGCTCCCTCCTTTTCACCTTCGCTTTGTGTTGTTCTTGTCTGCTTTCTCCAATCTGCTGCTTTCACAGTTATGGTAAATTAAATATTGATCTTTGGGAGGCTCCTAAGGGAAAACAAGGTCTTACCCTTTATGTGGACAACTTTCTTTGCAAGTCCTATATACTTTAACATACTGCACCACTAGGAGAAGAACGATGGCCTACCAGGATACATTCAATAAAGGCAAAAATAGCAAAGCAAGTCAGCATTTCTTCTCTAAGGACAACAGAAATTAAAATATAAATTAGCATAAATAAATAATACAAATCAGCAGGAGCTTTGGAGGTTACGTCAACAGTATTCATTAATTGATGTGGTCCAGTTGTGCCCTGAGGCCCAGAAGTGCTTCCAAATCTAGGCTCTGTGCATCTCTGCTGCTCATAGATTTCACTTGCCCTTCTTGGAGGAATAATCCTCTATCTTGTTTGAGGAGTACTGAGTCCCAGGTCAGTGGGAAGATGGGGTAGGGAAGCTGGGCACTCCAGGGGATGAGTAGCTGTTCATACATGGCAATTATGCTTCTCTGACTGCTGTATTTGTTAATTGTAAACAAATGCAGCCCTCATGTAATGGACCAGAGTGATGAGTCTGAGGCTAAGATGTTCCTTGTTTTTTTCCAGGTTATAACAGATAGCGCAGGGCATGCCAGCCTGCTCTTCAGGGTTTTGTCTCTGCTCCTTTGCCTGTGTTTTCCACCAGCACCCAGCGTGGGCAGTATTTTTCGAAGTGAAAGGATGGAGTGGTGTCTGTGCTCATTTGTTAGTGCTGATCTACCAGGGTTTTTCAGGAACTATTCCCTTCTCTCTTTGTAAAAATCTATAAGCCAGTAATACAAATGCATCACCCCAATTTTAATCATGTGATTAGAGTTCAGTTGTAACCACACAAATTTCTAAAAGTTAATATTGCTGATACACTAGATGAAAAACTGCATGTTTGAGTGACTCGTTTACTTGGCAGTTTGGGAGCTCACAAGATGTGCATTTTCACCTGAGAAAATCTTTTCAGGAGTTAAATCCCAGCTTGCTTCTCAACAGATGCATTTTAATTCAGTGCTTTCTAGCTGTATACTTTTTGTCTTCTCTCATGCTAATCGTTGAGTGGTACCTGGATCTGCTCCAGTGCATAGAAAGCTCCACTTTATTGTGGTTGTTCTTCTAAACATCAGAATGTTCTCATGAGTTTCTGTGCTGCAGAGCTACTTTGGGACTTAGTCTGAGTATCTTTGGACTTAGATTGTGAAGTAAGTATGTGCACACATATTTAAATAGAGCCTTGTGATCACATGGGACGTTTCAAGCATGAGAGACATTTGCCACAGGGGGAAATACTGTTTTCTTTTCCTAACCTTTTTTGCTGTTTTTCCACTCATTAATTTTTACACTCCTTTTCTCCACCCCATGTTTGAAAAACGTGTATGGTGGGGCTTTCGCTCCCTTAGAGAAAGCTTTTTGAATTTCTAACCACATAACAGCATTTCTTCCACTTTTTGTTCTCTTCTGTGCTACCTCTCAGTGCAACCAGCAGACTGACAGTACCTCGTTTTGGAAAGGGTTTCATTTCCCAGGGTTTGACCAGCTTTGCAGGCTGTTTTTCAAGTGCTGTTTGTTTTCCTCAGTGCCAGAAGCTGACGGGGGTTCTTTCTTCTTTTTACCTTTTCTGCCCCCCTCCTTTTTCTTTTTTTTTTTAATCCCCAACCAGGGCTATTTGAGAGAGCTTGAACATGAAATAAACTCTCGCTGGTACAGGTTTCCTAGTTCTAAGGTCTAGACCATTGAAAAAGGAAGAAATCTTAAAAACTATGAAGAAGCAATAAAAACATGTATCTTGGCAAAGATAAATGCTGTTATGAACTTGGAGATATGGGAGGTCTGTTAATTGAGATTAAGTATTTTCACCTTGCAGGCTGGCTAAAGTCCGTCCTTGCACTTTCCTGCAATGGATGTGATCTTTGACATTAAACAGGCAACTATTCTGAAACAGTTCATGTTTTTGATGAAAAACTGAAAACTAATTTAGTTTTGTAATATTTAAACAGTACACTTCTCTGGTTTCCTACAGATAAACCCCATGAATTTTAAATTATTTTTGTCGTACATTTTTTGGTCTTTTGTCATGTAATACACTAGCTCTGTCCAGCTTGGATTTTACAACCACATGATATCCATAATTAATGGAATTGGAAGGACTATTTATGTACAGGCAGCTGAATTTGAAGTGTAGTGATTAATCTGAGACTGGGATTAGCAGCCATGATGTGACACGACTGAGGTTAGCAAATTAACATATGGTTCTTGAGATTTCTGCTTCTCCTTATGCCCATATAACACAATGGGGCTTTTAACACTCATTCGCTGTAGTTAATCTTTATCTCCTGCCAGACCTGTGATGTGTTCTCTCCCATTTTTTAAAGCATTAAAATACATGTATTCACTGTGATTCAAATACTGTTCACCTGCATTTTTTAATTTTCTCCTTCATTAAAAGAACCCCTAAGTTACTTGGCTTTTTCCTGCTATCACTCATACTTTTGTGTCTCTTTTTTTTTTACCTGAAAATCATTAATGACTCATCATTTTTAGTTACTAGTGACTCAACTCTGTATGGCATTAATTTGCCTTGCAATAGTCTGTTCTCTCTGCATACATCTGGAATGCTCTGCCATCACTTACTAAGAGCATTAGTCTTCACATCTTCAGCTGTTCTGACCAAGACATATTCATTAAGGCCCTCTTTCTCATTAAATTCCTTCCTGAGCTTTTTATTTACTGGAAAGTCAGCTTTCCTCTGCTTCTGACTACCACCAAGAAAGGTGCCATCCTTAATTTAAAATGAAATGTTTTGGTTTAGTAATTTGTTTATGCCTTGACAAATGCTAATTTTTCTTTTCAGTTCAAGTGTCTCTATTCATTAACCAGTTAATTGTTGGAAGGAAGTAAACCACTCTGGCACTCAGCCTTACGATTCTGTGGAACTATCTTTTCTGCAGTAAAAATTGGCTCCTGATGAATTTCTAGATAATTGATTTATAATATATCTGCACCAGGTGTTGATGAGGTGGGACAAGGGGAGGGATGCTATCTGAACAATTTTGTGTTTTGCCTCTCAGGCAGGAAATGAGAGCAGTATGCTCTACTCCAGGATACACTGATATCTCAAACTAAGTCCTCTGGAAATTATAAACCCTGACGTTGAGTTCAGTTTTGCCTATCCAGGCCAGGAGCAAATCCTTAGAAACATCAAGTTTTAGGGTGTATTTCCATGCCCACATATTAGCTACTCCTTGGCTTTTGCACTTGAGTTGAGCTACTTGTGTAAAGCTCTGTTAGAAATAGATTTTTCTCAGCCAATGCTATGCAGCTTCTGGCATTGCCTTCCTGAATGAAGTCGCAGAAACTAATTTCAAGCGAGGAGTTTTATCTTGCTCTGGCCTTTATTACAACCTGGGGATCATTTCAGAATCCCTATTAACTCAACGCATTTCTTACTGTGTCCTTTTTCCAGCACTCAGATTTAAGTTCTGTGGCAGGAGTGAGGAATCTGTTCTGGATAGCTGAATGTTCAATAAGCAATAATACAGTGCACTGTTAGCGAGCATGGAGGTTTTCCTAACAAATCCTAGATTTAAAAAATTACTTAACATTCCTTGCCAGTTCTATAAAATGTTTTCCCACATGGAGATGCTACATAAGTCTTTGTAATGTGCTTTACAGCATACTTTTATCATCTAGTCTAATCATGAGCAAGACTCCTAGTGCCAGGAAAACAGACACCACACTGTAATACATTCCAGGTTCTGAGGGGGTTTTTTTCTCCAACTTCCAATCATTCCATTATTCCAAAGAAATTACTGCTGGTCCTGCTTCACTAATTTGTTGAATATTTTAGATAATTTCATAAATTCTCACTTCATTTCTATTTAGTGCTGACAGAAAATGCAAAGCTATTTTCACTGGAAAATGTTAAAAGTTAAACCTTTTTTTTCTTTGCAATGCAGATCACTTTCCTATTCAAAGTATGTATTTTAAATATTGTTTTTCACTCAAATATTTTGGCTTTATTTTTAACCAAAGTAGTTGAAGGAAATTCACATTCTTCCAAAGTGAAATTTATACCATGAAATTAAAAATCATAGCCATTTGGAAGCATTCTTAAAAATACTGTATCCTACTGCTTTTTTAAAAGCTTGATTCCTTATACAGGTGTTACCTGATTTTTATCAATACATGCCTTTTGTTTGATCCTACTCTTTTACTGCTTATTGAGGAATAACACTACTAGCTGTCCACAGGTTTCATTTATTTGGAAAGCCTGGGTTCAGACACACAGAATGTAATTAAGAGACTTTACATTATCCCTGTGGGCAGAAAAAAAGCACCCGTCAATATCTGAAATATTTTCTTGGTAAGAATATGAAATGTGGAGCTCTACAGGACCTCAAAATCATGCATTTGAGAGATTGCAATTGTAGAATGAGGGTCTGGAGTCTCCACCTGGTAGAAAGACTGTCGAGAGGGACTCTTCTAAAAAAATTTTTTTTATCACATGTATATGCTCACTTGTAGGAAAAGAAACTTCTTCTGGGAACATGTTGGTTTAATTGAGTTATGAAGGAGATGCTCTCAGTTTAGGGGAGGAAGATAGACTTCTAAAGCAAGGCCTACAGCTTGATCCCTGAATAGGTAGAAAGTGAAACAGAAGAATTTCTGAAATCTCAATATATCTTATGGGAAATGAAAGAGGAAAGTTTTCATCTTCCACATACAAAGCTGAGACATTTTCTAATCTTGGAGAAAATACAATCAGTGACTGTGAAATTTTATTTACTACAGTGATTTTTTTTGTTGGTTCTATGTATCAAGTTTTTACAGTCAAATATGCCTGTTATGCATATAAATTAGTTGTAATTGCTTTAATTAATTTTGGAAATGCAGGGATTCATTAAATGATAAACAAATTTAACTTGGACAGCTTATTAAGGATTCCAGGAAAATCAGATTTAATTTCTCCTACTGCTTGCTTTCTTCGGGGAAATGAGTATCTCATTGCTAACAAATTTATTTAGAATATTTACTTAACACTTTTATTCTACAGCTCCTGTGATTTGGTTCTCCAGAAAAAGAGGAATCACTTGTGACTGTGCTTATTTCTTATTGAACCAGATTGGACAGATTTGTGGATTCCATTTTTTTCCAGTTTCTGGGACTCAGCACAGTGTTTGAACTTTGGTTTCAAGAGTTTTGAAATACTGTCTTTCCATTAAAAAGTGGTGTGTCCTTTCTTTTCCTTATGTTAAAACCTATGCTTTACTAAGTATTTTCCTATTTCAAATTGATTCAATAAATGAATTTTTTTTCTTGTCATTTATCTGAATTTAGTAGCTTATTTCATCTTTTTCTTTTGTTTATACTAGATGTAATTGGATTTAACACACAGTTTTCCTCCTGCCTACAGGTGTCATGAATCAAGTCAGCAGAGATGGCAGAATCGTTTCAGATGTTTTCTCTTTGTTAACAATTAGAATTTGAAAGCCACTTCCCTCTGGCTTTTGAAAACTTGTTGTTATAATTTCTGTTTTCTCAATTTAATAGACCACTGTAGTTTTGTATAACAACACTGCCCTTTTATATAGTTGTTAAAATTTTCAAATAAGAGTTGACAAATGTTTATATCTGGTCTAAAATGTGACCGAGTCATCATGTGAGCTTTAGCTGCCTTCATCTCTTGACCATGTCCCTAATATGATCATGCTGAGGTGTTTTCTTCCTTTGTATTTCTAAGTTACTGGAATTCCAAGCCAGCCAAAGTAAGAGATGAATGAGACCTAATATTGTTTCATTGACTTTGAAGCACTCTGCATTTCCATTTCTCTTCATGAAAAAGGTCACTTTAATCAGTGGTGATAGCACAAAATAGTCTTCATAGGTTATTTGAATAGCAATTTGGCTCAGATGAAATTCCCTTAATTGGAAGAACATGCATTTGCAGCAAACTGCAACATATCCTGGAGATCTCCAAGAGGAGAGCCCTGTTTTCTAGTCTGACAACCAAGAACTGATTGACAGAACTAGGATTGCTTTTACCAAAGGAAGACTAATTAATGACACACAAAACAGCACTCCTTAAACATGTACAAGGGTGTTGCAAGAGAGTAGAGAATACACTGTTCAGATGATCAAAGAGACAAAGAAGTAAATTTCAGTAAGCAAGATTCAGATTTGACAGTATGAACATTTTCTGAGCATTCAAGATAATGAGTGAAGCAATGGGATAGCTTGCTTAGGGAGGCTATGGGAATTTCAATACTGAAGGTGTTAAAAGCAGACCCTTGCTCTTAGATTTCAGACTTGCTCACATCAATGTATGTGTCCAAAAAGGAAGGAGGCTGGAGTGAAGTCTCTGTTCATTTTCACACAGCGATAACTTATTTTCAAAATCAGTTTGCTTTTCAGGAAGGGTTTCTTTTCAGCTTTTAAAACCATTCAGGCTTTCAGAGTCTCCTTATTGCTCAGGTCTTGCCTGCTAATTTTGGGCTCTTAAATTGAAACTGCAAATTGTGATGCATCCTGAGACAGTCCTCTTAAGTGAGATTCATTTCAATCTTAGCCAACTAAAAGCTCGATATCTAACCAGATGTGTTCATCCAGGCACCTGCTACAGCCTATAGGGAGGGGAGAGATGCTGTTAGAGGACTTATCCTATAACCAGTGTTACTTAAAATCTGAGCACTTCTTCTCAGGCAAAATACATGTTTCTATGCAGAAACATGTACTACCTATGTGTGAAGATCATTGAACTCATTTAATGACTTTTAGCTTCATTCAGAGAAAGTGTACTTGAAACGTCACACAAGAATAATGTAAGTTATACACAGTCTGTGATACCACTCACTTCTTCAGTATATGCCTCTAATTCTGATTGCATGAAATATGTAAATGTGCAAAGCTGACATTTTTCCTTAATTTTTATATTTTCATTCACTGTGAAATAAAATCAGGATCATCCAAATTGATATGGAAACTAATCACAGAAAGTTGCTTTGATAAGTATAAAACTGATACTGAAAGATGCTCAGCTCCCCTACCAAAGCAGATTTTGCTGGTCCTCATGGAGCTTTCTAGGTCTGAGTTATGTTCTCTTTAAAGTACTGACAGTGATATGCCAACCTCTATAAGAAGGATCTGTCTCTGTTAGAACTATTTCCAAAGCAAGCAGTTGTTGCTGGTTTTTCCATGAGGAAAGTGTATATGGCTCTATAGTTCACCTGTGTTGCAGTAAACCCACCAGGGGCTGTGATGAAGGATCGTAAAACACAGCCTCTGTAGAGCACTATGTTTGGATCCTTATGAGCAGTGAGAAGTTCAGCTCATATCTCAAGCTCTGATTCCTTGAACTTTTTTCCAGAGTTCTTTCTACCTCTCTTACTGCAAAGAAAAAAAAGAAAGTGTGAAAAGCACCGATCTCCTTGGAGTGCATGCTTGCATTTTTGAGAGGCATGCTGGAATTGCTCCTGCACACTGTCCAGGAATGATTTCCATTTCTGGACAGTCAAGCACCAAATATAAAAAACTAAACCAAGAGTTGCTCCATTCTGATAGAGAATTTCACTTGGACCTCAAAGTCACAGAGGAATTGCCTTCTCTAGTGTTTCCAGATTTTACCAGCATCTCAAGCTCGTATCTATATTTCTTGTTTGGTCCAAATTCACAGTGAAGTCAAAGAGGATTTAATATATCCATTCTTTTCCTGGGAGAAAAAAGTATCACTAGTTAATAAGATTCAGCATATTAGAACATTGTGGGAAAGCTCAAGGGATTTCTTCCTGACTAGAAATTAGTTACAGTGAAGAAAAACTTTTAAAAAAGTGGCATACATAATGGGAGATAATAAATATACCTAAAAATCCACAGCCCCTGAATAGACAGATTGGAAATGCAATAAAAAAGTGTTTCTGTGCAGAAAGGCATATTTGAAAAAAATGTTGGTTTAGTGCTGGACCATGAGAAATTATACTGGGGAAAAATAGTAGGACAGAGGGAAAACAGAATTCAGTATATTTGCCTTCTTAAGCATCATTCCATATATTACAAATAAAAAAGTACAGACCGCATATCTAAAAAACTCTGAAATAATCAACTGACTGAATAAATTCTGTCTTTTAAGAAGAATAGAAAATAATCTGATTGGATAGCCATCTAGTATCTAGTATTATCTTCTAATTGAAGCAAAACAACTCTATAATAAATGTACTCCAATATTACCACAAGGTTTTGTCCATTGAACTTATCCTTTTGTTCTTCATAGCTGCAGCAGGATCTCACTGCTACTGGGCAAGACCAGCTACTCTTGCAATTACCTTTCCAATTTTCTCTTTAAGCCTGTGGCTCCCTAGGATGCACCTCAGGCTCATTTGGAAAATGAGTTTGAATTTCTGTCTGTGGCCTGTTTTTTCAACAGCTGCTATTCTTCAGGTTCTGTGTGCCACAGGGCAGAGCTGGTTTTGTGTGCCATAGGGAGGAGCTAAGTCCTTGTATACACAGTTGTTCTGATGGCTCTTGTGGTATAAAAGGCATGGATGCTGCTTCTTCACAGAAGGAAGGAAGGAAGGCCACAGATAAATCCTTGGCTCCAAAATCGTATGAACTGACTGGATCACAGCTCCAGAATTCAAAGATAGCTCATCCTGCACCAACTTAGTTTTGGAGGGAGGTGACTGGAGCAGTTCAGAACAGAGCAGGGTAGTGAGCTAGCAGCAAAGCAGTGCAGACAATTCAAGGATGAGTTCTGAAATGTGCTCCTTGACCCTCTTTTCAGGATGCTTATCAGGATTGTTGTGCCTATGGCTATGTCTATACCAAAAAAATAAACAATGCTGTATTCCCAGGTACAACCCACTCTTCAGTTGAACTGTTAGAATGGCCCTGGTGTGATTTCATCCTGAGTGAAATGGTATGTCTCAAAAAAGGCCAAGTGCATTGTTTTTTGGAAGTCACATGGTCTGGACACCATCCTTAGTAAGCAATGAGTAGCTACCTTAATATGAATGTTAAAAAAACTTTATAGCATGGACCATATCCAATTCTTGCTTGTTGGCTAGAATCACAGAATTTTAGGGGTTGGAAGGGACCTCTGGAGATTACCAAGTCCAACCCCCCTGAATCTTCTTTCTTGCCCTTTTTGAAGACTGGAGGGACTGGCTTTCCTCCTGTCCTCACACATCTCTCCTGTTTGCCATGAATTTTCAAAAATGATGGAGAGTGGTTAGGGAACAGAATCCCAAAGAACAGTTAAGGGCAAATTTAATTTGTTAGTACTTAGAATATATACTAGCACACATCAAAGTCCATGAAGGTCCTCCTCCAGCTGAAGGCTCTGCCATGCCCAGGTGCTGGTCATTTTTCCAACTGCTGAGGTGGCACAACCCTGTTTTCTGTGTTTAGGTGTTTGTGTGAGTACTCCCCCAGTTCACTTCAGGCATTTATTAAACATGGTAAACTAACCTTTCTGACTTTATCAACCATGAATCAGGGAGCTGAAGGGGAGGCAATAAACTGGCCTATAGTACTTTATGATTTCAAATCTAAGTCGTTTTTGCCCAAATTAATTACTTTTTTTTTCCATTCTGAGGTATCACAAGGCTATGTGTAGACCAACACTGTAATTGTTTCCATAGTAACAAAGACTTCAAAGATGGAATGAGCTGGAGAATTAAAAAAAAAAAAAAAAAAAGAAAAAAGTTGTAAACAAAATAAAAATGAGTGGCAGAGATACAATATCTGATGCCAAAGTCTAAAGGTTGTATGGCTCCTTTGCAATGACCCAGACTAATGTGAGAATGATGCTGGGTGTTCATCTCAAATTCACTAAAATATGCTCTTCGTGGCAGTCCATGTTACCACAGCATTTGTATTCACTGACTGTTTTCGTCTCCTTTGGCTCTGTTTCTTTACTACTGAAACACATGTGCCATCAACTTGGGTGTCATCCTTCCAGCACTGCCCCTAACATCAATATAATCCAAAAGAGAGATCTGCTAGAAGAGCTGGTGTTTGCTTATTTCAACAATACTGATTTATACCAGCTACAAATTGTTTAGTCTGATCCCTAACCACATGCACAATCCTGGGTTGTTTCTGGTTGGGTGGGCTGGTTGTTTTTGTTTGTTTGGGGTTTTTATTTGGTGTTGGTTGGTTTGGGGGTTTTTTATATTAAATATCACTGTTAAATATCAGGAAACCTGCATTCTGGTTTTGAATGTGCTACTGGCATATATTGTATGTTGTGTGCTTGTTCGTGTTTTAGTTTCTCTAAATGTACAAAAGAAAGAGTAGTTTTGAGAGGAGGATGTTTCAAGATGAGCAGTATTGGCAATCTTTTATCTTGTTCAAGCCTGCTTTGCATCAAAAATATATATAGTTAGATGCAATATGTCTGATGCCTAAATATTGTAACATTCCATAGCAGATTTTTTTCAGTTCTGTGAACTCTCATACTTGTTTTGAATGTTTCAGATGAAATGCTTAGCATTTTGCCTAAACTTGATGCTAGAATTATCTAAACTAAGAAGCATCCTGTCTACATAATACATGGCAGAATGTTACTGCAAATTATTTTTGGCTGTTTGGAGTGTGATACTGTCTAAAATAAGTAGAAGTTCTTTAAAATGCAATGCACAACATGTCGATGGCCAGTTGTGAGGATGAAAACGTTTCCTATTTGTGGGCCCAGAACTCCTTGGAGAATATCACAGCTCCATGCAAGGGGTCGGAAGCTCTTGTGCCAGGAAAACAGCCACATGTTGGAGGAAATTAACTTGGGAAGGTTTGGTCCATTGTTCCTGGCTCCTGCAGTCAACTCATTAGTCAGCTTCAGAATCTGTGGGAAGTCCCATATTTGAAAAGCTCATTGGACTCTCCAGCTGAGACCTCCCAGGCACATGCATTCATATCTCAGAGTTAAAATATAATTTACTTGGGCTAAACAGCTTCTAAATCTTTTCTTCCTCCAGATGGCAGAATGTGTGTAATTAAGCATTTGGCAATGTTGGCCTAAATAACCACGTCCCTTTTGGAATATTTTCAAAACAAATACACAGGAAATGTGGACAGGATGATCTGAAGTCATTGTTTTTTTGGGAAAGGGTTGTTTGTTTTCTGGGTTGTTTTGTTTTGTTTTCAGGGTTCGTGCTCCTTTAATGAGTAAAAACACAACCCTCCATGGTAGTTTCAGTCAGGCCTGGCATTGGGGTGGATGAAGGATGCTCACATTATTTTCTATATAGGGATGGCAAACTTCAGTAAAGGGAAAGTTAATAAAAAAGCATGAGTTGAGAAAGTTGTATCTAAATTTAACCTGGATAATATGGTTCTGCAGTGATCACCAAGACAAGGCCAGGAGATGGAGTTAGATTTGTTGACTTGTCATGATAGGTAGGCTATGTATAGTGGGACTGAAATACAACTGATAACAGCCTTTTCTCATAAGCCAAGGGATAGCATTTCATGCCTACTGGTATAAATGTCAGCGTAAGTGGGAGACATCCTAGTTATATTACTGAAGCAAAAGAAGTGCTGCCTCCAACTTCATATTGATAAAACTTCAGTAAAGTTTGCTGAAGATTTAGCAGTATAAATTTGGAGCCAGATCTGCACGGATGCCAAAGGAAGGAATAATCAGATAATAGGTACTTTATGGATTTAATTAACTCTTAACATAAGTAAAGTTGTTGACACTAGATGTCTAACATAGCCCACGCTAGACAGAGCCAGTTATTTCCTATGTGTCTTAAAATGAGAGAACTGTACAGTGTCAAGGCCTTACGCATCAATGACTGTTGGCATGTTGTGACTTCCAAATGACTATTACTGTAAATTATTTATTAGATGATTTTAAATGTATTCTATCTGGTTAGCATAAAGTTAGATGTCTGATGGACTAGAATCCATGCTGGCTTTAAATATATTTTGTAGGAGGGCAAGGAAGATCAGGAGAATGGTGTCAGCATAAAGAGCAGGAGGGAGAAATTTGATAACCGAGTTCCACAGAACATCCAGCTTCATGTGGCTTTAAACACTGGTGATGTCTCTTAGGAATGGTGTTCACCACCTCTCAATCAGGACTGTGTAGAACTTCTTTAAAGAAAAAAAAACTGCACTCCAGTTTTTTGCCCCTTGAATAGAATCCAGATTCCTGATGTCCAATTTGGATTGAAGAGCTCCTATTTTTTTTCACTCCACTTTGAGTTTTTTATGTGTGTTTTTATTTTGCCACTTGTGATAGTTTTTTCACTTACATCAGAACTCAGTCACCTCACTGCCTAGCAATCCTCAGTTAGATTTGAAGACCTCCAACCTGCCCTCACAGAAATATGAGGTTCAGGGGCTTTTTTGGAAGCTGAGCCTGCTTCATCTGATGCTAACAACACAAAAACTTCAGTGTGTTTGGTATTATACTCCAACTTTGTGGGCTGTAGTTTTATCCTGCTTTAATATGAATCAGCTTTGAAGTTACATGTGACATCAGCCTTTTAGGTTCAAAAAACACTGAAATAATTTTATTTTCATTTTTGTTGTTCCAGAGTCGTAAGTCTTATTTGAGCCCTCCTAGGTGAATAAAGGGCAGGAAGGGAAATGAGAAAACAGTAATTGCTGTGTCTTTTGACCCAAACAGTGAAATAACTGATCCCAGGAAAATTTTAGTTCAGCTCCCTGGACTAAGATGGTTAGATAAACTGATGATAGAAAGACAGGCTGAACTTGAGTCTTCAAAGATTTTCAGTCTTATTTTTCATCTTAATGAACTTACTAATAAGTCTCATGAGCCTCACGAATTTTCTCTCACATAAATGGTAAAAAATCACTGACTTTGAAATTCATGAAGGAGACCTATAGTTGGAAAATTGGATAGATTAGTTTAGTTTAGGCCGATTTTTTTTCCATTACCCCATAACTGCAATCACTTTTTGGTGAGGTTTGTTACCTGTACTGCTCTCTGTCAAGGGCAGGAAGGCAGCTGTACACATCCTTTCTAGTAACTTTCCCTCCTGCTTGGGGGTTTTATTTTGTGGGAGGAGAGCGTTGAGGCAATTGTACAGAGTGTCTGACATAAATTATAGTCTATTTGACATGGAGTTTGATAACTGAAGTATAAAAGCCATTTGCAGGAAATAATGGCAGTTTCTGCATTTCTGGTTAGTGAAAACAATTAACTTCATTCTTCCGAACATATCATTAGCTGGTTCTCATTTTAAAAGGCTAAATATTGTGAATTTTTACAGGGTCTATTTACAGATCAACTATTAACCTTAGTGTTTGTGTCTGCTTTGAAAAAAAAAAATCCCATTATGTCATCCTAGAGTGAAATAAACAAGAGTGCACCAAATCTTTGATGCATTATGTAGCATGAGAAGTATTTTGCCTTGAAAGTTAAAATCTCAATGCTCTGGCTGAATACTTGAGAGGATTGCCTTGCTGTTAGCACACACAGCTCTGCCACTATAGCTCTTGGAAATAAACTTGTCACTTGAAAGACAAAACAAGGCAAAAAAAATAATAAAAAAAAAATTCTTCCTGGTTGTTCTGGATAGTCTGTGACATTTTACAAAATTTCTATCATTAAGCTATCCTGGTGGATAGCCTGTCTCTGAGATCCCATCATCACTGTACAGCTGGGGGAAAGGCAGTGGTAACGTGAGGTGAAATGTGCATCATGTTGCTTATGAGAAGATCCTGCAGATCAAGTTGGTTATGCATTTTTTTTCTGGAAGGGGGATCTATAAAAGAATAAAACTGTTCTCTTTTGTATCATTTGATAGGGATTGCACAGCCACAGACATACTGCCTCAAGGATCTTCTCCAACATACTCTTACGGGATGATGCAGTAGGGTAGGGCAGATCAGGTACTTGTGCTTCAGAGTTCTCTCTGCTGTCATCCTCCTTGAGTATTTTTTGTGCTTATGTTTGTGACTGCCTAATTTAAAAGACCTGTCTGTGGCATGTTTATCTTCAAAATACAGGATATTTTATAATTCCCCAAATTATAGTGCACATAGTGCCTGATCCCCCTCACATTAATGAGGTCCATGAATACCTTTGGCAGGGCTTCCCACCAGGTTCCCTGCCTCAATTCTGCTTTCTGGCACCAAGTGATTGTTTAAGAGCTGTATCAAGAGACCTTTTAATGCTGCCTTGAATTCAGGTCAGTGCTACAACGCTGTCCTTAAACTCATCTTTTCCCCTCATACGTTTCATAACCAGACTACAGACCTTATGATTCTTTCTTGCCTGTTTTTTCTTCAATTAATTCTTATTTGAAAGGCAATAACAGGAGTTTGGCAGTTGAAACTACTTCTTAAATACCTTTGTGTCATACTAACCAGCTGACATTTGTTTTGTAATCTGTGATTATTTTATTGCATGTATTTCTGTCATGGTGAAACCAGGACAATTTCCAAGAAGATCATATTGTCACAATCCAATTGTACCATCAGATTTTTTTCCTATCCAGTTTCTATAATTACGTACTATTGGGACATGAATGTGGAGGGAAAGGGGATAACATGAATGTCTTGATGGGCAAGCCCTTGGGCACTGTTCAGGGAGGAGAAAGACTGATTGTTGCTCTTGTGAGGTTTTTTCCTAAATCTTGGTTGCCTTAGAGCTACCTTTTCCAAACCCTCCATCCAAGCTACGAGAGCAGAAAAGCAAACCTTGAGTTTTATTCTGGACTCATTTCTGTTATGGTATCTCGGTTATACTCCTTTGAAGAATTTTTCTTTCCTGGCTCAACTCTTTGACATTGGTTATGTTTTCTATTGCCATTAGCCAGGCTTTTTGTGAGGCTCCTCAGTCTTTTATGTGTCTTTTAATGACTGTATATGGCGTTTTTCTATTTGGGAAGCATGGAATGTTCAGGTTTATGTTGCATTTGTTATCTGTGGTTTGTCTATGGAATAGAACTGCAAGAGCAAAAAGCTGAGAATTAAATGATTCTGTGACCTACCTCTTCTTCCATGGTAATTTACTTTCTGAAATAATAAGCAATTTTGGAGCAAAAAACACAGCATGTTTAGGTAGAAGGTCTGAGTTTAAATTCAAGATTTGTAACACTTATAGCAACAAATAAATAAGCAAATAATAGAGAGAAACCTCACACAAGCTTCTCGTATCTTGTGGAAAATAGGATGTACAGTGACTCAGGTGTGCTACATTGATCCAAATACCTGTGTAAGCTGCATTCCATAATGAATGTGAGAATGCCACACAAAAAAAAAAAAAAAGGTAGCTTTTCTGGAGCTTTGTGGACCCATTTTGGCCTCAGGTACTTCCTTTTGTCTGTCTCCCATTTGGCTTCATTAGAAGCTGGATGAACATTAGGTAGTAAAATCGTGCCTCTGGTTTGTATTTGTCAAACTCAGGTACTAAATTAAACTTCTGTATTCTTACTTGCATGTTTCTTACCTAAAGAGCCTGATACATAAACATTCTGTTTCACCTACGTATTTCTTCAGCTTTTTGGGTTGTTAAAGTTGAGTTGTTAAACTACAAGAAAGTCATCAGCTAGCAGCAGGGCTGTACATCAGCCTCAACCCCTCCAAGACTATCATGACGTTCTCAATGTCTCCCATGAGTAGAATTGCATTTATGGACTTGTCTGTGGTTCAAGTTATTTGAGACTACAAATGTTTCCATTCAGATGTCCCCAGGCTTGCCTGTGGATGTCATTTTTCTCTTTGCAGGGATTCAGTCTACTTCAGTGATATGTAACCTGATGGAGGTTATTCCATGGGGGGAGGGAACAGCCCCATCTAAACACAAGCTGACAATTGCTTCCTCTCTGGGGAGCTATTTAAAGACAGCTACGATCGTTATTCTCCTGCTCTAATTACTTTCTATTTTATTTCACTTCCTTCCCTCACTTTCCCACAAAATGTTGCAGAGAGACAACGCTACAGCTACGAATTCCTTTTTGCTCATGTTAATGACACTGCTCCTTCCTCAGGTGACTCCTTATTAGAGTCATTAATGAAATGTCACAGCCTAAGAGCATACGGTCTCTGTTCATTGCCAGGAAGCAGTAACTGGCAGCAAGGTAGCAGCAGTACACCCTGGAGGGAAATTTTTCTTAAAAGTGAAAATGCTGTTCTCCCCTCCCATTATAAGAATCACTGGAGTGCATATGTGCAACTGCATAGAGCCTTTCCTTAGAGCACCCATCCCATTTGTAATCTGCTCTTGGCTATAAGCTTGGATTGCAATGTAGCAGTTTTAGTACTTATCCCATAGCAGCAGACAGCTGAGTTCTTACATTACAAAATAGCCACCACTACAGCAGTGGCTGCGATGGCAGTCAGGTACTGTCCATCCTGTATGATCTTGAGCAATGTCTAGTAGCCAGAATAAAAATCAATCTGACATCTCGAAAGAATCATGCAGCTGAATGGGCTGGTTAAAATGAGCTATAACAAGTGAAGCATGCAGCAGAACCAGGATAAGAGAGAATACATTTGCTCTCAGGCAGGCTTAATTACCTGGGTTACGGATTACTGGGAGATTTTAGAGGATAATGTCATAACTAGAGCCGAGGTAGTACTACAAAATGGGGTGCTTAGGCTGCCTCTGAGAGTTACTCCCTAGGTAGCTCCATCAGCTTTATCCCAGGAGACATAACAACCACACAGTCCCAAATTAAATACTTGACTAGTGTGCTTTTTATTGTTCATTCACTATTAGTAGTAGCTTGGGTAAATAATTCTATTTTGTGTGTATATTTTGGGAATGACTGTTTGCACAAATATGTGGTTTTGCTTATCAGAATTTATAGATGTAAGCTCTCTCCTTGAGGATAACTTGTTTATTCCTGCTAAGTGTGAACGACCCAGCTAAAGAGACTAAATCAATGTGGCTAGTCATTCTTATTTAAACAAGTAAGTGAAATGGTTACAGACCAGAAATTCTCGACAATTCAAATAAGACAGATTCTGTCTGAATGAACTCCTATACTACAGGTTAACCTCCTAAACCCAAAATTGTTGGTCAAGCAGATTATGTAATCATAGAATCATTAAAGTTGGAAAAGACCTTCAAGATCACCAAGTCAACCGTCAGCCCTATATACTCATGACCACTAAACCATCTCCCAAAGCACCATATCTGCCCGTTTTTTTAACACCTCCAGGGACAGTGCCTCTACCACCCCTCTGGGCAGCCTGTTCCAATGACTCACCACTACTTTAGTGGAAAAAATTTTCCTAATATCCAATCTGAACCTCCTCTGGTGCAATTTGACCCCATTTCCTCTTGTCCTATCGCTAAGTCACTAAGGAGAAGAGGCCAACACCCACCTCACTACAACCTCCTTTCAGGTAGTTGTAGAGAGCAGTGAGGTCTCCCCTCAGCCTCCTCTTCTCCAGGCTGAACAGTGCCAGCTCCCTCAGCCTCTCCTCATATGACCTGTTCTCCAGACCCTTAATCAGCCTAGTTGCCCTTCTCTGCACCCTCTCCAGCACCTCAATGTCCTTCCTGTACTGCAGTGCCCAAAACTGCACACAGTGCTCAAGATGTGGCCTCACCAAGTCTGAGTAGAGGGGCAGGATCACCTCCCTGGTGTTGCTGGCCACACTATTCCTGATGCAGGCCAGGATACTTGTTGGCCTTCTTGGCCACCTGGGCACACTGCTGGCTCATGTTCAGCTGGCTGTCAATCAACACCTCCAGGTCCCTCTCTGCTGGGCAGCTCTCCAGCCACTCCTCCCCAAGCCTGCAGTGCTGCTGGGGGTTGTTGTGGTCAAAGTGCAGTGCCTGACATTTGGCCTTATTGAAACTCAGGCAATTGGCCTCGGCCCATTGATCAAGCCTGTCTAAATCCTTCTGCAGAGCCTCCCTACCCTCAAGCAGATCAACACTCCCACCCAATCAAATTAATTTTACTAGTCCAGAGAGAAAGGAAGATTATGATCTATTGGCTGTGGGTGATTGCAGTTTGCCTGTGGGCAGGACTGGGCCTTGAAGCAGTATTGCTATTGTGGGAGAATTGCACATCTACAGGGAGGCCCGATGTGAGCATGAGTAGATCTCATTCACTTAGAAATATGATGGCCCAGGTTTTCTTCTCGTGAAGACTCAATTTCAGAACTTTACAACTATTCCAAAATCAAAATATTGCCCTCCCCTAAGGCTAACCTCCAAATCCAATTTGCTCCAAGACTTTCCAGTTCCTCTTGTAGCTAGCACAACTCGTAAGCATTGTCACTTCTCTGTGCAACTCTGCAGTAGTTGCTGGAAGTGGTGAAGAGGAGCTCAGATGTGTTAGTGCCAACCTGCTGCTGCAGGCTCTTTGTTAACATACACAAACCAAGGGGAAGGCTGCTAAGATGTGAATAAACTCGTTTAGCTTCTTGCGGGGAAACTGCAGTGGGAGCTCAGAGAGGAAGGGCTGGTGGGAGGATTTATCGCAGAAGCACAGTAGGAACTAAGTTCCAAGAAAAGGGGAAGCTTTGGTGATAGCATGAGTTGAACAGTCTGGATTCAGGTGAAGCTAGGCACTAAAGAAGGGAATTAATAGGCCAAATAAACCTGAGAAGTCTATAATTTGCTTAGAGGACTCGCTGTCTATGTACTCAGTGACATGCCAGGTATTCGCTATTAAAAAATTAATACATTTCTTATGTAGGGAAACAGAATAAATTGTCTAGTTTATAGAATAGTTTTGTGGAACCCAAACTGAATTTTTCGTTATGTTGAGTTCAGCTTTGCTAAGCTGACAAGTCCTGAAGATGTTTGCTGTGCACTGAATATGATCTAGGATACAGGACTGGAACTGGGGAAAAGGTAAATTTAAATTGGAGATTAGATTTCTGTATGACAAAAGTCTGGAGTGTTGCACAGCTGCAGCTGCAGACAGCTGCAATGGGCCATGGAGATAAAAATGAGTTCTCTGGAATCAAATTCCAGCAGGAGCTAATCGAAAGCTCACTGCAGTGAACATGAGCCTTATTATCAATTTCAGTATGCTTTGGATCAAACTTTTAATTTCCTGGCATATCTCTCAAATCAGAATTTCTAAGTTATGTGAAACGTAAGTTTTAAGTTGTGCTGAACTCATAGTTTGCATTTGGTGCAGGGTGGTAACTGTTTGTCAGTTTTGCTTTTTCATATGTAAATAGGTCTCATTTGGAAGATGTTCATCTCTGGAAGTTTTAGCCAGCTGTCTTCACATGTAGGCATTTCTTCTAAACTTTTCTGTGTGTGTAGCTTTAGAATACAAATCTGGAGTGAGAAAGGGACATCTTAAAATGTATTTTCTCACTCTTATAAGGCTGCAGAATTCTGCTTCACAGACCAACCTTGTGCATAAGTACAACTTCTGTTACCATATTAATGCACTCCATGTGGGATTTCAGGATTTTTTTCTTCATTTTTGTTGGTGTTTTGCATACTGTTTTGTTGTACTGGGAGGATCCAAGGGAATATACAGTAACAAAAATATACCATGAGAGAAAGAAGAAAAGGAAGCAAAAAATTCAGACTAGCCAAAGGAGACTTTAAAGTTACACTTTTAATAGATCTTGTCCCTTCTTTGTTCATTGGGAAGAACAAACAGACCAAAAAGGGCCACTGCTGGCCTGCATAACACCTGCTTAATTTTCTGGCTTAGGTTTCTCCCAGTCCTCCAATGGTCCTGCTCCAAACCCCATTGAAATCAGCAATTCTGCCCTGCCAACTTCATAAGTTGATGTTTTAGACCAAATAAGCCTACAGCTATCTAGGAAGGTAGGACGTCTGTTGGTGAAGAGATTTTTCTTTCTTGACATGCAAGAGGGACATGAAGTAATTTGTAGCAGATGGGGCAGTTATTTACCCTGGCTCTCTGCTCCCTTGGAGGTGTTCTGTGCAGCAATATCTGCACAAAGACCTGTGACCAGCCCTCAGCTCCTAGCAGCTATGGAGGAACCATGGATGTTTGGTCTGATCGGAACGCTTTGCTGGCTTATCAAGAACAAGTGTTGCAGGTGGAAACTGGAATAGCAAGGCCACTTTCTGCTTCTCTGTCTTTGGTCCGAGAGGAAGGAATGAGTAATCAGATTACTCTAACCTTCACATATGCCTTTTACACCACTAGTAAATCAGCAGTGATCCCCTGATTTTCCAGTGAGAAATATATATATAACACTGTGTCATACCTGGTCCACAGTAAATCCAGTGGTTTCAGGGCACATTGTACTGTTGATACCATGCTCATATGGCAAATCCAGGCAACACTTCATTATGACTGGATGCTGGAAGATAAGCAACTGTTCAGGGTGTACATAGTAGGCTTAGCATATTCTGCAGGCACCTGGCTGAATGTGTCCTGGACAGCTGCTCTCCAGAGGTGCCTTAGAAACCTTGGGGAATCTCCAGTGAACAGCAACTCAGTCATATTTACAAAGCTGGGACCTTTTGGGCTGCTGCTCATCATGGAAAAATCTACATAGTCACATGCTGTCCTCACAAAACACGAGTGAATTGGGAGAAACCTAAGAGAGCAGTAATACAGCTACACAGGTGGGAAGAATGGGAATGATGGTGCTGGCTCTGATGGGTCTAAAGCCCAGGGTTTGGATGGTGTAAGAACAAGCAGCTAGGTAGTGGGTGAGGTGATGCCTGGGAAGCTGTAATCCAAGGTGCATTCATTCATCTGTTAACTGCAATTCCATCAGAGGAAATGACAAGCACAAAATGCTATTCTCTGGAGGGGTAAAAAAGCCATAAAATGTTAGACCTGATTCATCACAGCCTTTTTGTTCAGGTGGTCTTGTCAACATGGCCATAATTTGAAAGAGTCCTGTAAGTACCCCAGGAACTGCAGTTTCACTAATTTTTCAGTGCAGAAGTACTTAGTTACTTGCCACCATATCTCAGTGGCAGGAATTTCTTTTAAACTTGACAGGGTAAATGTTTTTGTCTCCTCTAACATAGCTGCTCCAGATGATAGCCTGAAAGCAGTAAATCTGCATGATAGGCTACATTGCTGAAATGACTTTTTTTAATGTATGGAAAGGTGTTGCAGAGCAGCATAATGAAAATCAAATTAAAAAACAAAAACAAACTGATCTTTTTATGTGGAGGTTGAAGAGAAGTGTTGTGAAATGTCCATCAAGATTTTTGTTGTCAGAAAAGGCAGTCTTAACTAAATAGGTGCACATTTTGATGTATTATAGACCATAAGGTTTTGTATTTTTCAATATTCTATGTTGTATTTTTATTGTAATGAAGTTTACCTGCTACTTAAAACCTTTTTATGTTTCCTATTTGAGCTGCAAAGCAATACTTTGATGCTTAGGTCAAATATTCTAACTATTTAGTGATGGCTGTAGAGTAAAATCAGCTGACCTGATATTGCTATCTGGGAACAGAATGGAATGGAATAGAATAGACTAGAATAGAATATAAAATAGGAGACACAGACTTACTCTTCCAAAGAGAAAGTTCTCCAGCATTACATTTTAGAGAATTCAATTTTATGGAAACTTTGAGGAGGGGAGGAACCAAAAAATCCAACACCTTCACTTTTGTTTTTCTTCAGAACAAAATGAAATTCAGCAGCATGAGAATTTCAAGTTTTAAGGGCTATAATGCTACACTTTCATCCTTGTGTCACGCTGCTGTGTATTTACAAAGACACTAGGAACACAATCATTACATAAACTTGAAGAACTCAAGCTCATAACCCTCCTAGGCTTATAAACAGTAGCAGATGAACTACCTCTGTGGGACTTCCCTTGTGGGAAGGATACGTTGTGCCAGGGAATTTTGGTAAGAATTAAGCAGAGGAGAAATTTGAGTATGGGTCTTTGCCTCTCACTTCACCTGTCGAAAGGCCAACAGACTCTCAAACACTCAATCATTATATCGCCCTGAGGTAGTAATGTGGATTAGTTTTAACTACTCTCCCCTCAGCTCTCTGTACTTGATAACACTTAGATAATAATATGCCATATAAAAATGTATTTAGCGATTGTTATTAACCAATACTGTAATAAGACTGATAGTACTGTAATTATATTGCTATTGGCAATAGTAACTGTAGTCACGAGACATCTCTAAAAGATAATTAATTACTTGGCTGGCATATCAGTAGGCTGAAGCTGATCAACTTCTGGTATTTACTTGCATCACACTTACCAAATGCCATATCTCTTAGAAGATGGAGATGCCACAGTTGTTTACAGATACAGACAAAATCGTTTACTAAGAAGCAGTAGGTATTATTGCCAGGAGGTTGGGAACAAACCAGGCAGCCAGTGTTTTGCCCCCTGCACTCTTGCCTGGTGATCTGAGGCTGACCTATCCAGGGCCGTTCTGGAGCCATGCATGAAACCAGATGTTATATGACCCAAACACAAGCCAAAACACTTACCTGTCTCTGCGTTAGCTAGAAATTTCCACAGCAGCTGTGTGCAGCGTTAGCAGGCACCAGCAGATGGGGTGGTTACAGAGCATTTTTCAGTCCGCTCTGCAATACGCCGTTATTCACTGAATGTGTTTTCCCCTGCAGAGCTCTGAAGCTTATTTTTCCTTAGGAACCAGCTTTTTGTGATTAATGGTATTATTGGCTATTGCTTGGCTTAATTCAGCAATCACTGCTGATGCATGAGTGTTTGAGGGACTGTTTTTCAGGGCAGTTTCCCCAGGGCTAAATCCTCCTAACAGTGTTGTTTGAAACAACACAGAGGAGTAGCCCATAGCAATAGCAGTGAAAAAATACTGTTCAGTGAGGCAGGTAATGTTCATACCAAGCTCCCCACCATTATTCCTGTTTAAAAGCCTGAGATAGGGACCAGATTTAAAACTTTAGTAGCTTTTGTGTGAGGAGATTTCAGTGAGAAAGCATAGATTCTAGAGAAACTGTAGTGAGAAATTTTTTGTATGCAAAGTAGTGCAGTGCTTTATTGTTTGGCCTTCTAAAAAGAGATGGTCTTTACACACACACTTTTTTTTCACAGTGTGGACCGTTCTCCACACACAGTTAGGTCGTAAATTAAGGATCTGGTTCTTTATATTCCTAAGAAATCACTTATGTTAACCTGTTGTCACAACTATGCCTTGTATTCCAAGTACCCTGTTATTTACTGTAACAGAAGAAAGTCTGTAGAATCCAAATAGACAGTTTCCTAAGGTTAATTATGATGTTTTGCAAAAAGGTAGTTTCTTGAAGTTCAAACCTCTTGTAGGAAGGAATGTGCTTTCACTTTTACATTTATTTTACAGAGGGAGGGGAAAGTTTATTTAGACCAGATGATACTTCCTGTGTAAAAGACAATTACTTGGGATACTGAAAATTTAAGTTCAAGTTCATTCTGCTTGTTTGAGGACTTGGACCTGAAACTTCAGTATATTTTGTCTGTTCTCACCTCCTGACTAACTGATCCTATGGCATGTATAAAAACGTGTGAGCTAACTTCAGTGACGTACTCACTTCTGACAATAGTATTCTTGCCTATTTACATTTGACTTGGCATTGAAAAAATACCTGCAAAATAGTATTGTGAGGTGTCAATATGCAAGTGAGTAAGAAAAGTTCCCCTCTCCAGCATGAGCTCTTCCTCATACAAGCTTTCATCTTCCCTCAAATGTCCTATACCTGAAAACTTGCAAATTGGGGATTTTCTTAGGAGACAGTTCCCTGAGTTTCTTTGTGGGGCAGTTTTCTGTGAAAGCTTCTTGACTGCACTCTTTCTTTCATTTAATATTCCTACCAAGATATCCTGAAATACACTTGGCCTTTCACCATAAGAGTGGGACAGGGATACAAGCCAGGGAAGTTTAGTCCAGCTGCTAAGCTGGACTTGTAGAAAGCAATAGGATCATGAATCACCTGAAGAACAACTGCAGAAAGAGAATAACCACCTTGAAGGCATTTTTGGGTTGAGTGATGTGACAGCTTTTTTTCTCCTTCAATGGAGTAGGAGCTACAGCTGGCCAATGCAAATGGAAAAGAAGCTAGGATAAACTTAAATAAGATCCCATAGAAAGCATTTATAAAAATCACATATGCTTCAGAGAAAAATTAATTCTATAACTGAGCTTAGCTTTTAAATCTGCAGGCTCTGTTTCAAACAGGAGAAAGTGTTTGTATACCTTCCAGCTTTTCTAAGTTAAAAAAAAAAAATGAGCATTACCTGTAACGATTATTTCTCCTGTGCCTTTAGGCCATGACAGCCACAGGAAAATTCCATTTGTATAAAACCATATGGAATTATTATTTTATTTTAACATTTGATCAGAGGAGAACAATATATGACCCCACCAAGAATTTCAGAATATAAAACCGTATGGAATTATTATTTTATTTTAACATTTGATCAGAGGAGAACAATATATGACCCCACCAAGAATTTCAGAATACCTTTAAAAAATCATGTCATGTGTTGATGATGGTCTGCAAAGACTAGAGAGTCCTTTTATATTATGATGTTATAAAATTAAGACACACATCTAAAACAAAAAACTTTTTACTAAGGCCACAATGTTCATGGTCTAGGATTAATGTTCTAGATGAAAACAGTACAAAAATCCTTTTAGAAACACAATACAGCTTAAACCACTAAGCATCTTTGAGTGAAGCACTGCTCTATAATGGGGATAAAGAACTGGGAATCAATTTACCATACAGAGTGTTTTTTCACCATTCATTTCATTTGGTAGCTCTGAACAGCAAACAGTTGTCATAGAAACAGTAAAATAAGAAATCCATTTGTTGGGACTGGATGATGTGCTTCCTTTGAAAATGCACATAGCGGTTCAGTAGATAGATTTTTTTGTTTTGTTTTGTCAAGTGTGTATCCTGCAAGAACTTTTAGTTTGGAATAATATGCTTCTGGTTGTGTTTGTTTCATTTAAATGGTTCTTTCTATGCTGGATGTACTATCACAGCATGCTGTTCCACTTGCTGTGATTACATATTGTAACTTGTAATCTTAGACATCGCAGACAATATCTTCCATCCTACATCCCCACATAGGAGCTTTTGAAAATTTGTCTGGAAACAAACATGTCAGGACCTCTCAGGATTCATTTTTTACTATGTCCTCATCTCCTTTATTAGAGCCCTTGGGCCAATCAAAGGCACAGACTTCAATCAGGCTTTGAAGCTTTGAAGCTTTTAGTGCTTTGTCTGTTTAAAGGGTTAAGAGTTGCATAAACTGCTGTTTCAAGCGTCACAGCCTTTGCCCCTGTCTAGTATGCTAGGAAATCAATGGCTTAGGGATGCATGGGAAAGACACAAAAGTGTAAACTACATCACTTACTCTAACACAGGACAAAAGCTAGGAGTGAGCCTGAAATCTGGATCCAGAAGTGTTTTTTTTTCTAGCCTCTGGAAGGAGTAGAGCTAAAGGTATAGACTCACTGCAATGAGAGCAGTACTGTGTACACCTGCAAGCTTTCTTTAAACCAGCTCAGTTTCCAGTGCCATTTTCATGGTTGGGGCTCAGTGGAGTCTGATTTACTTGTCTTTTTCACAACAGTTCTGTGCTGCCCTTGTCAGACTGTTACTCAGGCCAGCTAGTATAAAGCAAATCAGACCCTTACTAGACTTAATTAAGAAGCCAGTTCAGGCCCTTCAGTGCACCTCAAAATATATTTGAACCAGCACATGCTGTGGTTACGCACTGGCTGTCAAAACAAATAACATAAAATATTATAGGTACATTCCAATAAAAGTTTAACACAACAGTAGCATCCTGAAAAACTGGAACACCAGGAAAGGCCATTTTTAAAAAGGACAGTTGACTATGACCCATAGTTCTAGAAATAGAGCTGAACTGGGATAAAAAATGTAAATGTCTTTTTCTGAACTGAAGTAGAATCCAAGAAGCAGACTTCAGACACAAGCTCCCAAGCTCTACTGTAGATCACAGCACACATCATGCCCTCCAGGTTAACCGAGATCCTGTGACCTCCAGTCTTCTCACTGTTCATCACTGATACATCAACATATGGCACAATCCATCAGCATAGTTATAATATTACATCTTTGAGAGCAAAGCATTTGTAAAATGCCCAATTGTGTTTTCTGCAAGTTTTGAGCAACGAAGAAGAAATAAGTCTTTGAAATTATGTAACCATTTTAGGACTTTCAGTTCTATTTCCCCACTTTCAAACACAGACAAAAGGTTTGTTCTTCCTTGTTGGAAAGTCAAAATTGAATCTCTGGTGTTTGAAAGTCCTGGCTCTGGCCTGTGTGCATCCGGCAGGGATGAACGCTAGGATGTGAAAAAATCTTACCTGGCTGAACAAGTGGGTTTGAATTAGGGCTACTTACACTACATTGAAGTTAAAGTGTTTGAAAGAAGTCTTGAAGAGAGCTTCCGACTGAAATAAATCAATCAGGCTTTTGCCACTGATTTTAAGGACTCAAAATTTCACACTAAAATGGTCCTCAAACTATGACATTTTGAAAAAGACCCACATAAGCCTGCCATTTGAAAACTAAAATATTTTACCTCTGACAGTCTTGCAGCTTTTTTTTTATATATATATATATATATCATATAGACAGGAAATTATAAGTAAATTTAGTAAGTCTGCTTAAAGAGCTTGAATTCCTTGATATGTAGAGTAATAATAAAAGCTTGAGAGAATTTCATATTGCTATTTTATGCCCAGTGACTAACATAAAGGAAATTATTGCCATTCTCAAAGTAGAGAACCTCAGAAAAAAATATTCATCCAGTTTCACAAATGCAGATGTCACAAAACGTATCTGAAGTGTCTTGAAGCAAATATTTGCATCATTTTTTTCTTTAGTTTTCCTAGGGCCCTCAATTTTAAAGGCAAGGTGTGGTGACATGGCTTCTTCACTTTGGAGTAGAATGTGAAAACAGGCACCTACAGAGGAATGGCTGGGTTTGAAGTGGAGAAATAAAATTGTGTGCTCTTTTTCAGTATCCAACTGCATATCTTCTTGAGTTTTAAACTGTTTGAAATGCACTTTTTCCTCTGCTGTTGGTTTCTGCATGTCTTCTTCTTGGTTCTTGCTATGGTCCTGTCAAGACTAAAGGCAGTACTGACATGATACTGTAAGAGCCGTCCTCCTGAGAGTTCTTCCCCAGGATGAACTGCAAGATTCTCAAAGACTTCTTAAGAAACTTGCTATTTAGGGGATTTCATTCCAGCATTTTATATGAAGAAATTTTGAACAACAAGTTGAAGAACCCTCTGCATTTCAAGGTTTTCTTTTTAATATTTAGAACTAGATATCTTCTGAAGTTCACCTCTTACTGGTGCATCAGTAGACTTTCATGAGAACTACCCTGAGTGACACAGTAAAAATATTCCCCTGTTACTAGGGGGACAATACAAAATGTATTGTAATGTTTCCTTTGAAAAATAGCTTTTAGTTTCAGGGATAACTAAGGATTAAAAATGTATACATATATATAAAAGCTGGAAAATAAAGATAGCTCAATTATCTACTATGCTAACACCAGAGAACAGGCAGGTGTAGAGAGATAGAGAGGACTGAGCCAGGGGACAGTGAAACCATATCTCTCCAGGTAAGCATCTGGCCTTTGGCATATTACTGATAAACTCTTCTACATCTGTCTTGTGGCAGAAGGTAGAGATAAAATGCATGTTTCCATTCTCCATTTAATATTTTTAGTGAGTGGCTGTCTGAGAGGGTTTTTTGTGTTTGGGTTTCTTTTTTACATCTAACAACTGCAAATATTATTTGAATTTGGAGAATGCTTAGGGGAAGGGCAGTTGACAAATTTTAATCAAGAAACCACTTGCATAAGGAAGGAAACAATGGAGCAACTGAAGAGAGGCAACACCATCTGGAGAAAAAGATTGATAGCTTATTGAGAAGCCAAGGTTCTGTGAAAAAGATGCCTTTGGGCTACATAATTAACTTGGTATTTTATTTCTTTATTGTGTGTGGGTTGTGGGTTAGTTCAGAAAGCAATGAAACTCATGCAATACTCTGAAGGTTGGGAGGAGACGCACATCGCTAAAAACAAAGCTGGGCCATTTTCTTTCTTGCAATTTCCTGGAAACAAATGTCTTTATTTGAATTTCCTGGAAAATTAGTGGACTGAAATAAATCACTTTGTTTAAAGCTTTCATCATCTACATAGATTGACATCCCTTCTGGTTTTGCTGGTTCCAAACAATCCCATGATTTGGCAAACGTCACAGCTGCTCTTCGTATTTGTCATAGCCTGGTGACCTGTAACAGTAAGAAGAGACCAAAAAGCAATAATTAGGCTATTCCAAAACATTTAATTCTTCAATATAAGTCAAGATTACTATTCTTTATGTTCCTAGTCAAGTTATTTTCTCATGTTGATCATCACTGTAATGGGCTGCACTATGCTCTGTGAAACATTTACATGATGCAAGGACTTTGCTTCAATAGTTACAGGGGCAGACGGGACTTGGTGCCATCCAATTATCATTTTGATGTTTCTTTCTTCTTTTCATTAAGATAAAACAGCTATTTGAGATAATAAAATATTCTATTAAAGATATAGATAATTTTCATCAAAAGTAATCTAGTCTTTCCATGAACCCAATAATGATGTTTTTATGAAATAACATTTATAGTTGGCTTTCTGAATACGTTCTCTTCACTATTTTTCTGAAGTTGCTTTTGCGAACTATGTGTTAAAAGACCATTTTTTTTCTTTCAAATCTTGATCTCTCCATTAACTTTTTGCTTTTGTGATTTGAAATGATACTTTTGTAACACAACTGCATATTCTGTGGTGACAGACAGATGAAAAACACATCATGTGGTTGCATTGTTTGTTTATACAGGAGTATAGGTGGGTCTTAGCCATATGTTCACTGTGATGCTTTAGTATTAAATTCCATCAAAGTTGATTTGGGGAAACTCTTACATATAAGCACTTTCCACAGGTTTCTAGCAGCCTGTTACAGCCTGGTACAGCCTCTAAGCTCCACAGAAATTGAAGAACAAAAATGCACTGGGTGATTGAGGGAAATACAAGAATAATACCTTCTTACAACTACAGTGGGAACTGTTTAGCCATATAAAAATGTGGGAGACTCTGCCCTAGGTAACAATTTTGTGTACTTCTCTGGGTATGAGAACACAGATTAAATTGTTCTTATAGAGAAGAGCTTTTCACCTGAGTAGGATCACCAGAGTTATAAGCCTGTATAATAGTAAAAATCAGAAGCTTCAGCTGAGGGGACCTAATTCCCAATTTCTGTGCTAGGTGGAAAATTGCTGTGCTGTCTTAGCATAGACTTGGTATAAGATGGTGGAGAATAAGCCTGATAGATTTTACTCAAGTTCAATCCAAAGCTACATGAGAAATATATCTAACATAAGCCATCAGAAGTTAAATCTCTCAAAAATCCGTGAGGCTGTTCAAGGTAGCAGTTCTTTACTAAACAACATGCATTTATTTCCTTCCCAAGAAAATAAAAACTATTACAAGAGTTGGTAAATTTAACAGTAGATTATGCTGTTGAAGGGTTTACTTCAAGGCAAGCCTAGCTTCACCAGGCACTGTGAGCATTCACATGCTTGTTAACAGTACCTCATCTGCATGAGCTGTCATCTGATCACTGGCAATTTGTTAAGTATTCCCCTGCACAAGTAAATGTGTCGTTTGTATTATGGACCTACACTTCAGCTGTAACAGTTAATGCATCAAATCTGTATTTCTCCCCAGCCTGGAGACACTCTCACATTATCGTCCCCGTGTTGAAAACCATGTGTAGCTAATAATCCCCTACTACCCTATCCCACTCCTGCAAAAACTTGGGGGCTGGGGGCATGGGAGGAATTTTAATCTGATAGAGAAAGATGGTAGGAGCTCTGAATGAGTCCAGTTAGCTACAAGGGAATATGGCCTCTGAGTGTGAAGTAAACAGCTGATAGTGCAACTCTAACCAGGCAAAGCTGAAGGAAGTAAAATCCAAACACACAGGGAGGGTAAGGAGTCCACTTACCTTCATACATAGTTTGGAGGGTTTTTTTCTGCCTAATTAACTTGCCTATCAAAACAGCAAAAATAGAGAAATGCTGTGAGAGTTTAGTGTCCTCTGTTTCAGCATAACTACTCAGTGTAGCCCTAAGCAAAGAGCAAAAGCTGAATTGGGCTGTAGCGGGGGTGATGGTATAAATGAGGACACACAAAAAACAAGTAAGGATCTGACTAAACAATACAGCACAGCTGGTGCTGGCCTTGATGGAGAGAATTAAATGGGAGGGAGGAGCTGCATCAGCCCTTTTTTTTTTCCTCTATCTCAGAGACAGCATGTCAGACTTACTCTGTGGTGGAACCTGCCAGCCCGAGGCCAGCTCTGTAGTTATGCTACCTGCTGGCTCACAAGGTAACTTTGCTAAGTAATTTTAAATGCTTAGTGGCTGTCCTTGAAAATTTAAGTGCTTTTGTTCTGAAAAAAGATCTTTCTGCATAGGTTTTATATCAAGTTCTAAAAAGTGGAGTACAGATGGTACTTGTTCCTTTATATGACAACACCTAAATACCACAATATTTGAGAGTAACACACAGATATATGTCTCCTTCTTTCCTTTCTTATTCCTCTTTACTCCTCCACATGTGCTGGAAGTAGAATTACAAAAGGTCCTTATGCAGGCCATACAATGCGAAGGACAAGTGGCAGGGTTTCAATACTTGCTCCCTACCTCCTCCTTCCCTGCACACCACCCACCCATGCACATGCTTATTTGCTTTCCCATAATCCTGTTTCAATCTGGTTCTTGCTGAAAATTACTTTTATTTTTCACATATATCTTGAGCAGATCTTGGGAAGGCACCTTCCCTTGTATGTTGCCGGATGAGTAATTTTTGGGTATAGCAGCACTATAGATCAGGACAGTGCTGGAAATTAGATCTTGTGTTTATTTGCATTATTGTGGGGCAAATCATGACAGGTCTTTAAGTTTTAAACTATTTCAGCCCTTCTGCTGTAAATGGAACAGTGATTTCCCATTAAAGGAAGGCCTGTAGAAAATTGTAATTATACCTTCAGGAATCCAAAGATGTTCTGCGTGTAGAGTTGCTAGTGACTGAAATGTCAACTCCCCTGAAATCTAAAAAGCCACTTCTAAGGCTCAGGTTGTTTCCATATAAAATTGATTCAAAAAAATCTTCACATAGGGCAGGGCGCAGATGCAGCCAACACCTTTGAAAGGTAAGAGCAAGAAAAATAGCTAGCTCAATTAGGAGAATTGCTCTGTGTTTTTCTTTTGAAAAATCAGACAATTACATCATGTTGCTATTTTTAGGCAGATAATAAAGTGGAATACTGGGTTAATGAAAGCAACATGTTCAAGCTGAGTGCTATGGAATATAGCACCAAGCATATGCATGGTAGGATACACATCTGAGGGAAATGCACACAATCCACCTGCTCCTAAATTATGCCTCAGATTTTTGCCTGAGAAGAAAAGCTCGTTCTACTGGTGAAACAGAAAATGTAACTGGAAACAATTTATCTCTTAATCCAACCTTGACTTCTTAAATTCCTTCAGTTTATATTAGAGGTGAGAGAGCACTAATGCCATCATCTGAACACAAATGGTGTCGAGCTATAAGAAGGGAGGAATTTAATGTATGCACTGGTATTCTTAGTGCTCTTCTTCAAATGGTCTACATGTTTATTCTATAGTGAAGTTCCCTAAAAGCTTAAAAAAACCCCAATGTCCTGGATTTTGCAGCTCCATGGAGTGCACACTCATAGGCTACACAAATTTTTTAAGGTTTCTCCGTTTGGAAGACTCGTGAATTGCAATCCCACTGGCATTCTTGTTGTGGGCAAATAAAGTGTTGAAGGAAGATCTGTGGTCATTATACTTTTTATCATTGTCGAAGTCTCAGTTTTGGATATTAGGGACAACATGTAGATTCTTCCCAATCCAAATGGCTGCTGCTTTCAAATGGTTCAGGTTTTGCTAGTGCAGTCAAAAGGGAGCAAACCTAGCCCAAAAATGCCAAAATATGTAGGTAATACTAGAAGTGGCATGCTGAATTAGAGAACATCATGTTTATTATAACTTACCATGATTTGTACAAGAGAGGACTTGCAGACTTGTTCACAGGTTTATTAGTTGCTATTAAACACGGTGGTCTAGATGCAGCCTCAGTTTTAGGAAGCCTCTAACTTTCTGATTGCCAGAAGCTTGGAGAGCACATGAGGCAGAGAAGCACCTACACCTGCCCTATTTCTTTCCTTCCTCCCTAAGTATTGTTCCTCTTGGCTGTGGTCAGGGACTTCCTTGCCTAAATCAGGTTGTTAGGATTTCTGGGTGACAAGAAAAAACGCCAAGTGGGGATTCTCTCAGTCTCTGCAATTACAGTGAAGCACTGACTTTAATGAGACAGTTCATATATACTGGAAGTGAAGCACATACAGAGGACCTTGCTGAACTTAGCTGTATGTGGCACAGCAAGCAGCTGTCGGGTTAGGGAAGGATTTGCATGAGTGCAAGAAGAGAGCTTTCTGTGCAGCTCCCCCATCTCTCAAGGCCTAATATGGATGAATTAGAGACTCTGGAGAAAACAGAAAATCTTTTATATAAAATTCTTTTTCTCCTAGAATGAGCAGATTAAGGGTTGATTAATGCATGCTGATTGTCAGCTTAATGAAGAATATGAAGATCACAGGGAAAAATCAAGCTCTTTCTAACTTACAGGTCTGATTAGAGCAGTCATCTGGAAAGCATAAGCTACGATGGTACTTCTCTATTTCCAAGAATAGATTAATAACTAAATTGGTTGTTCTGTTATAGCCTTTTTAAACAACTACACTTTGTCTCCAGTTATTACACCCTAGGTATTTGAAGAGTGTATTTTCAAAGGCTGCTGCTCAGCCTAAAGATCAGCATGGATTCAGACTTTTTTCCAGTTGAAAATGGCATTGATCAGCCACTGTGTAAAGAAGACATCAGAAGTAGCTGCAGCCTCACAGCAGCATGGGGCAAGAGTAGGGGAAGTAGAACAGGCATCTCGAGAGACCTGGGTTTGCTCTTCCTACCCTGTAGGAGAGCTAAAGATTCTTATCCCTACCAAAGCCTCCTGTCTCCCAGGGCAGGAAACACCACCTAGTATTTCCCATTATTTCTTGTTGGCTTCTGGCAGTCTCCTGCCTCAGGTAATTGATTTGCCTGTTGCCTGAGAGATAGCTGTAGAGTAGATGTAGGATGATTATACTAATTTCCGCCCACCCCCTCTATTTTTTTTTTTCCCCTGGAGATGTTTTCTTCTAAATCTTCATAATAAGGTTAGAGCTCCATTTGTGTGTTATGTCTAAGCACAGCTGAAAGTTACTGATGATTTTTACTTTCAATCATATTGTAGCTGTGTTTTAGTGATATTGACAGACAGAAACAAACCAAAATTACACTTTCCAATTTTGTTATTCCATGCAGATTCAGCTCAAACCTATAAGTTTATTTGCCATAAAGTTTATGTAGCTAATAGTTATCCCTGGTGTGCTACCTAAGTCATATAATAGATATGCTACTCACGTTTAAGCTTAGTTTTTACTAAACATGTTTTGATTAAACTGGTAACTTTTATGGGTATTTCTAATTCTTTAACTGACAGTAAGAAATAATACTGTCTTTGTCTACTTGTTTCCCCATGCTTTTTAAAATTTGTTAGAAATTCTCTGACTTGCCATCAGTGACCTGATTTAGCTGCCAGTGAAGCTAGCAGGAGTTTTTTCTACTGGCTTCATCCAAAATTAGATCAGACCACTAGAGAACAAATTATAAATTACATTTATAATCTGGAAGTTACCATAGGCATTGAGCAATACATGCATGAATTTCTGCTCAGGCAGGGTTTATAATTTGGCATCCTTCCCTCAGTAGAATCCAGATGCCCTCCACAGTATCTAAAGCACCACTGGGTTTAACTGTCCCTCTGGGGCTTTATTTGGGGCACGTATTGAGACCTTTTTGAGGAAATTATTGGGGAAGGTATGTTGCTTCAGAGGTGCCTGGCTGTGAGCAGGAGCACTGACTAGTGTTTCTTTTCCTTATATTTTGAAGCCACCAAGTTCACTGAACTGCCCCATGTTCTTTTTTTTCCATTTTTAGTGCTATCAGTAACAAAAGCTGAGCATTTAGGCATTAGGATATTATGTTTTTTCATCAAAAATCATTAGTTCCTCAGTAAAATGATCTGCTTAGGTTTGCAAAAGCATGTAATTTCAGAATACTTTACCAAAACAGAATATTCCTCCATTTAAATACAACTTTTGAGATCTTTCAACCTTTAAAATGTTCTTTAACCTATTAAGACCAGCTTTTAAATGTTTTCAAAGAGTAAAAATATTATTGAATATATGGCATGAGATTCTTTTTTAGAGTAGAAGCACGACTATTATCTTTCTTTTACCAGGGGACATTTTCCCCATTATCTGTCTTGACAAACATCTTGTCTCACTAATAAATAATTCAGCAACAAGAGACCCTGGGGCTGTCTGTATGAAATTATGGCATACATTAGCTGATGCCCTCACTAGGCAGGAGGTTCTGGGAGATTTAGCCTTGGCAAAGTGGCATTGCTAAATCCCTGGATGTCTCCTTAAAAACTGTCCCTGGATTTTCAAGTCTCTGCAATTAGAAACTGACTGCTCCCCTGGAAAAATAAGGACTAAAATAAGTTGTGCTTTCTTTCCCCCAAAGCTTTGTTCTTTTGGAATCTGTTAAGGCTGTCTGAATATCATATATTATGTAATCGTTCATTTTATTCAAGTTTAATTTAGCTGTTTTTAAATTGTTTGTGTGGTTTTACTTTTACCTTGCTAAAATAAACATTTTAAGTGACTAGCAGGTTAAAAGGGAAAATAAGAGAGTCTCATCACTGAGAGAGAATATGTACTTGGTGCCCAAACTATCTGTGTTAAATTGTGCATGAGTCAGGCATATTCAACATAAATCCTTGAAAGCTTGAGGGTCATACTAATTTCAAGTAAAGTCTTTATCTCAAGGATCTTTCTTTCAGCTGTGAATATTTCATTGAAGGAACAAAAAGGCTAAGAATAATTAGTACTGTACTTTCACATGCATTACCCCTGGGTTAGTTATTAAAAGAATTCATTCAGTGGTGGCAGCAGTTTGCTGGCACAG
This sequence comes from Hemiprocne comata, assembly GCA_020745705.1. Classification (NCBI taxonomy): domain Eukaryota; kingdom Metazoa; phylum Chordata; class Aves; order Apodiformes; family Apodidae; genus Hemiprocne; species Hemiprocne comata. The sequence goes on from CM036587.1 coordinate 50,538,814, forward strand.
GCAGCCTGGGTGGAAAGCAAACCTGGGAGCTTCCCTGTTCTGCAGGGCCTCCTCTTCCCCCTCCAGCTCCCCCCACTTGCTTACCTCTGCCTTTGACTCCTCACTGCTTCTGCCTCCAGTGCTGGGCAGCTTGTTGGAAGGTTTGGACTATGGAAAATTACTGCCTAATAATTTTTGAATCTACGAAAGTTGTACATGCAAAAACACTGTCGTTTAGAGAAGACCCTGTTTTTAACAGTAATATTAAAAAGAAAAAGGTTCAGCAAAGTTGTTATGAGGGGGTTTTTTTTCTGCAAAGAGACTCTCAAGCTTTGTGGAATTATCAAGTCAAAGGAGAAATTGTTGTATAAAACTTCTTGCTTCAGTGTACAGTTAGATTTTAATATGATACGGTTTTACTGTGGATTTGTGAGAAGGGAGGTGTGTGTTTGCAGTGTCATAGAAAATGTAATGATAACAAAGACCATCTCTTTCCACGTACCTGATACGACAGCATTGTACAGGCCAAATATAGAAGGTGGGCAGGGAAAGTTTTTGTTTTGGTTTGGTGATTGTTTGGTTTTCTTTTTTGTTTGTTTTTTTTTGGTTGGTTGTTTTTATTTACTGGTGGAAATCTGGAGCGAATAAAGTTAAATAAAGTCACAGAAAAATTGGGGAAGGCTGAAATATTAACCTGCAGTCTCTAAACAGAATCATCTTCTCATTCAGCAAGTCTCTTCCACTTTGATGGACCTGTAAGGGACTACATTTGAGCAAATATGCTGCTCAATGTTAGTAGAGGATAACCAGGGTAAAAGACCAGTTTAAGCACAGGGGTTGGCTGCTCAGCCTGTTGGTAAAGCTTTTCATTTTGAGAGACAGAAGTTAGGAAAGCAACTGTAGCCATGGGTGAGCTCTGCAGTATCTGAATGAAGCCTAAACTGTTCATTACTGTTTACTGTAGGTAACTGAAGTTTCAACGTCTCTTGCCATTTTTACAGGGATCAGAATAATTAATGCAAAGACAACCAATTTTGTAATGGGAAGTCCCTTGTTCTGATAAAGCAGGGCTGTAGGTAGTGAGGATTCCACAGATGCATTGTGTGCTCCCACTTATTTCACTTTGATTATTTTTTTTAGTCTAATTATCAGTCACTTTAATTCTCAGTGTCAACTGCAAAAATGTCTGAAAACCTTCATCATACAGACTTTGAGCAATAGGCCAAAGAAGTCGTGAGGTGCTCCTATTCAGTTTTCAAATGAGTGTCTCATTTTAAATTAGCAGTTGGAAAGAAGATTCTGGAGCATGTAATCACCCAGGGAGAGCCAGTGGTAAAAAGAGGTTAGAAAACCTTAGAACTTGTTTGTGTTTTGATTTTCTAGGGCATGCAGACCTTGCCAGAAGCATTCTTTCAACACCAAAAAATATTGATCATACGAAACACTGAAGCAAAATTAACTGGATTGGTACCTAGTTTCAGTTTAAACTTTCTCTTGACACAGAAGTGTTGGATGTTCCTTTTGTTGTTCTACATTCAAAATATATAGTTAGTTTTAGCTGTTCTGGCTACTGTGAAAGGATTTGGGAGTCCTGTGCTGTTTCTGCAAAGACACCTTGAAGTAGAAAATACATAGTTTCTTCTACAAATATTCACATGTATATGTTGTCTGTTTCCTGTGCTCAGTAAAATCTTCTTGCACTAATGCTTGTTTAAAAGGAATAGAAAGGGGACTAAGAAAGGTTAAAGAAAAGCTGCTTCCTAGCAGATGAATATTTTTCAGAGTTCCAGTTTGAAATTTGCCATGATTACAAATTTTTCAGGGCAGCTATTGTGTCTAAGCAGAGGGAATTTTCAGTTGCTGTAGTTACTTTAGGTGCTGAAGGAAAATTGATCCTCAATCATATGAACTCAAAAGCACTTTGCCAAGTCACTGTTAGATGTATAAGCTGCAGACTGAACATTGCAAAGAACAATTATGAGAAAATGTCACATAACAAAAAGTCTATTAGTTTGCCATTTGGAAGGAGACATTCTTTCCAAAGTCTTAAAAATAGAACTTTAAAACTTGATAGTTTTTTTCTAGCTGGGATAAGATCCCATTTGCGTACAGTCTTCCACCGTGATCCTGCACAAAACATTCAATATTTATTATTTATTTTCTCTTACATTTTATTATTATTAATGGAAGGGTCCAAAAATATAATTAGGAATTGGACCTAATATGCCTGATAGTATACAAATAGCATAGGATATCTGCCTTGTACCAGAAGACTTAAAAGAAAAACATCACTCTATGCAGTTATGCACATGTATCTAGTTGCCACCTTGAACCCCTCATACTATTTAGCTAAAAAATAACCAAGCCAGTTATTTCTGAGGTTACATAACATACCTAAACTGTTGGATCTGAAAGCAATATTGAGTTTTTAGATTCATGGGCATGTCTTTTGTCTCCCCTGACACACTGTCAGAGCAGGACCAACAGTCTGGCAGCCAGCCTCTTTAAGAGCTTGGTACACAGACCAAAAAGGCCAGATTATAGATCTGAAGCCATTTTTGGATAAAACTCTGAACTGAGCCCTAAATTATTTCACAAAAATGTTCAGAAATGCAGTGTCCTGAAGAGTCTGGAATACCCCACCATTCAGTTTTAAGTTTTCCAGAATAGGGGTCCAAATGTTGCATTTAGAAACAATCCAATTTCATTTTAAAGTTCTGTGTAAACTCTGTCCAGTTTTATTGTGTACTAATAAGATTATTGAGGTTTTGCTTGTTTTTCTCCTTCCTATTTGCCTTTGTTAATTATTGCCAAGGGAGGTTGTGGAAGCCCCCTCCTGGAGGTGTTTAAGGCCAGGTTGGATGAGGCTTTGTGCAGCCTGGTCTAGTGGGAGGTATCTCTGCTCATAGCAGGGAGGTTGGAACCTGATGATCTTTAAGGTCCTTTCCAACCTTAACAATTCTAGGATTCTTCCACTTTGCTCCATTTGCTTCTCTTTAAAATATAGAGAAATAGGTGTTCTCAACGGAACAAAACACAAGATCCTCATCCTTTTCCCAAGTTCCTTCCTTTGTAGAGGGTTGTTACTCAGTGATGTGCTGGTGGTTCTTGTCACCCTTGTGTCTTGCATCTCTGTTCTAGTTGTTAAGTAGCAAAAAGCACAGCTCTGGGAAGTGAGCTGTCAAACAGTCCATGTAGCCAGAGCCTACTGCAACCTTCAGCAAGAAGGCAAGGCAATTTGTAGAGCAAAGGCAAAAATTACCTTCCTTTTCTGAAAACTCCTTGCCATGCCCTGGATCCTCAGTGGGAAGAATAAACAGCATAGAAACCAAATTACCTCCTTGCAAACATGAAAGGTTGAGCTGACCTCTGCAGGAGAACTTCTGCAACCTGTAAGACCCTGGAGGGCCAGCTGGCCCTGCTTTGTTAGCTGTACAGGGAGAGCATTTTTGAAAATAATCCCTGGCTGTGATTTACAGCTGGAAAAGTTCTATTGAGCCATACACCAGAAGGAGTGGGACAGGGTTGAAAACGCAGTCCTTGAAGAGAAAGGTTTGAGTCTCAGACAGTCATACCAGGTGAAGCTAGCTTTATCCCCTTCAGATTACTTTCAAAATTTATTAAGAACAGAAAGTGTGAAGTTTGAAAAATATTTTTTTCTTTTTTTTTTTACCTTCTCAGTGTGTTATGTGGGTTGATTATGGAAGAAAGCCTGGTCGAGAGACTCTTACAGGTGCCAGGATATTCACTGTCTTGGTTTGTCAGGGAGGCAAGACTTAAACTCTTCTGGGAACCAAGATACTGACAAAATAATTTTTAAAAACCTAAAGCTTAATAGAAAATATCAAAGGGCATGTTTGGACACTGTTTTTTACAGAAGATGCTGTTGTGACCCTTTCACAAAGGCAAGGTAGGGATACAAGGGGGATTGCCTTACAAATAATTAATTAGGAATTCAGTTATAACTTTACTTTGTACATAAAGTTTCCAGTAAGGTTTACAAAGGTCTGTGGTTACAGATGCTTAGAGCAGATGCACACCTCTCTAGAGTTTGAAAAAAATAAAAAATAAAAGGTAAGAAATGCATGAAATTTCCATTTTGGTAATGGCTAAAAAGTGATCAAGGCGCTATTATTAAAACTGCAGTGCAGTACAGTTCTTTCAGACACTAATTGTCATGTTAATGCTATTGTTCTAGCAAACACAAATAGGGAAAACAATATGGTAAAATGAAATTAGCCTTGATACATGTATTGTGGGATCTGTGGCAGTGGAAAAAGTCTTTCAGATGAGTGTAAATCTCCTAATCCATCTTTAGAAATTGAGGCTGATGTATATTCTTTAAGCCTTCTCTCAGAAACTGCAATTAGGAAAGCCTTGCAATTCTGGCAAAGTCTCTCTTTGTAAGATCCAGATCACCCAAAATTTGCATCGCCACTCAATCAAAATGGACAGAAAAGAGAAGGTACTTGATTTTGTTAAATCTTTCACCTAATGCCTTTTCTTAAGAGATGGACATGTCCTTTTGACTCTTTTTGAGGACTGCTTCTGCCAAAAACAGGAATGATGCTCAAATGTTACCAGTCTTACATCAAAATTCTTAAAGGCTTAGCTGCACATCTGCATTAAATTCCTCCTGTGATCACAGAATCACAGAATGGCAGGCGTTGGAAGGGATCTCTGGAGATCCTCTAGTCCAACCTCCCTGCTAGAGCAGGATCCCTTAGAGCAGATTACACAACAACATGTCCAGGCAGGTTTTGAATGTCGCCAGGGATGGAGACTCCATGACCTCCCTGGGCAGCCTGTTCCAGTGCTCTGTTACCCTCAGAGTAAAGAAGTATTTTATCATATTCAGGTTAAATCTCCTGTGTACCAGTCTGTGACCATTGTTCCTTGTTCTGTCACAGGACACCACTGAGAAGAGTCTGGTCCCATCCTCCTGACATTCGCCCTTTACATATTTATAAACATTGATGAGATCCCCCCCTTAGCCTCCTTCTCTCTAAGCTAAACAGACCCAGGTCTCTCAGCCTTTCCTCGTAGAGCAGATGCTCCAGTCCCATAATCATCTTAGTGGCCCTGTGCTGGACTCTCTCGAGTAGTTCCTTCTCCTTCTTTAACTGGGAAGCCCAGAACTGCACACAATACTCCAGGTGAGGCCTCACCAGGGCAGAGTAGAGGGGGAGGATAGCCTCCCTTGACCTGCTGGCCACGCTCTTCTTAATGTGGCCCAGGATGGCATTGGCTAAACTACTCCAGTTTGCCTGGTGCTGCTTTAGCCAGGTAGCAGCCACCTGAAACACTGCTCCAGGGTGGAGCAATTTAAGGAATCTAGAGGGAAAAACTACGTTGTTAGGTTCAAAAGGGATTTCCCTTGGGGTGTCTGAGAGCGACCCTAACTGTCTGAGAGTCACAAGCTTTCAGAGGTGAACAAGCCATGGGGAGCAGCAAGTCACACATGGATTTTTTGAATGGAAAATTGAAAGCAAAACTGAGAGAGTTTATGGATTAAGAGCAAACAGGAGAGTGCATTCCTACTGATGGGGCTCTGGTTTAGGTTACTGCAAAAGGGAGACTTCTGGTTGCATTAATTGTGTCTGCATTTAGTATGCATATACCTTTTTATTGTATGTGTTCACTTTCTTCTTTGTTGCTCTATGTTCTATCTTTGAAACCATTTACTGCTGCCACCATTTTTTTTAATATGTCAACCCACTGGGAGCAAGCGTAACGGAAATCGGTCAATGTGCATTAATTGCAAGTCTCTCCTCATGAGCCACAGGTATGGCTCACACGTAAACAAAATGGCAGGTTTCTGGAAATAGCACTCCCACTGTAACCATCATGCAGTGTGTTGCTTTTTATAGTTTGGGGGTTTTTTTAAGTGTCAAAATTGGCTCGCTTGATTAAAAGAACATTTGCTAATAGCTTGTCAGGTCTGTTGTAATTTTCAAGCAAATTAAGATATTGATAGTTTTTTTTAAAAGCAATAAAAATCGGAAGTATGACAACAAATTGAAATATTAGTAAGACAGTAGGGAAGCTTTGATAGTCTGTGCTCGTGACTTTTAATGTCTAGCAACAAACAACTCTTAAGCAGAGTTCTAGTGCATCTTTTATGTTCAAATTTATGATGTGTACCAGGCAGTGCTGAAACATGTAAGCGAGTGCAGATGTTCTGAGCAAGGCTAAGCAGTTGTGATAAATATGTGTTTAATGTACTTGAAAATTTAAGAACATTTTGGGAGCAATAAAAATAAAACATTTGCCCCACGATGCTTAACTGAGCACAATCAAGAAGTTACAAATGCAAGGCACATTCATTGTTTTTTCAAATAATAAAAAAAGGAAAGAAGAAATGTATGGTGTTTATTCTTCTGTTCTTAAACTACATTATTTTTACAACAGCCATGTTGTCATCATGGTTATAAAGCCAAGGTGTTGGCTTTCTGAGTATGGAGAACATCCGTAAAAATAACTGTGATGGTGTTCCAATTTGAGTTTTTTTGGAATTTGACCCAAATACGTATTTCTTGAAAGAAATATCCAGATCACAGGAGGAAGAGAGGTGAAAAAATATGCTTGGGAAATTTAATCTCTTTTGTCATTTACAGCATACAGAAAGAGCTGAAAATTAGTATTTGTCTGTTAAAAGGGTAGGTGTTTTTAAGCTGTGTGGCATTAAACTCAGTCATTCACTTTCAAGTTTTCTGCTATGTAATTTAATTGAAAAATTCAGAAGTACCTTGACATTCTTTGTCTGAAAGTCAATCTAGACCTGGGAGGTCTAGGTAACATCTGTCAGGCCATAGGTGCTGTGATAAACAAATAGTGCTGTAAATACCACACTTGTTTAACAAGAGCCTAATCTCCTCACTTTGGCTGCTGTTTGAATTTTACTTGTTTGCTTGTCTGTCTTTCTCTAGCATGAACACTGGGAGGAATGTGGGAGCACAACTTAGGTACAAATACTCCATACTGTGTAAAGCTAGCTTCTCAGCTGAGTCCTAGGCACATTTCATACAGTTGGTCTCAGCCCATCGATCCAGTCTGTCCAGGTCCCTCTGTAAAGCCTTTATATCATCGAGCAGATGGACAATCCCTCCCAACTTGGTGTCATCTGCAAATTTATTGATGGTGCATTTGATCCCCTCATCAAGATCATTAATAAAGGTGTTAAACAGGAACAGCCCCAGCACTAAGCCCTGGGGGACACCACTTGTGACTGGCCGCCAACTGGATTTAACTCCATTAACCACAACTCTTTGGGCCTGGCCAGCCAGCCAGCCAGTGTTTAACCCAGCAGAGTATATGCCCGTCAAAACCATGGGCAGCCATCTTTTCCATGAGGATGTTATAGGGGACGGTGTCAAAGGCTTTACTTGAAGTCCACGTAGACTACATCAACAGCCTTTCCCTCATCCACTAAGCTGGTCACTTTGTAATAGAACGAGATTGGGTTTGTCAAGCAGGATCTACCTTCCATAAACCCATGCTGACTGGGCCTGATTGTCTGGTTGACCTTTAAATGTTCTATGATGGCTCTTGAGATTATCTGTTCCATGACCTTCCCTGACCCCGAAGTGAAACTCACAGGTCTATAGTTACTGGGATCCTCTTTCCAGCCTTTCTTGAAGATAGGTGTCACATTTACTAGTCTCCAGTCCAATGGGATATCCCCAGTTAGCCAGGACTTTTTAAAGATGATGGAGAGTGGTTTGGCAAGCACATCTGCCAACTCCCTTAGTACTCTAGGGTGTGAACCATCTGGCCCCATCGACTTACGAGTGTCCAGTTTGTGAAGCAGGTCCATAACCATTTCCTCATGGATTACATAGGGCCTAATCTGTTCCCCATCTCTGTCTTCTATCTTAAGGGACAGTGTGCCCAGGGAACAACTAGTCCTACTGTTGAAGACTGAGGCAAAGAAAGTATTAAGTACCACAGCCTTTTCTTGATCCTTGGTCACTGTTGTTTTGGTTTGAGCAAGCTCTTTGCTGATTTTTTTTTCCTTTCAGTGAACTTTTTAGCAGCGCCAGTGGACCGATAATAACCAAGGTCACTTCTGGCTGTCTGCAGCCTCCCCCCTACGGGGGAGCAGATTAGACTGAAGGCAGGATCAGCAAATCAGAATATTCCCTTCTCATAATATTTTCTCTATTTGGCTTTCAGTATAGGCTAATACATCACGGAAGTCAAGCCTCTCTTTTTCCTTTTTTCTCTCACTTTTCTGCTTACTGTCACTTCTATCGCCCTCTTTTTGGCTCTCTCTCTTTTTTTCCCATTTTTCTTTACAGCTGACACCCGAGGACCCCGTCCGTGTGCCCGGACACTCCCCCCCTTCAGCCAGGAGACTGTGAGAGTGGTTAGGGGAGGAGGGAGGGGATCGGGTGTTGCACATCCCTTTGCAAATATATATTCCCTTGTCACCACTAATTAAAATCAATCTGTTTCACTTTTCAACCCAGAGAGCCTCTCTTTCTCATTTTTCTCCCTCTTTCCCTACCTTGGGGGAGGAGGGGGGGGAGGCGTGGATCGAGAGACTGACAACTCGGTGCCAAACTGACACAACTGTGTTTCCCTCTGCATCCAATAGAGGATGGAGATTCTCCCTAGCCCTCCTCTTGTTGTTGATATATTTATAGAAACACTTTTTGTTATTTTTCACCACAGTGGCCAGGTTTAGTTCCAGTTGGGCCTTGGCCCTTCTAATTTTCTCTCTGCACAGCTTCACTGCATCTTTGTAATCCTCATAAGTTGCCTGTCCTCTCTTCCAAAGACCATAAACTTTCTTTTTTGTTTCTGAGTTCCAGCCAAAGCTCTCTGTTCAGCCAGGCTGGTCTCTTTCCTTGTCGGCTCGTCTTCCATGACTTGGGGATGGTCAGCCCCTGTGCCTCTAAGATTACCTTCTTAAAGTATGCCCAGCCTTCCTGGGCTCCTTTGCCCTCTGAAACTGCCTCCCAACATAGCTCCATAGCTTCACTATGAACTATACAGACAAACTGATCCTTATAAGGGCTGGAAAGATCAGAGGATAGTTTTTACAAAAATTACCTGAAAGCATTTAATCAGACATTAACTGCTTTTTAAAATTTATTCAATTATTAAGTAGACCATTAACCTCTTCTTAATAGTTAAATTGCTCAATTTTCCCCCTGCACACAGACCTACCAACTCCTCCTATACCATTAGCAAAGATGAAGATTAAAAAATTATATTATTAAAAGAAAAATGCTACAATTCTATTAGTTAACATTTAAATCACAAAATTACTTCAGTGGCTGTACTGTTCATACTGGGAATCAGTATACTGGTAGTGACTGGGGAAACAGCTTCTCAATATTTATCTTGTAGTTATAGAGTCTCATTAACTTTTAAGATCTGAAATGGTAGTGTTCAAGGCTCGTGTCTTTTGGTTATTAGCATGGCTGGCACATGCTTTGGAAAACACTAAGTAATAAGCCAGGTGCTTGTTGCTGCTTTAACCTTTCTTCAGCTGAAAACTCTCTGATTTTAATGTATAATGAAGAAGGTTTAAAGCCTCATTTCTTTCTTCCTCTGGGGAGGTGCCCTTAATAGTTTTAGCAGTTTGTGTTTGATAACCTATTTGCTTTCTGGCAGTAATGGTGGTTTGAAGTGTCTTTGGAATTGTCTGAGATAAGCCTGTGATACCCACTGGTGTGTTTTTGCCTGCTGGAGACCACTTTTTGAACACTACTGCTGATTCCGAGAGATTTTTGAGGACAATGTCAGTAGCAGTATGCTTAGCCATTGGAGCAATACGTGGTTGCTCCTGTAAAACCTAGGCAAACAATGTGAAATTCATTGTAATTTTCAAAAACCTCAGAAATTTGCTTTCAAATGTCACTTTTGATGTGACTAGTTGCAAACCCAGTGGCGTGTTGCTGCTCGGTACATTGCTAAGCTATGAAGCCTCGTGATGTACTAGCTGTGCCTGAGTGATGCATCCCTTTAACCCATGAGCCCTTGAGCAGAAAGGAGAAGAATTTCTAGCTTTCCTCTTTGACTCTCTGAGGCATGCAAACCACAGACTGTCTCAGCTGTCGTGCTGCTCACTATACTGCTCACCTGACTGCTGGGCACAATGTGGAAATAATACATGTTGTGTTTCTGAGGATTGAGCAGAAAGCTACTGTGTTGTGGTATAATGTACTCATGAATGAGTAATTAATAGTTGTTGGAAAGCAATTTTATGTAATTAAAAATCTCCTTTACAAATATATTTGTAAAACAGAAGGACAAGAAAGTAAATTCATTCAACTATTTGTAACGTAGTGTCCTCATGGTATCTGTGGGGTTACAGCATATGTAGTGGGTTATTAGACATGCAGATTGAGTGTCTAGACAATTGTTTCTTTCCATCCTTCTTACTGTTAATTAGTTGGCAATCTTTTATGAGTTCCACACCAAACAATTACTTTGCCACCTCCTGTTTCTTTCACAGTCTTTGTTAGTTCAATTCCAAGTAGCTACAATAATTTAGAAACTACAGTAATGGCTTTATAGCAACTAAGATGATGACAATAATACAATAGTAGAAGTGGGAACGTCCTGAAATAGGAGAAGAGAAAGTTGATATTCTTGCGCTGTTTTCAATTACCTCCTTTATTGCTATTTTAAATTTATACATATGTAGGTAAGATGCCTCAAAGACTAAGTGATACTGGTACAAAAAAATCACACAAGTCAATACAGAGTTCCTATTTGCAGAAATACCTGTCAGAAGCTGTTTTGTGTAAGGATGAGAACTTTATTGCAAAATTATCTGCACAATGAAAATGGCCTTTGATGTTCTGATATGTTTAAAATCTTTAATCCTTGTCTTGTTTTTAAAAGATAACTTAAGCCTGCATTTTTGTTTTATAGGTTGTGCAGGAGAGCAGGACCATTGTGCTGTTGCAAGTCTGAAAGTAGCACTAGTGAAGGTTTGGTTGGTTGTGCTATGGCAAACAAGCCCCTTGAAATCTTGAACCCAAGAGATTTCCAGAAGCCTGCAAAAGTAGCTGTTCCCAAGATTTTTCTTCTTGTGCTGTGACAGTGTGGCCTTGATTGCTCCCCTCCCCAAGTTAATACAGAAATGAAGATGAGTTCCTAAGCCAAAGAAAGCTCTGGCAACCTTTTTTCTCCCTTGGGTTCATTCCTGGCTACATTGGCCAAAGGATAGTGATCCTCATGCAAGTGGTGATTCCATCCCTGTGGTTGCAGGATAGCTATAGCTATTTTGTCTAACACCACAGTGATCATGGTAAAAGCATGCACAGTGCTATGGATGGCTGAAGTGTGTAACTACTTGCAAGCATGCTTTGTAGCTGTGTTACTACTCCAAGGTGATCAAAAGAGAGCCCCTGGTGAGACAGCAGCCCTGTAGCAATGGACACAGACATGACACTTCCCCATCCCCTGTCTCCTTTCTACCACCTTTCATGAGCAAGCCCAAGCATTTCCCATGGTTAGGGGAATAATACACAGATAGTGAAGATAACAGCACCACCTCTGGTAGGGAGACCATCAAGCTGGCCTAGCACAGAGCAGCGAGAGGGCATACTCATGTCTCTCTGTCTGTACACCATGGCTGGCTACGTACTGTCTTACAGGGAGACTTGGGAGGACTTCTCACATCTGTGACTGAAGTACCTGACTTCACCCATGCCTGTATCTACAGTGGGATGAGATGTGGGTGTGCACCATCCCCTTTCTCTTGCAAGGTGTTGCTTTTGTGACATGAATGGCTTGGTTCAAGAGCTAGGAGGGAAGTATAGCAGGTTCAACACAGCCCTGGTATATGAAAAGAGCACCTGAGCAAGCTTCATGTCCCTTTGTGTAGGGAAGTAGTCTCCACAAAGCTGGCACTGTGAATGTTTTTTTCTGTCTCTGAAAGCAGAGTGAGTACTGGCACTGGGTGCTGTTAGACTCCCCTGCAGGAACAAACAGATGTGAAGCAACATTTTCCAAGTGATTTGGGAGTCCACATGACACAAAATTACCTTCTTCAGTCACTTTTGAAACTGTTCCCTCATAGTTCTGGTAATGGGACTCCTGCCTGCATCTGTATTTTGGAAATGAGGCCTACTCGTGCCAATTTGAGGTTTTGTCAAAGAACTGTACCCATTTCAGCTCTTGCCTCTAGGGACTGTGATCCATGTGTGGCCAGAGACAGTGGCTGAAATTTCAGCCTTACCCTTTATTTATTTATTTGTAAAATTAGTGTGAAGTTTTCTGTGGCCTTTGGTTGTGCTTCACCTACTTAACCATAAGTATGCTGATGCTATCCAGGGCACAGAAGCAGTCTCAGGAAAGGATTCTGTTGTGATTGCTTTCATTGCTGTTAGTGTTCCCACATTTAGAAGGGCAGGGTGGGGTTTAGTGGGGCGGTTTCGTTCTGTTTTTGCAAGTCCTCTTTCTCACTTGGCCTTCTTGTGAGTGGCTCTTTAAATTTAGACAAGGCAGAAAACTGATGGTTCAAAGTGGCTGCTTTTTACTGCATGCTCATTATTGCATCTCCTGTTCTGCCTTCTGGTGGGTATTTTTAACTCTTCCCATGTTGTCGTAAGTGTTTCCTTTTTATTCCTGAAAGTTCAGACTATGAAGTTTGGATCCAGCAGAAGAAGCAGTCAAGTTGTATGAGTGTCTCTTCCCATAATATTCTGACCCTCATGTTAAAGCAACAGTGTTGCAAGCATTTTGAAAGTTCAGGTCCTTTCCAGAGCATTTACATACAATCTAGAAAACCAAAGAAGAATCAAAAGCATAGTTTCAAAGGTGAACAACCTAAATTTTGTGGTTTGTGTTATTTGGTAGCCATTCTGAGCCAAACCCTGTAGCAGAGGTCAGCTTTTTTCTGGAATGCACATTAAGCTCTTCTGTTTTGTGCAGCTACAGCCTATGCACAGCACAATGGACATTTCGAAATGGTTATGGTGAGATTGTCCAAAAGGAACTTACTGTTGCCCCTTCCATCACGTGTCAGAAGTATTAATAAAAATAATAATATATAATTATGATACATAGTTATTGCTAAAGTAACAGTCGTGATAGAGCATTTTAAAACTATATGATACACAGCAGTTTTCTGAGGCTTTCTGTGTAGCTATTCTGCATAGTTTTCTGCAGCTTGGCTGTTAAATAAAGGTCTTTGTGTTCTGGTTGTACTTCGCCTAGGACAATTGATGTGGTCTAGAGCCCAGACGCCAAGTCCCTGCTTCTTAGCTCCTTTCTCTTAAGAAGTTCTGAAAGGTGTTGCCATTTCCCCTCAAAGTATCCATCTGACTGCTATAGTCTCCCATGCTGCTGCTGCTTCTTGCTTCTGATTGTGAAAATTCATTGTCAGGCTACAGCAAACCCTGGGCCCCAAAACATGTAAACTTTGTTTTTCATATCTTTCTGTAAGACAGGTCTCAGGTACTGTGACCTCAGTTACTGATGACATTTTGTACTCTGTTTTCTGTTGAATGACATTATCAGCAGATAATCATCTATGCTTCACTGGGTAACCACACTAAATCCATGCAAATAATCCCATACATGGCTCGTAAGTACTTAAATGCATGCTGAACACACCGAGGCTCATATGATGTCTACTGAGAATGAATAACCAAAATCCACTGATTTCTTAAATCCTATTGTCTATTGTTAATGATAGCTGAGCACCTTGAATAGATTTGCTTGCATGCTCTGCAAAAGTTCCTGTGCATTTAGTTGTTTTTTTTTTCCCTCCAGGGCCAATTTTTCCCATGGTACTGGAATGGACTCTCTTGCTTGACTTGGCCCTTTGTCATGCGTGACAGCCTTAACAGTCTCCTCAATATTTCTGTTCATCTGTATAGAACACATTTGGCCCTTTTCCTAGGTCTATAAATAACCTCTGCATCCTTTATAACATGTTCCTGTCTAACATCTAAGGAGTCGACATTCCTTTGGCATGAAACAAGATCCCCTCTAGTCCCTAGAACTGCTTTATAAATTGATAGTACTGCTGAAGCATTTGCTTCCCTGACCACCCTATGCTTGCAGAAGGAATTCAATTCCTCAGACCCTGCTCCTCAAGAGAGGCTTGGCAATCATAATTAATGTACTCTTTGAGACCATGCATTTGTTTGTTGTTTTCTTTTAATGCAACAAAAGGTGTATTGATCATATTTATTGAATGCTCCAGAGAGTACCCGTGTAATTACTGAAACTCCCTTGGTTTGGATTTTCCTGTTACATATTTGTAACTGAAAATGCAATCCCTTTGTTTTCAACAGTGGAGGGTTTTGCTATGCCCTTGTATCTCTGAGTGCTTTCATGTATCTGGTGGGGTGCTTAACTGCTCTGTCCTTCCTCTAAGGATATTCCAGTTTGTTTGACTCCAGGTCTCCAGCATTCTTCAGTAATTGCTTGGAGCCAAGCTGCCTGGAAGAGTTTGGGTTCATTGGGTGCCTGACTGTCCGGTACTGCCTGGTGTAAACCACTGCATAGCACGGCGTCCAATTACAGTTTTTGTTCTGGAGACTCTTAGCTGCCCATATCCTTGACTTCTTTTCTGAAGATGATATATTTTAACTTAATATTTCTGCTGTCAAAACACAAGGATCAGAGATTCTCTATGCCTTTGTGGAATGAGGCCAGTCAGCCTTGTTGATAGGAAATCTATTCGTATTCCCCAGTTCAGGCTAAGTAAGATTCAAGACAAGTAACAATAGAGACATCTGAATAATCTTGGAAGAATAAGAGCTCCTGCACAGAAATTTTTCTACCTGTTTTTTTCCCTTTTTTGTGTATTATTCTATTTGGTATCCTTAACTAAAGACACTCGTAGTTAAATGCCTAGGTTTGAAGTGTTACTTCTGCTTTCCTCATGCTTGTATTGCCAGCACTTCATGCCCTCTCTATTATGCAGACACAGTAGCTTGCTTTGGCTTTCTTAAAGTCTTGAAATTTGAGTATGCATTTCAGTACTTACCCTGGACATATTTAATTTTCATGTAAGTCAGGAATGTCAACTCATATCCAGGAAAAATATAAAACTGAAAAAAATTTTACGATTTTTTTAAGCAATAAGAAAAGGGCCTTGATTACAGTAAGTAGTGCAAAAGATTGTCATCTCTGAGGACATAAAACACATTGATAAGCAGTAACTGCAGAAAAATATTATTTCAGTAAAAAGCCAAAGGATCTTTTAGAGTGTTCACTTTCCACATCCTCGATACAATAAAATACAACACAATGATGGAGTTCTGAGAGTTTCCTGGTTTTCCAGTCTTGTTTTTGGTTTGATGAAGAAGGAAGATAATTTACAGATGATGATGGTGATTGTGGTTGTTGTTCTCATTTAACTCTCTACTCACCAGAAACCCAAGATTTAGTGTCAGGGAGCAAATCTGTCTTTAGACCAAGTTATTATTTTTTTGCCTTATTTTGTAATGGAAGGCAGGATACAGAGGAACAGGATTCACTTTCTGGGGTCAGTGGAGATGTTGATTAACACATTTCTTTTTATGACAAGGCCTCGAGTTGGTGCCTTTGGTTTTTGCTTTCTGCATGTGGCATTTTATTGATCAACCTTTTTTAAACTTTGGCTTCCTACTAGAACTGAGAGGTAGAATATGAGGGCGTTTGGGGGTCAACGGTATGAGGAGGCACTCTGTGACCCTTCTGGAGTAAGTGGTGCTTCTGTGGTTTGGCTGCAACAGCAGGGGAGGCTGCATTCAGTGACCTATTTGTCCTTGCTAGCACAATTCTCCACAAGTAGTGGTTTAGGTGGCAAATGCATGCAACACTCCCCAGCTATCTCTAAACAGAGCATGCTACAAGCTAGATGTTCTGGCGTTCACTGTTGGATACTTTGACCATGGATAATAACAAGTGAATAGCTGTGGATGGAATTATAGGAACTCTCATATGAAAAGGCCTGTTAGATTCCTTGCAATCAATTAATTCCTCTGTAGTGTGGTATTGCTACCTGTTTATATGTTCTCTAATAAGAATGTGGTTGTTCAGTCTCATTTGTGAGGCATCTGCTAATAAAATACTCACACTCTCTTTTGTTCATCCATAGCTTTTAGCATCATGGAATAAAATGTTTCATCTGTTTTATGAATTTAAAAAAAACCTCAATTTTTTTTCTCCCCAGTTTTTTAAGGGTGACTTCTAACTGTTCTTGTTATTATTCCTGATATTTGCAATATTTACTTGAATATATCTTTGATTTCTCTGGGGCTCTAATTTATTTTCATGGGTGAAAATATTAACAGTCCTAAGAAACTGAAAAAGGAAGTGGTTGAAAAAAACCCCAAACCACCAACTAAACAAAAAATCTAAAAACCATGGTGGCTACTCATTGCTCTTGTGATGTGGAAGAAAGTAATCAAGCTATTGGAAAAAACCTAAGCTCTGCTGACTGGGAAAAGGTTCATGTCAGGGGGTCCTCAGAGTTGAGTTAGTCTTGGGATGTGTATTCCTAGAAGTTCCACTTTTGTAAACTTTACAGAGAGATGCACCTTTAACACAGCGGTCAACATTGCCATCAAATCAGTGTTCACAGGAGATAAATACTCTGTATCTGACACAGGAAGACTAGAAGTGTGCGTATCAGGGAAACCAGTGGAAATATCTGGCCCTAGTGGTTACCTGATGATGGTAGTCTGTAAAATATGTTTCAGAGGAAGGTTTTTAGAAGTTTAGCTTCTACTGGGTAAGAGAGTGAAATAATTTTCTTGGCAGGAGAAGAGTGGATTTTGACATAATTCAGTGTGTTTTGATTTTGATATTTATAAGCCTGCCTACTTTTTTTTCCCCCGTTTAAGAATGCCTTGTTATACAAAACTCTTTGGTTAAATATGAATTATTATTTATTTTTATGCAGTGTTCCCTTTCTGTATTCTGACAGCAGTAAGTAATGATGTCGGGTTAACTTTGCATTTAAAGCAACACATATCTCTGAAAGTCTGCCCTCCCTGCCTCTGCCTCCATCTTAAATAGGCCTGTTCATTTGATTTTTCCCTTTGCTGGAGATCTTCCCATCTTTCTTTCCTTTATCTTTACATATTGTGTGGATCTCCTATTTGTAATAGGCTTGGCAAATTATGTAAATTATGTAAATTATGGCAAATCAGGGTAGGGGCAGGATGCTGCCTTCTTAATAACAAGAAAGACTAGTATCAGCACTAATACCCAGCATTAGTTCAAATCCCATTTTTACAGGTGAACATCTTCCCTTGTTCTCGCTGCCACTTTGTGTTGACAACATGGTCTTGTTTCATTGCCCACTGTGACTGATACTCATGTGGTTACAGATGACAGATGAATCATATGTGAGCAATACAAATTGCTTTTTCCCTGTGTTTCAGTCTGAGTCCTTAAAGCAGAAATTTGTCTTCTGTCTCCCTCTGGATGCTTGCTGTACTGTAGAAGAATCATCCATATATGAAGTTGAATATCTCTGTGCAGATCACAAGCTTTACCACCTTATTCTTCCTCTAGACATTTTAAAACTCTGATACAGTCCAGCCTGTTACTCTCTACTAGTGCTCTGAAAAATTTTATGTACTACCTTGTCCCATCAGTTTCTTTGGCAAAGAAATGGGCCAAAACAAAAATAAAATAAGCAAACATTTCGGCTAAACTCAGTTTAATCTCCGCTTTCAAAGTTTGGAGTTAGTTTTCCAAATTAAGTTTTTATTTAAGTAGTGAAAGGAAGAAAATTTTTCAGACACTGAGATAATTAAGATAATTTGTGTGCAGATAACATTTATGTTAAAGAAAAGTAGGTAATGCAAAAATATACTGAATTTCCGAGAAAAACAGATGTACATCAGACACACAAAAAATCTGTTGAAAATGATGGCAAATTAGAGATATCCTACTACACTATTCTGATTCTCAAGGGAATGCACATATTCGAAGGGTGAAAGACTTAATTTATCATTTTTCAAGCAACTAATCCTATTTCTGATGGTTTTAAGCAGACTATTACTTTCAATTGCTCCACACCAGGTACTTTGTCTAAAACTGTACTGTAAATAAAGATGCTGCAATATTCAAGAAAATTACCCATTCCAAGATATTTTGACATCCAGATGGTTTAAAAAATGATGAGTATTGTTTTCATTAGTGTCTCTTATCACTTACTTTGCGTTTCCATGTTTAAGACTGGTAGTCTAAGAAATTGTTTGCAATTGTCTCAAATTTTTTTAGCTAAAATACCCTACAAAGAGAGATTCTTTGGCATAACACAGAAATGGGTCGTTTAAGCTTCATCAGCTTGTTTTTAGTCAAGAATGTGGTTATGTGTGCTTCTGAATTAAAGTAAAAATTTCAGTTGTCACTTCTAATGTTGGAATGCTACAACATTGATTGGGGCTTGATACTCTCCTGTTGCATGAACTGCTTTGTGCTTTCTTGAGCCACTTTTTTGCATATGCAGATACTGCAGTGCAGTAGAACTGAAATCTGCTATTCCTGGCAGAACTGAGACTTCCTATTCTGTGATTGCTGCAACACTTGGGTCAGAGGTGCCTCTGTATAGTAACATGTTGCAAAGTAACACACAGAAAGGGGACGGTCCAGTTAAGACTACAGGAGAGTATTTCAGAGTGAAACTTGGCCATTGGGCTCTTTGCAAGTCTTGCCTAGAAAATCTAGTAGTTCATACCACTGAGTGAACACATGGTACTGTGACATTTATCTTTTTGTTCTGGGATATGTTAACAAGGTCATGGTGAATGCTCTCTGCCTCACATAGTTACCATTAAAATACAGAATAATTTCTGAGATACATAAAAGCCATAATAAATATTTCCTATCTCACGTTACCACAAACTTGAGAGATGCTGCAGGTGTGCATCCAGCTGGAAAGGTAGGGAATTGCCCAATGGATGTGGTAATATGCAGCCCCAGTAGCCTGATCTCTACTTGCTGGAAGGGTAAGCAGTGATCTCAGATGGTGTGGGGAAATAACAGAGAAATTTGCAAACTCAAAAGGTTTCAAGCAAACCAGGAAAATTTTTAATTGCAGTGTTTCCAGGGGCAGTGGTTCAACTCCATGACGATGATATTTTGCACTTTCCTAAAGCTCCAGAATTATAATGAAATGTTGAAAATGCTGTTTTACTTTGTAAGCTAGTTCTATGAAGTCTATTAATTTGTAGAAAATAAGACAATAGCAGGATTAAACATACCCTTAAATAGCCAGAGTACTTGAGAGGATTAAAACTAGTACAGTTCATACATCTAGTAGTAAGTACAGTTAAGAAAACTTCATAAATCTAGTGTATTAGAGTGTATTACTCCATCAGTAATTTAGTGTTACAGCAAAATTACAATGAAACTCTTCTGAAATGAAGCTATTTCTTTGAAGGTCCAAGTCTTTGAAAAAGAAGGCGAACAATTCTTTTCTTTCTCTTCTCAGATCTATTGATGTGCATCACTTCAACATCAAGTGTTAACATCAAGTGTACTGAATAGATTAAGAACATGAGTTCAATGAGTTGATTGTCTTTAATCCAAGCGAAATATACACTTCAGAGGTGTTTGTTTTCTTTCCTTCTTTTCAAACTCTAGTTTAAATAACTTATTTAGGGACTACCCAGTGCCAGCCATTGAGAAATGTGCCTTTTTTTAAAATCAGACCCCATAGGAGACAGTGCTGGGGACTGCACCATGTGTAGATAAAAGCCTCTGACAGAGTGCTCAGTGCAGATATGCAGGATGGTTCGGTGAGACTCTGAAGACAGTGGGTTATACAGGAGCCTGATCTGGCAGATTTCACTTCCATTACAATAAATTAATCTCCTGTTCAACAGACTCAAAATAGAAGCTCTTTTGCCTGCCTGGTAATTAGTCTCTTGCATATTTGCATCTCATTGGCTTTTCCTCTACACTTAATGGCACAGCTGCTTTTCACTCATGATAAATTAGAATGGGGATCAGGGAAACATATCCATTTGGTAGTAATGGGGTGTCCAATAAATTTGTTGTCTCTGGAGTTTTTTGGTCATAATGGTAATCTCCTGTTAGTTCCGGGAATGCTTCACTTCTCTCCTTCCTCTCTTTCTGTTCCTAATTAGTTAAAGTACAGGTTTAGTGAAACAAATTTCCACATCATCCATCTTCTACTGAAGTCTGAACTAGAATTGAAAAGTTCATACATCCCATTAGCCATTCTGAATTGCTGCATGCACAAATCTGCAGATAATAAGGGGAAAGAAGAGCAAAGTAAGGAGCGAATGGCTAGTGCAATTTAATCAAGGAACTTATTTTTGTTCCATTGGCCTTCACCTAAAAGCTGCATATAGCCAAATTAATATTGTCCAGATCTCTTGCTTCCATGTAAGGACTGAAAAGCTTATTTTAAAGTCATGATTGGTATGCACCCTGTTTTAGCCAAAAGGCAGGCTCTAGTGTTTAAACAAGGTTCTCTCAGCCTCCAATGGAGGTAATGAGTAAAATGGGGAAGTACATACAAAAAAATTATTAACTCTTTAATTTTAATAGCTGCTGATAATTTAGAATCTTCATTAGTAAGAAACACCAGTGATAGTGTTATGAATCATGGCAGAGCTCTGTTGACTACCAGGTATATGTCAGAATCTTCTTCGTTGAGAGCAGGGGAAGTCAAATAGCTGGAGACAGCTTTTTTGGTCATAAACTGAAGGAAAATTAAGTCAATATAGACCATATGAAATCTGAATTAAAAGTTGTAATTGCAGCTTGTTCTGCACTATGTTGTGTGAAATCACTGCAAGAGAGCAGGGGTAACAAGAATAGCTTGGTCACTAAAATATTACCAAGGAATTTCATGGTTGCTCTACTTCCCTAATACAGAAACTGCTGGGCAACCACAGTAGATTCAGTCTCAACACTAGAGTCACTGAAAGTTACAATATGATTGGGTAACAAAAATAAGTTTTTCTTGGGAAGAATATTTTGAAGCTTATATTGTCTATACTAATTTTTTCTTCAGATTTCCT
This sequence comes from Hemiprocne comata, assembly GCA_020745705.1. Lineage (NCBI taxonomy): Eukaryota > Metazoa > Chordata > Aves > Apodiformes > Apodidae > Hemiprocne > Hemiprocne comata. Next base: position 50,559,765 of record CM036587.1, read on the forward strand.
TTCCTGAAGGTATTTAGATTTCTGGCTTTGTTTCTAATATCAATGTTTCTCTTATTCTGTCCCTATTTTCCATTTTGACCTGAAACTATTCTTGTGAGTAGATTGCTGATGTCAGGGCTTAGAATTTGAGATCAAATTATTTGCAGAAAAAACCTGAAGTGCATGTTTTGATCCCTGCTTTTTCCAGTGTACGACTATAAAATTACATTCTTAGCTCTTTCACTTACACCAGTCAAGAATTATTGAAAATGTCTTGGCATTTCTGCTTATTCTTTTGACATTCATTAGGCTAAATCAAGTGATGCATCTGTGGGTAGAACTAGTGGACTAATTACTTTAACCTTTCAACTTCTTAAGATTTGTTATCATGACAGAGAAAAATGTTGCATGCTGTAAACAGCCAGTTTGTTACAATACTATGAAAACCATTAAGGCACATTTACTATTTGTTGTGTCTGAATGGACATAAAAACAGTTTCTTTTTTGCTACATGACATAGTGTTGAATCCTGTATCGAGCTCACAAGTAACTGATGTAGACAGGATAATAAACCCAGCCCAAATTCTTGCTGGTGGATTGAGTCTACACAGCTCATAAGCAGGACGACTGAAAAACAAGGCCAACCATAAACACATAAAAGCTCAAAGAAAGCATAGTCAGAAGCTGTGTGGAGGGGAAAAGGAAGCCTGGAGGCAGTCAGTAGAGAAGCTGTTGCAGAATAAGGTAAAGAACTAACTAGTTGACCATGCTTACACAATTGCAATGATTGTGTATTTTAATTTAGGATGAGATTTTTGTGTGTTATGACAAATTTAAAGAGACTCTTCCAATCCAAGCCTTTTAAGGACCCTGAGGAACATTTCTGCATAACAAGGCAAAGCAAAAGGATGGTTCTAAAGAAAAAAAGCCCTGCCTCATCTGCAGACTCCACAGAATTTAAAAAATGCAAGACGTGTGGAAGAGCCCTAGATGAATTGTTTAAATGCTTTCTTTTTCCTAGCCAATAGGTATCTGCTCTTATTTGAGAGGAGACATGGGGATTTAGCTGAAGGAGATCATGAAGTCCAGGAAACAGGAAAAAAAAAAACAACACATCTTTGTAGGTCTTAAAAACCCAAGTGGAGGCAAGTGGAGGTCTTCTATAAAGACACTCACTATTTTGCCAGTTGTGCAGGATAAAGGCAAGACAACCCCCCAGGCAGCATTGAAAAGACTGTGCTCCAGATTAAACCAATAGAGGTGATGTCAGCCTCCCCTGCTTGCCAGAAGACCTTATTTCTGAGAATTCATGTAACTTCTTGTAGTAAAGTGGCTGGTCTAAATGCATTTGCAACTCTAAAAATAACATTGCATTTCAAAATGAGCATATTTTCAATTAAGGCTCTTCTGTCTCTTACAAAACAAGAAACATGCACATTAACTACTAATTGTTCTGTCATGGAAAAGTATAAAAATTAAACTGCCAAATGTAGAAATAGAGCTCTCTATAGAAGTACAAAATCTGTATGTGTGAAAGCTGTGAAACGGAGCAAGAGGATTCAAAATTGGTTACAAGTTTTGTACTGGAGGAAGGGGGAAAAATGAAGGAGGGTAGATATAGCCATCAAGGTACAGTGCTGATTTTTTAAAACACGGATCATTGTGTTTGTTATCTCTCCAAAAGTTGAGGTGGTTCAAAGATTTCTGAAGACAACCTGCTGAGAAATCATCTGTGTCACTGTTGCAGTGTTTGAATAGGCAGAAGCTACTTGGAAAATACATAGTTATGCTGTGCATGCATTGATAACGTGTTACCAGCCTCAGCTGCTGCCCATAGATGACTGAATTTGTTGTCAGCAGAGTCCTGTGTTCCTCCTTAAAATATGGATGTATATTCCAGTCACTTTTTTAAGCTACTGCAAACCACTTTGGGCTACCTTGTGCTGCCATGTAGGTACTGCTTTGCACTGCAAATGACCAGTATCAGCCTGTCTAGATAAGCCTTTTGGGATGGTCTCTGCAAACCACTAGACCCCTTCAGGAGGTACCACTTCCCCAGGCCATGCCAGGTTTGGACACCCAATTCTGTTCCCTATCTCCAGACACATAGAAAAGTGATGAGGGTGTTGGTAATTCACAAAGCAAAACTGTCACTTGTAGCTGTGCCTTGAAATTTCTAGCTTAAATCCTGTAAATGAATGCCCACAAGACTAGACTTTGAGCTTGTAAATGAGTTCTGGTTGTGGAAGGGCATGAAAAATAAACCTACTTATAAACAAATTATACATCCTTTCTGAAAAAAACTGTAGCCAAGCAAATAATAGCAACTATGGAAGAATTTTAGAAATCAGGAAGAAAAAATTTGGGGAAGAAAAGAGGATGAACTGGTAATTAATTGATATCTTTAGATTTGCATTTGGTCCTGACTGTTACTTGAGCAGATAGAAAAACAGGCCAGATTTTAATTTATTGATTTGTGTTGGTTTGGGTTTTTTCTTTTGCTTAATATTATCTGGACTCCGGGATAAACCTGCTAACAGTTATTTAAACTGTGACCATTGCTGCCTGGATCACTGTGTTGTGGGTTAGGATCTTTTTGTTTTGTTTTTTGCTGAAATGCTGTGCGCTTCTGAAAAACAAAACTTCAGTGCTTAGAACCAGGCTTTTGAAACTGGAGATAAGATTACAGGTGCTTCTTTGACTGTTTGGGCTTCATAGCACTGAATACCTTGTGTTGCAAATTATTTGTTCAGTTTTCATAATGAGAATAACCTTCATGATCTCTTTGAATGCAAATATGATTGAGACAGATGGTGACATCACCAAAAAACCTTTCTCTGCTTCCTAACTAGGAAATATCATTAGCCAAGAGCTGTCATTTTAACTCCAAAGCTCACACCTGCAGTAGGGGAAATTGCCAAGTGACACATAGATTTGTAGACATTCATCACCTTTCAGCCAAATGCCTTTTCTTCCAATAAGTTCTTGCATTGCTCTGTCCTATCTGTTGCTAACTATCGGTATTTTAATATTTGCTCCTTGCAACCTCATTTATTTCGTTTCTAATTTACCTTCAATATATTGACACTGAAGCTTAATCTGGATTCTGAAATTCGTTCTACCTGTGCAAACAGTTATTTTTCCACAGCTAAGCTGGGAGACACATTCACTGTTCCACTGAGGCACTAGCAAACTGAACTGTATGATGGTGTAGAAAGATATAAATGACCCTTGCTGTGATCTGTTTTAACTGTTTTAACTGAGCCTACCACTGACTATTCCATAATGCATTCAGGCTGGGTGATACATTGTATTAATCCTTATGTCAATACCCCAGATGAACATATTGCAACAATTTGGATCTGAATAATATTTTCTTGCTTTCCCTTGCTCAGGCTTTAGTACTCTGATCAATAAATCTGTAGCAGTTTCACCTTTCTCCTTTAACGTTTACACAGTTCAAAAGACAGGACCCTCACCACCATTTCTCTTACAATAAGAAGCATATTTACAGGTTGTGTCAAGAAGATAAAGAAGCTAAGGATTAGTTGTAGATGCAAGGTGGGTGGATGGGCAGCCAGCCAGCCTAAGCAAGTTGAAATCATAAGCACAAGATACTGCCCTCCTCCAGTGTTTACTCACCATGCTACCCCTCATGAAGAACTTCTCAAAATACACACCATTATAGCCCTGGGTGCTGAACTGCTAGTGTCCAGCTTTTAACTGTGTTTGATTATCATGCCAAAATATCTATAAACATTCTTTCTAGGGATGAAATAGCTGAACAGGTTGATGAAGTGCTTTAGCATATTTAATTTTTTATGCTTTTATATATATATGTGTGTGTGTGTGTGCATATAGGCAATCCTACTAATCTGTCCCAGGTTTATTCTTTGATTTCAATTGGACACATAGTAGATGTGCACTATGGGGTTTTTTTTGAGGTTGTTTACTGGACTAGGAAAATTATTTCTTTTCCTGGTATAATATGTTCAGGCAGGGAAGCTTTTTCAGCATCTTTTTACACTCTGCCTGACTGAGATGTCTGTGTCAGCCCATCATTTTTGTCAACCTCAATGCATATTTGAAATAACTGCTTTGGAAACTCTATACAATATTAATTAGATACTTCGGTTCTTTCAGCTCTAGGCACTAGCATCAAATCAGCCCAGCTCTGCAGTAGACTTTTTTAAACAGGAGAAATCCACTTTAGAAATCCACCCTAAAATTAAATAAATTTTAGATGGCCAGCCTAAACTCTCCATGAGCAGTGTTCCCTGCTCTGAAAGTGACTTTCAAAGTGATTAATCATAGATTAGTTATTGTACTTTCAATGTTGCTGTTGAAAATACTCTTGATACTGCTTCTTAATTAGTAGTTGTTCATTTACTCAGTTACTTACAACAGTTGTATGTCTCAAGATGAGTGGGCCCTTTAAGCAGTACTGTGCTTAGCCCTTCCAATGCTTTCCAAGGAAGAAGATGGACTACAGTTTTTTTGGATCATCTACTAAGATAGGAACAAGATAGGCCAGAATTGCTTGTGAGGGAAGCAGAAGGTGAGTGAAGATAGGAAGGTTTGTTTGGGCTTTATTTTCCTTCCCTTCTTAAGAGAAAATTCTGAGAGACCTGATGAGAGAACAAAGAGTTCAGAGGACTTGAAGAAGGTGCTTATGGTTAGAGAGAAGTAGGAGACAAGTTCCCCTTTCCAGGAAAAGCAGGGGCTCCTGCCAGCAGTTGCTGTTCTTCCTAGCAAAGACTGGGAGATTCCACCTTCCCCTAAATGCAATTTTCTGTTAGTATGTGGAATCACGGAAAGGAAGATCAAGAGAAATTACCTTCTGTGATGGTCTGATGGGGGCAATTTGAAGAACATGCAGTCTGAAAACGTCAGATACTGCTGTTTTAAGAAATTTCAGTCAGGAAGAAGATTGTGGGGAATGTTTTCTTTCAGACAACACATGGACGTAAACACAAGCATAGTTGATGGTCGTGGGAGGACTGTTTATGAAGGTTGGTAGAAAACTGGCATGACTATTATAGATCAATACAGGCAAATAAACTGGGTTGATCAAGAAGCAACAAAATGCTCTATTAGATAATTAAAAATCACGTATTTGTTACGAAATTAAAAAAAATAAGAGTGGGCAGTGGAGGTTTTTTAGAGTGGATTGAGGGGGTCCTTTTTTGACTCTTTACCACACCTGATTGAATCGTAGGTCTATTGACCTCATTTCTGCTTATGAAACCTCTTAGAAAACCTTGTCCTGGACTTCAACTGCCAAGCTGCATTTAAAGCAACACAATTTACTAGCAAAAACCACTTTATTAGATAAATAATTTAAAACTGGTTATTCTGTACCAAAAAAAAAAACACAACAAAATACCAAATTAAAAAAAAACTCACAAACCAAACAAAAAAAAAACAACACAAATCATAAAACCAAACAAACAAGAGTGTGGCATGGACATTTTTTGGAGTGGATTGAGTTCTACTTGTTCTCCTAATAAAATAATTTTAATGGATGATTAAAATTGTGGTAGAATGGCAAATATTTTACCTTCCTAAACATTGCCATTTAATTCAAGCTTAAGGAGCATTTGTCCACATATGACACAATGTAATAATTGGTACTTTTGTGTAAGTTTAGGGTAATTTTTTAAATGGTATGCTTGTTTTTATTTACCTGGATCCTGATTTATTACCCATGAAAATAATGAATTTTTCCCCCTGTGTCATCAGGATAGGGTTATTCAGGGAAAAGTGTCTCAAAGACTATATCATGTTTACTAAATGACTTGTGCTTTCTTTTGACTAAATTTTTTACATGCTTAAAATCTCTCAGTTTGGTCACTAGTTGGAAAAGTTATGGGAAATGCATATCTGCTCACCAGCTTGAGCACTGAAGTCAGAAATTCTCAGGGGAGCAGGACTGATTGTTTAACTACTAACACCTAAAGAAAACAGTTCTTCCACACCCTCCCATTCCCCAGATAATGATTTCTGCACTTAGGGTATATAATATGTAAGTTTCACAGTGTTTTCTTAGAGCTTGGATGCAAACATGCGATCCCCGCACTCTTCTCGGCTACTGGAATTTTCTTTGCAATGTATAATTTTCTTACTGCTATTTGTGAAAATCTTAAAAACACACTTTGGATTCTTCCAGTTTCACTCATCATTCAGAATGGTGACTGCTAGACCCTGCTCATTTAGACAGCTGCATTCATATGATCAAGTCCAGGTCCAAAACAACAAGGTGCAAATCTGTTCTTTTCTTAGTCCTGAGTGCTGCTACTTGCAGGCTTGGCCATGCTATTATCTCCAGCCCCTGGGTGCACTTTATATAGAGTGAGGCCAATGCTTGTGAAGTCTGGAGTCAGGATGTCAAACTGGAGTGACAAACGAGGCTGATATTTTTGCCTTATGTCAAATAACACAGCCTTGTTGCAACCTAAGTTTTTATCACTGCAGCCAATGGGGTTTGAGCTGAATGTAGGGAACTGGTGAAGATGCACAAATATCTGCACTTTCAGCTCAACAGTTCAGTGACTGACACCACTTTGCTTTGCTTCTGCATGTCACTAGCAGTCAAAGTGAATAGAAACCTGAGTCTGCATAACTGTGCATGGATAAAGTGAAACAGAAAGACACAAATACCACCATGAGAGCTAGGGTTACCTATAGACAGTATGTGCTTAAAAGCTTTGTTAAGCTGGTAAGAACTTCAGTAGGTAACAGTAGTTCCTTCATAACCTTAAATACAGGGTGAAGGCAGAAATACTTTCAATAGGGTTGTTATAGACCACCTGCATAGGGATATTATCTTGCAGTCATGGTGTAGTGCCATGGGGAGCATTCAAGGATTTCTTACACTGCTAGGAAAATAACCATTAGCTATCTTTAATGCCTCTGATTCATGGAAGTACTTTGAATCTTAATACTATTGCTACAAAGAGACCGTGGAGAGGAGGATTTGGCTCATACCATCAATTTTTCACTTTTATTGTCCATTAAAATGATTTTATGCCTTAAAACCTCTGAGTCCAGAAGAGGAGAATTTAACTTTTATTTTCTCTGTGTGTGTGCCAGTTGTGTTCCGTTGTCTTCCCCATTCTTGTCCCTCAGAAAACAAAAGTTGTTACAGGTGGTAGAATTTAACTGTCAGTAAAAATAATGCAATTAAGAACTAGTCACTGAACTGTAGTGTTAGCTGCCTTATTTCTCTCATTTCTGAATAGACGTTACCAAAGCACAGCTTAAAATATTGTTGCATTTACAAAAAACCCACAAAAATATTTGTCAAAAGATGAAACACGGTATTGAGTAGACTTCGTGACGCTGGAAGAAAAATGAGATGGGTAATCAGTTTGTCTCTGAGTTTACAGATGATCTTTGTCAGAAACATGAGCCACAATAATGTGTATGGGTTTTCTGATTTGAAGAAGTAGATAATTTGAGTGGTTGCCCAGACAATAAACTATTCCATGATACTGATAATGTATCATGACACCAAGACAGATGATTGAAGGAGTTAGGCTTGACACCAAGCACCAAACTCAGGAGTAACTTGTACCCATTACCCATCATCTTTTCTCTGTGACTCCTTGTAAAAAGGGAGTCTCCATCTTCTTTGTAGACACCCTTCAAGAACAGGGTGACAAGGCCTCCCCTAAGCCCTCTTTTCTCAAGGCCTAACAAACCCAGTTCTCTCAGGCTTGCCTCACATGGCAGGCTTCCCTGTCCTTTGATTCATCTTTGTGGCCCTTCTCTGGACCCTCTCCAGCCTGTCCACATCTTTTTTGCATAGTGGGGACAAAAACTGAACACAGAGTTCCAGGTGTGGCCTGACAAGCTCTGAGTGGGATGATGACTTCTTTATCTCTGCTGATGATGCTCTTGTTGATGCAACCCAGCATCCTGTTGGTGTTCTTTGCAGCTGCAATACAGTTGATGGAATAATTTTTCATTTTACTCTTCACAGTGCTTCTCCTTTGAATTCCTCTTTGGGATTTGCTTCAGACCATGCTGTGGATCTCATACTAGGTTTTCCCTGGAACCATTTGGCCCTTTAGGTCCACCAGGGTGAGATCTGTTAGACCCTTGCTCTCTTCTTAGTATTAGGATTTTCAAAAGGCTGTCCTCAGGAACTGGTTAAGCAAACACATCTTGCTCTGCTGGGCACATGCATACAGTTCGTTGTTAGACTTCAACACGGTTCATTAAATTTTTAACAGCACAACTACACTCACGCCAATGTATTATACAAATGTGGTCTATCAGAATGTCTGTGTTTATTAGAGCTGTGGGTTGTTTAGCTGCTTTTCTTTGCCTTTTTTGCTTTTTACTGATCAGTGATTAAGTTCCAAGCACACTTGTAGCTGTATATATATAAAAATTTTGTAACTTCATATCCTAATTTTTTGTAAGACTAGAGATATTATAGTGATAAATGTAGCTAGATCTATAAGGTGTATAGGTAAGGCTTGTATCTGATTTCTAACAACAAAAATTAGTTGTTTTCAAGTTTTTCTTCAAAATCATATTACTCTGCACCCATTTCTATCACCTTACACAACCAACTAAAGCAACTAAGATAACCTGCTAGGTGGTGGGGTTTTTTTTAAATCTATGTTTTTCCCACATTCAGTGCTCTTGCACTGTGTACCCTGGAAAAACATGAAATGATCTTCTGCTCAGATAACTCTCTTCTAATTGCAATGTGAAAAAGGAATTGTTGGGTGACACACTTTGTTTTTCACCAAACCAGGAAGCTTAACATCCTGCTCTGCATTTCACAGCATGCTTTCTATTGTACATGCCAGATGCGTCCAGGTGCCTGAAGGGAGTTTTGGTGAAGCTAACAAACTTGGCAGCGCAGTGATAGCCAACAGATTAGGACCTCTGTTGGGACTGAAACTGTCCCTATGGCCAGGCAAACTTAGGCAGGAAATACTGCAATGAGTTCCTGTCTTCTATGTTTGTTTATCCTTGTGGGTTTTTTCCAGCATTTTCTATTTGTTATTGATATTCAAGCACTTAAACATTTGCTGTTGTATTTTTCAGAAAACACTGTGAGTCAGGTTCTATGAATGCTGCTGTGTAAATCATGTGTTTTCATTGATTAACAGTTTAAAACCTTCTTTCCTTAGAGCAGTTGCTAAAATTAGTAACACCACAAAAAGAGTCTGTCTGTAAGCTATGATAATGTCTTTGAAATAAAAAAATTAAGTTATTCACTTGGAGTTTGAGTTTATGCAAGCTATTCTGGTTTAGTGCAGGGTAGGTTCTCAAGCAGATTAGATTGCTTTAGTCCATAATTAATGAACGTATGGTGCCTTGAGGCCTATCGACAAAAAATAGCTGTAACAACTTCTCACTAGTACATTTGTTCACAATTAGAAAATCCAGCATCTTACAATTAGTCTGGATGATTTCATTAGCTATCATCTTGATGTGGAACATTATGAACAAGAGCTTCAATCTGAGCGCTTTCAGATTTCCTACTATAGACATGATTAAGGAAAGTGTGTCTGTTTTGTAATGACATTTAAAATGCATTTATGCTTGGTTGTTTTGCAGGAATCAAAATGAAACACTTCCATCTCCCAAAATTAAGCAAAAATCTTTTACAATCTGCTGTTTCTCTTGTTCTTTCTTCCTTCCTGTTCCCATAATTGAATATATTAAAAGTGAACTTAATGGTAAAATACTCTGGAACTCTAACCTTTCTGAAACTGGACAAATTTTGAAAGTGTTTTTAAAAAAAAAAAAAAAGTCATGGTTTGTAGTAAGAAGGAGAGAATGATTTGTACTTTACAATGCAATTCTGATTTTTTTCTCTGTATCAATTCCTGGTTGTGTTTCAGCTTTGGATAATTTTTTCTTTTCAGTAAGGTGTCACATTTTCTAGCATGCTTAGTCCTGCATTGGTTGGAGGAAATTCCTATTTCTCTGGAACACCATTTAGCTTTTTTGAACACTTTCCAATTCTTTGAGTTCTGACACTCAGTGAAAGCAGGACTCTTCATTTCTGGTTAGGAAAGTAAAGATGCAGATCGATTAATTGTACATACCTTCAGCTGGCTGTTTTTCTGGCCCTTCTTTATTTCTTAGCCCAGAACAGCATTAAAAGAGCCAGTTTTTGCCTTCCAAATACATCTGCAGGCTAAATCCCATCAGCCTAACTCTTTTGTTGATTCACAGTAATGGGCCCAAAATGAAAAAGAGAAAGCACAGTGGGCAAACAGGTTTTATGATCAACTTACCTGAAAGGTAAGATAATACTTTCCTGGTGGCAGTGCATACACCATGTCTCAGGGCACGTGGAGTGGGGGATGTGTGGCTTCTTTGCATGAGTTTTCCTATGCTTTGCTTTTCCTTGGCTTTAAATGGGCTAATTAGCCTTTGGTGCTGGGTTGAGCCTTGATGCCTAAAGGACTGTATAACTGAACAGTTGTCTATTCTGTGTACAAGAATGGATTCCTACCATTTGTTAAGTTTGTTAGAGCTGAGATTAGATGTGGGAATACACACCAGAACATTCATCATGGCACAATGCATGACCATAGCCATGAGTAACAGGAAGTCATCTTTTGTTTACCTCAGCAGGCAAAGATGTGCTGAAGCCACATGTTTTCCTCACCGGCTATAGAAAGTTACAAATAGATCACCTGAGTTGCTGTAATTGCTGCAGAAACATCGATGATCATTTACATCAAAGGCATACCCAGTGAATTTGTGGTCTTTGCACAGAGTGTGCTTTCCTCTTTAGCTTTCATTTAACTGTTCATGAGGGAATTGGAGTACTCTGAAGCCTTCTAAGCCACACAACTTGTCAGTGGGATTGATTACCATTTGGTGTGATTTGGCATTTATCAGAACAATGTGGAACTACTTTGCTAAGTAACAGGTGGGTGGCCACATGGCTTATGTTTATTATAATAAGTAACGTGTTGTAATGGTACTGAACTTTCAAAAAAGAGCTCCAGTCTAATATAATACCTATCAGGTCAATCTGTACCTTTAGAGAGAAAAAAGGTATCACTCACTTTGGCATACCAACGTATGCTATTTCTAAGTATGCTCCTCAAATTTTCTGTATGTCCTTGACTCTATCAATTCATACCTCCCAAGTTCAGTATCTTCACTGTTTCTCATTATAGGTGAATGTGCCTTCCTCTTCATTCCTTTAGAAATAACGATTTTTACTGGTGTTTATTTTACACTCATATTGCAAGGTATCAGGAACAGATAAATTAATGTAGGGACCCACAGGGATGATGATGGGAACATGTTACCTCTTCTTTTGTCCTCCTGGGACTGACAACACTGGTCCTGGAGAAGGCAAAATTTCATCTTCTTGGGAAACTCACTTTAAAATTCTTAAAAAAGTTCTCTCTGTAGTCTTCCATAGGTCTAATTCAAGACAGATATCTTCTTCCTTCTGATAGCTTTTGAAAATAGTGGGAGGAAATGGGCTTCTCTGGTACTTTCCGTTGTATAGCATATATCATTGGGCTACATATCATGCTTTCCAGCTCTGTGTAAGTTGAAATATTTGGAGCTCTGAACGATATAAATATTTAATTTAGAAACACAAGGCACACCACCACCCCATGCATATTTATGGACCTTCTCACCCTATGAACTCATCCCAGAGGACTTTGAAGAACAAAGCAGCACTCTAGTATTGTGACAATAAAGTGTAATATAGTTTATTAAACCAAGGGTACTTTTTTTACCAGTTCAAAGCTTCTATCAAACAAGTGTGCCTCTTTGTTTTAGTTAAAAAGTAGAGCAGGAAATGCTCCTTTCCTTTCTTTAAAGATAGAGTGAGTTAAACAGTAGAGATTAAAATAGACCTTTTCTAATCCTGGGGCTTCTAGAGGAAAATTAATACATATTTTCTGTTCATTGCCACCTGTAATTTATTATTCTTGTGAATTTATATTGAGTGTAGCCCAAGTACCCTGAAACTTTAATTGAAAAATAAAAGGCAGGGTACTGCTTTTTTGAGAGACAAGATGGGACATGTAGTCAAGGTTTTTCCCATGCACTATGCAGAAATTTCTTTTGTTGTAAGACTCAATTTTTTTTTTGCAAATTTCATATATCTGTTAGTTGGAGCACTGAAGATGGTGTCAAACTTTGAGACAAAGTCATGAGAGTGTTGCTCAACAGATGTGTAAACGAAAGATCCTCCCAGCTGTTCTTGTTGCAGAGCAGAAGTAAGAAAGGGTGTTGATGAGGCTTTTCCTTCTCCCATGGAGGTTAGATATCTGTACACATACTGAAGATGGGCAGTTAAAGATGCAGTATGACACCTACTAGGAATTTTCAAAAGTAATTATCTGCATCTTTAATAGTGAAATACTTTAAAAAGATGTAAGCTGCTCTATTTCTTAAATTATTTTGATTTCTCTTCTGTACGACAGCCTGTATTCAGTGCCAAAATAAAAAGGTTTAAGTGCCGTAGCAACAGTTTCCATAATGTACTATAATAACCAGAACCCAAACCTGCAGAGTGTTGCACTGTGTCAGCCTACCTTTAGCCTGTTGTTAAAGTCTTTCTTCCTTGCAATTTGGCAAGCCATGTTCGTCAGCTAGGTAACAGTTCTCTAAGAGATTTGTGCCGTGCAAACCACTGTTTATGCCTGTTTAGGGTACTGCTACGTCCTGAAGGACATTCTAGTTAGAAGCATGAAGCCGTTTTGTGCTGTTTGGAGTTGAGAACTGTAGGTACTTATCTAAGACTTATAATTTCTTTTTAAACTGCAGACTTGAAACATCACCATGGCTTTCCTTTGCTCTTTTTTACTCCTCAACCCTCTACAGGATATATAAAATGATTGCGTGAGGTAGGTGGAATCTAACCTTTTGTGCTGGTTTGGTTTGGCAAATGTTTTTAGTAGTGGTGGAGAGGCCCCACAGGCAGAATTGGTAAGAAGCTGAGAAGCTCCCCCAGCTCCAAAACCAGTGAGCCAAGGAGCCATTAGAGAGAGAGAATTGCCTCTGTGATTAACATATGAAAGAACTGATGTAAGACCTGAGCAGGGCAAGCAGTAAGAAAGGAGCTGAGCTGGAGAGGCAAAGCGGTGACCATGTTTGGTGAGGAAGAAGGGGAAGAAGGTGCCCAAGCAGAAGTTTCCCTGCAACCTATGGAGAGATGGCAGGTTGTCCCCCTGTCCCCAGGCATGTCCCCCCTGTGGTGAAACATTCCCTTAAGGTGCCAGGAGGGGTGAACCTGGATTTGCTGCCAGTGGACTTGGATTATGCAGCTGTGGAAGACCCTGGCACCAGGGGAGGTGACTGTTCCCGAAGCAGCCCATGACTCTGTGTTAAGCCCATGCTGGAGCAGCTTGCTCCTGATCTCGTGGGAAGGGCTCATGAAGGACAGGTTCATGGAGGACTCTCTTCTGTGGGAGGGACCCCATGGGGAAGCAGGAGAAGACTGTAAGGAATTCTTCTTCCTGAGGAGGAAGAAGCAGTAGGAACCACCAGACTGTGAACTGACTCTAAACCCCATCCCCTGTCCCACTGTAGAGAAATTGGGAACAAAAGTAATTTGCCCTACCTCTGCCTGTGTTTCTGCAGTGATCTTCCAGGTTGAAAACTTGAGCTTCAGAAAAATAGTAGCCACTTCTCACTGTGTCATATTTCAAAATCTTATTTGTATGTGCCCCAAGTTTTTTGTGTAGTCTGACTCTTTTGACTGTCTTGATAATGAAGCTGGGTCCTGGTATTTGATCAGAGTGAGTGGTGTCTGCTGGGTTATCATTATGATGAATAAAATGCATCAAATAAAATGAGAATCCACAAGAAAAACATCAGGCTGGGAGTGAGTGGGTGGAATATTGATCCCCTGTCCCTTAATAGATTAGCTTTGTCTCCCAAGCAGGGTTTAGGATATTTCCATCATCAAAAGTACAGCAGCATCTACAATCAGTGCATTAGGGAAGTGATAGTCCCCTTTAGTTTGTGGTCCTCTTGTCTCCTAGAGTTTGCGTGTACAGAGAAACTCCATTGGTAATTAATTATTTGTCCCTATCCAAATGTTCTATTTCAAGAGAGCTCTGGTTTCTTTACAAACAGGGTATGTGCCTATTTTTAGCAGAAATAACTTGGTGACATGAGGAAAAGAGAAAGGGGAAGAGTGGGAGAAGAAAAGAGTCACTGTATCATATGGCCTAACATAGGCTGAATAACTTAAGAACTGTAGATATTGAATGTATTTTTTCCAGTTAAGTTTTCTTTATAAAATTTTTCTTTTGCTTCTAACTTTGCTCAATAATATTTTACTAATATTCACCTTCCATTTTTGCTAGTATAATTTGCTTCCTCCTCTCTTCATCCCATTTTCACGTTGAATTCTCATAAGCTAAAATTGCATTCTCCTTGGGTGAAGTAAGCAAACTCCTCTTTAGTTTTTGAGAATTTAAGCAAGCCGTGTTCAAAATACGTTTCAGTCATCTGTCACCATTTAAGTCAGGATTGGCAATTAAATAAATGACAATAATGCTTTCTATCCCCTGCTGCTCCCACCCAGGTAGGGAAAGGACAGAGAGGATGAGGAGAGAGGCTTGCAGATTGAAAGCTAAACTAGGAGGTTTTAATGAAATACTAGTGATAAAAGAAAATGTGTACAAATATATACAAATATATGCAGGAATGTGCAAAACCTCTATCACCTTCCCCCACCCTCAGCAAATCCCAGTGTACTCCCTTGAGCCAAGGCAGTCCCAAAAAATCCCAGACCACTTCCAGAGATAGCAGCAGAGCAGAGATGAGCTGAGGGCAGAGATATAGAAGTCAGGAATGCAAAGGCCTAGGGATCAAAGGAGATGGATAGACAGAGTCCTCCCTGGATACTGGCCATGGACGGAAGAGAGACGAGAGAAGGGTTTGACTTCCGTGATCCCTGAATTTATACCAAGTGTGACACGTATGAGGATGGAATAATCTGTTTGGCCAATTTTGCCATCTGTCTAGTCTGCTCCTCCCTATGGGAGGGTTTCAGATATGACTGTTCTGCTCCTTTAGTGTCCAAAGCAACAGATCCAACAAGCAGAGCAAAGTGTCCTCAGTCTCTCAGCAGTAACTATGAACATTGACGAGTTATCAGTCCACTAGCTGGAAAACTTGTTGTTAATTTCAACAAGTGTGCTGCTTAGAAGAGAGTTCACTGAAGGGGAAAAAAAAACCCACAAAAAACCACAAACAACAAAACAAACAAAACCCACAAAAACCACAACAAAACAGTAAAAATAAAAAAGGCTTTATCCTGTCTCATACCAGGACATAATCCTAGGATCATTAAGGTGGACGGGACCTCACAAGGTAATCTAGCTCAACCTTCTGCTCACAGGGGGGTCAGTATATGCCTTCTTTTCTTCATTAGAGAATTTGCTTCATTGAAGCACAGGTGAATGAGTCCTGAGCTACTGCACTTTAAGATCATGCATTGGCCAGTTTGTGCAGGATAAAATTAGGTTGTAAATTTTGCTGGCATGGTATGAATTGGTCATTGTTGGCACCTTTGATATGATCATAAATTTGTCCCAGCAACTCTCTCTGCAGTCAGCATGCTAATCTAGTGGGAGCAACAATTAACATATTTGCAGGGCCTGTTCATTATCTTCCTCCTAACTGCCCTTTCTCTGTTTATCTTTATAAAAAAAGAACAGGACGTGAAATTTTCCTAGGGACCTTTGGAGCTTGCATGTTCCCAACAGGAAAGTGATTTGGAAGCTTCTAGCACAACCATAGTGTTGTCAGGCACAGAAGAACAACTCCTAAGCAAGCTGTACATGTCATCTCCTCCAAAGGGCTTACTTCTATCTGCCTGGTGTTCTGAAAGAAAGTTGTAAGAGAGAAGAAAACCAATTTTATGCACATGTGACACCCGCCTCAGGCTAAAGGCCTCATTAACACAATCCTGAAGATAGGGTGGTGCAGCATTAAATGGAGACATTTTTTACAATTACTTAAGTCACTTTGATGGTATCTTCACAGAATCACAGAATTGTCACGGTTGGAAAAGACCTCTAAGGTCACAGAGTCCAACTATCCACCCCAGATCAAAAACACCAACCAACCAACAACACAACAAAACCCACCGTGGCTACTAGAGCATATCCTGAAGTACCACATCTACAGATTTTTTTTATATCCTCCAGGGATGGTGACTCCACCACCTCCCTGGGCAGCCCATTCCAGTGCCTATCTATTCTATCAGGAAAGAAATTCTTCCTAATATCTAGTCTAAACCACCCCTGGCACAACTTCAGACCATTTCCTTTAGTCCTGACATTATTAACCTGGGAGAAGAGGCCATTGCCCGCCTCACTACAGCCTCCTTTCAGGTAGTTGTAGAGAGCAATAAGGTCTCCCCTCAACCTTCTCTTCTCCAAACTTGACAATCCCAGTTCTCTTAGCCTCTTCTCATAGCACTTGTTGTCTATACCCTTCAGCAACTTGGTTGCTCTCCTCTGGACTCACTCCAGCAACTTAATGTCCTTATAGTGAGGGGCCCAGAACTGAACACAGTACTCAAGGTGCAGCTTCACCAAGGATGAGTACTGGGGAACGATCACCTCCCTACTCCTGCTGGCCACACTATTCCTGATGCAGGTGAGGATGTTATTGACCTCCTTGGCCACCTGAGCACACTGCTGGCTCATGTTAAGCTGGCTGTCAATCAGCACCCTCAGGTCCTTTTCTGCTGGGCAGTTTTCCAGCCACTCTTCCCCAAGCCTGTAGCATTGTCTAGAGATGTTGTGGCCAAAGTGCAGGACCTGGCACTCGGCCTTATTGAACCAAATACAGCTGACCTCAGCCCATCCACCAACCTGTCCAGGTCCCTCTGCAAAACCTTCCTACCCTCGAGCAGATCAACACTCTTGCTCAATCGGGTGTCATCTTGGTTACCTTAAGGCATATACACACTGTGCATCCACAGCAGTGAGTGCTAAAATCTGACTAGCTGCAAGCATGACTGCAGCAAACTTCTTCCTTGTAGTGCAGATGACTTTGATTTATATTACAGTGTAGCCTAAGATACAGGTATCTGCAAAGACTGCGTGTATGCTGCTAAGGAGCAGAGAGCTGATGCACTGCTAATAGGCTGTGTGTCAAGAGGAGGATCTTCCTGGAATTGTTTTGAAAACTTTTTAAGTTATGGGGGAGTGGGGGAGAACTGGAATAGAATAAGCTTTGGGATTATTAAACAGCTTATTTGCAAACCACTTCCATGTTTTGTTGCCAGGGTTGCTCTGCATTGCCATTTTCTGTCTCAAGTTTCCCTTCGGCATGGAATGTGGATGCTGGAAGGCAGAAAGAAAGTTTTCACATGGTTTTACACTCTTGCACTGGCTGGATCTCCATTATGCAGTCAGCAGTATCTTTCTTCCTGAGATAAAAAGTAAGTTGAAAGGCAAAAGAAGCTTTTACTCTGATGGATAAATGAAAAGGTTTTAAAACATGGAGAAATACCCTTAGTGCCAGAGTACCATCTCTTCCTTCTCTCATTTGGTGATTTCCATTTTGAATTAATAAGGCTCTGTGCAACCCAGTATCACTTCGAAATTGGCCCAGACCCTGCAGTGATTTTGGACCAGATCGCCTCCAAAGGTTACATCCAGCCTAAATTATTCTACTATTCTAAAAACAAACCAACAAATAAAAAAACCCACCCCAAACCCCTAGTCTTAATCCTATCTAGTAGTGGAAAGTAGATACTTTCTTACTCTTGCTTTGTGTTACTGCAAAAAATTAATGCTTAGCCTAGAATTTTGGATACGTAGGGGTTTTTTTCCCAAGGGCCACATGGCACAAGATGTTCATCTAAAAAGCACTCTAAGTCCAGAGCTTAGGGTGTCTTGAAGTCTGGCATTGTTGTGTTATATCTTGTCAAGGACAAAATTCAGAGGAAAGCAGATCATTGCTTGAAATATATGATAGCTATTGATTCGAGTTCATCACATCATACAATTCCTATACTGTGCAAAGGGTCAGGCAAGCAAACAGGAAACTTGGATTGAAAGTCTACTACATTGTCTCCTCCCTGACACTTTTTGTGAGTTGATATGAGTGTTAGGGGAAAAAGTAATCCTGTAGTGTAAAAGTAATCCTGTAATCTTTGAGTGTGTGGAACCCGAATTGTGAGCAGGCTTTTGAGCACATTTTTCTAGAATGTACTTAGTTATTCTGACAGATGGAAAGTAGCTGGGAGGATGTTCCAGTAGATATAATTAGATTTAATGGGCCATGATGAAGACAAAGGAAATATGGGGAAAATACTGGGGAAAGCTTATTATTTATTCAGTACATTACAGCATCCTAGGGAACTTAAAGCTTACTTTGATACTTGAATAAACAATAAAGCAGAGAGCTAGGGCCTGAAGCAGAATACCAGCGAAACACTGAGGTAGTATTATGCAAGTTAGAAAGGTGGGTGCAAAGTCTATGTAATAAAATAAAACTGTCTTGACTGACTCATTCTTTTATTGGCTACTAGGAAGAAGCGGGACTTCATGGGTGTTCAAAATCATGCTGAGAAGTAGTTGAACCTAGTCCTCCAAACAACTCCAGGGTTTCAGCTGGCTAACACTTCCCAGATTATCTCAGCCTGCCTCTACATTGGCATCTTATCTGAAATTAGTAATACTGATTTGGAATTAGGAGAAACAACACAGGAACAGTGTTAAAAATTATGACGATTCTCAGCCAGATTTCACTTTGAAGCATCTGAAAAGAAAGTGTTCATTGAGCTTTCCAAATGCTGCCTTTACTACTAACTTGACTGCTGTGTCTTCTGTCTTGCTTCTTAACAGGAAAAGTGGTCATAAGGTGCCCTAAATATGTACATCTTACAGTATTCCTAGAAAGCGTGGTTTGTCTTCCTTTAATTTCCTTAAGGAGTTAAGGATGAAATAGTTTCTGGCATCAATATTTTTCACCAACAGAATTTTTCTTTTGCCAAGATTGTGGTTTCAGAACCTCTACATCACATTCTCTTGCATCTAATACTTTCAGGAAGGAATCATGTGTCTTGAAGGATGTAACTTCAGAAAGTGTATTGGCTCTGAGAGCAAGGTATTTCCAGCTATGGGCTGCACTGTACAAGTAGCAGAGCGTATATCTGGTGTCTACTATTTTTGCTTTGAGATCAGTTTTATTTGTAGGTGTCTAACTAGAAAATACTTTCAAAAGTACACATCTGGGGTAAGCAGCAGAAGAGAGGAATGGAGAGAAGAACTGAATCATGTCTTTAATCCAGTAAGTTACTTGACTATGATTCTCCATTGCTAGGACCTAGTGCTCTCATTTTAGAGGGCAAATGTGAGAATGTCACTGTGCAAGAACAGTGGTGCTTAATATATCCACTTTGTACAAATGTGACTGGCTGTTTCAGACAAAGACAAATATAGCCTGAGCCTCTGCATGTGCAGGGTTTTTTCTTCCTACCCTACCAAAGAAAATCTGACCTGGAGACTGAATACTGTAATGCTTTGGGTTTCTAATTCCACACTTTTCCTGTAACCTATACTTTTTCTTCTGAAAGTTTATCTGAACTTCTCTTCTGCTTGTGATTCTCATGCTGATGGATGATGACAGGACCGTGTAAAATATTGCCAAATTTTTTTAATATGTGGTACGTCATCTATCATCTAGGGTTTATGTGTTCTAAAGTCATTGCCCTTCCTTCTTTAAACATAATGTGAAATCATAGCTTTTTGAGAGCTATGAAATACTACCCACACCTTTTTCAATATCAAGGATGTAGTATGACTCACTGTTTCACTTAATTCAGCCAGTGACAGCTGTGTTCATGCAGCCTTAAAGCAGGCAGAGTAATGTTACACAGTCCTTGAACAAAGCACATTGTGGGAAGCATCTGTGAAGTGACTTGGCAGCTGTCTTGGGGGACTTTGCTTGGGAAGTGGAAGAAAAACATCAGTTAAAGGAGAAGGCTTGTTCAGCTTTGTTATTACAGCTAGTTGATTTGGATGAGTAACTAGAGATTAGAGTCTGACAAAGAATTACAAAAGTGAATTTGTAGGTTGGTGCTCTATTTAAACCCACTTTGCCTTGAAATTGTTTTTGTTGCACAACCATTTCCAGAACCCACCTGTCTTTGCTTTTAGTTATGATACTGGACAAGAGTGGTGCTGTGGAAGTAGTTACATTACAAAGACATCTGGGAGGCCAGGGAAAGCAGGGACTACTTTCTGTTCCTCTGCAGTTGGGGTAGTCAGTGTTGCTCATAAGTGGGTAGTGCTTGAGCATGACAGTTGGTTCACCCTTACAGCAAATATGATGTTTAAAAGTATAAACATCAGCCTCAAAGAAATTCGATTGTCATGTCTGAGGCCTTTTAGGCCTAAGACTGATGATGACAGAGAAGGAATAGACCAAGTGTATGTCTATACATAGGACCCTGGGGCACCTGGGGGTATATCACAAATGCCTAGCAGGAGGTAAGTGTCAGGACACAATCGTACATGTTATCTCAGCAGACAAAAGGGGGGCGGGAATGTCTTTACTGCTTTCTGTTAAGTAAATTAGGAGACTCTATGGGATGTTAAGAGGGACAGACAAAACCAAGGTTTCTCAGCCTCTGACTTTGCCTGGTTCTTTTGCTCCTATCTGAGATGTCCTCACTGGTTTGGTAGTATGAATGTGGCATTCACACCACTGTCACTAGCCAAAATCTCTAGACCACTGGAGAAATTACACATTGATTTGGACTGGTGTCACAGTTTTAGCCAATAACCAGGTGACAGATGCTCTCTGTTAGTGCCACGCCCCCCACCCTCCCAGTGAAAGATAAAAGGAGAATAAGACAGACACTTTAAGGTTGAAAAAAACCTCAGAATAGGTTTAATGAAATAATAATCATTATAATGATGAATTATATGCAAATATACAAAAACATATAAATGTGGAACCCACGCCCCTCAGATGGTAATTATGTCCTGACCACAAAAGTCCCAAACTGGACTCAGCAGCAGATGGGGGAGTCCAAGGTTCCAGCAACAGTTCACAAAATAAAACCTTGAAGCAGCCACACCAGCCCTACACAGGGAGGCAGGGGAAGGTGAACTGTCCTGATGAATGATATTCTTCTCTGGCAAGAAAACAAGATGCAGGAACACCATCAGTGGGAGAAATGACAAGTGAAGCCCAACCCAGACAACACCCCAACCAGACAGGCCAGCAGAGAGCTCCCAGAGAAGCCATTTTGTAATGAACACCATGGGGAGGAGCAGTGTGGTTGGTCCATTCGAGTCACCTGACCCACCCTCTCCTCCTCATGGGCACAGCTTCTCCCCCCATTGTAACTGACACATCCACAGGCTGCAGCAGCTGGGGAGGACCCAGTTGGTCCCAGGTTATAGAATCATAAAATAGTTAAAGTTGAAAGGGACCTTAAAGATCATCAAGTTTCAACCTCCCTTCTATGAGCAGGGACACCTTCTGCTAGACCAAGCTGCACAAAGCCTCATCCAACCTGGCCTTGAACATCTCCAGGAAGGGGGCTTCCACAACCTCCACAGACAACCTCTTCCAGCACCTTACTACCCACATGGTGAATAATTTCTTCCTAATATCTAACCTAAATCTACCTCCTTTCAGTTTAAAACCATTACCCCTTGTCCTGTCACTACACCCTCTGGGTGAAAATTCCCTCCCCAGCTTTCCTGTAGCCCCTTCAGGTACTGGAAGGCTGCAGTAAGGTTTCCCTGGAGCCTTCTCTTCTCCAGGCTGAACAGCTCCAACTCTCTCAGCCTGTCTTCATAGCAGAGGTGTTCCAGCCCTCTGATAATCTTCGTGGTTAGTATGGCTGTAGGGAACTTTTATTCTGGTACACTCAAACCAGCACAGCTGGCCACTAAAGTGGCCGTGGACACAGAAGGTCTCGCCTCACTGCTATAGGAAATAGGAGTGCTCAGGTAACATCCCAAATAGGGCATTAGTGGCTCAAAATAGGTGAGAAATCTTTTGATAATGGCTAAAATCCCTTGCAGTGTGTCTGTGTTATTTATAACCAAGACTTTTAAAAACCCACAAATTGACATATTTGGCTGCCTTGAGGATGACTTTGCTGAAAACACAGATTGTGTGATACAAAGATTTGCCTCATCGAGTTTATGAATATGAATGTAGGAAAACCTGCTTTGCTCAGAATTTGTAATAATTCAGCATATGTTATTTTGTCACAGACCTTCATTTGAAAAGAGAAAATTGCTCTTAAACTGTTAGTATGGAGGGCCCTTATATATGGATATATGTCTGAGAATTTCTCTTACACAATTTTTTTTTTTTTTTTGCTACCTCTAGGCTTATCTCTTTCAGTTGCCTGTTGCTATTACAAAGAATTCAGACAGGATATAACTCTGTTATTGCTGAACTCTGTTACACTTTTTTGTGGACATTCCCTTTATGTGAACAAAATTACTCAAGTTAAGCTTGTTTCATTCTAGTCCCTTTTTAAAGGAAGCTGAATGCTGGCTACTCTTATAATGACTAAGAGTTCACCTCTGGGTTTTAAGGCCATGTGACCAATCAACATTAAAAAAAAATCAAGATTAACTTTCCTGACTATCCTAACATAGATTAATGTCTAAGATTTTTTTCCCATCTAGGAAGTTGTGCATTTGTTTGCATAATTTTCTGCTGGCTGAATCTGTAACTGCTAGTTATGTACCTCATAGTCTTGCTGGCTAAGCTCTCTGTGTAATTGCTTTCTAGTCTATTTGAAATCTAAGACAAGTTATCACAGACCTACTAATTACGTAGTTTAACTGGGCTAACTGACTGAAGAGGATGTATTTACAAAGGCCTGTGGTACAAATGTTTCAAGGTAAGCACATTCACAGTTGAATTGTATTGATGGTATGTGGTACACAGCATTGTCTGTATAGACCGGGAGACTCCCACAAAAGCTGCATACAGACCAGGACTGGATTCACTGTCTTCTGTTCTTTTCAGCACTGTCTGCAGAGCTTTTGTGTATATATATGTATATATCTCTATATCTATCTATCTATCATAGAATCATAGAATCCTAGGGGTTGGAAGGGACCTCGAAAGATCATCTAGTCCAACCCCCCTGCCAGAGCAGGGTCACCTAGAGCACATCACACAGGAACGCATCCAGGCAGGTTTTGAATGTCTCCAGTGAAGGAGACTCCACAACCTCGCTGGGCAGCCTGTTCCAGTGCTCTGTCACTCTCACAGTAAAGAAGTTTTTTCTGATATTCACCTTGAACCTCCTATGCTCCAAGTTACACCCATTACCCCTTGTCCTATCACTGGTCATCACTGAGAAGAGCCTAACTCCATCTCCCTGACACTCACCCCTATCTATCTTTCCTTCTCTTTTCTCACCCCCAAATAATTCTGAATTTTTCCGCTCCACAAATACTCCTTTCCACCTCCACTTTCCTCCCCTCCCCAACTCCAAGTGCTATGGATGGAGCTGAAATTCTTTGCTATTTTTACTCGATAACTTCAATCTGCAGTACATAACACCTTCTTTGACAAAACATCACATTTGTGCACAAGCATCCAGAGCGATACCAGCAGATCTGAAAATAATGTGTGCTTGCCAGCTTTTCTATTAATGGTTAAAAACTCTTCCCATTACTCTCTCCCACCACCCATGGTATTTATTAAGAAAAAAAATCCTCTCAAGTATGAAGCTCGGAAGTAATCCCTTAATAATTTTACTGCTGGTTTCTTGTGCCAGTTTTAAATGGAGGACAAAGAAAAAAATAGAAAAGAGTGCTCTATTGCAGGTCAAGGTAGCAGTGTCTCTAACTTCAGACCTCAGTCACTTTATCTTCTTCTCTCTAGTTAGATATAGAAAGATCTGAGTTCTGGCTCGTATGCAGTTTATGGTTCCTTTTTATTATGCAGCTTTGCAATTCAGCAGGTCTGGTATTCTCTCCTCCTTCAGCTTTAAATTTGGTACTGCTGAATAAAACCAGCAGCTCAGAACAGGTTGCATGAGTGCCATTCTGTCCTTTGCTTAGGGGAGAGGAGTAGGAGAGGGAAATATTGGAAACTTGTTCCAAATCTCAACGCCAGCCGTGGCTCCCAGAGGAGTCCAAGCTGCTTCTAGGCTGTATTAATTCATGCTGTAGAGACATAGGCCCAAGTGATCTTGGTGCTGTCATAGATGTAAGGAATTCCTCTGCACCCTTAAGAATCAGCAAACCCCAATGGGAGGAGCAGAGGGAGGTTCTGACATGGCTTCCCTGTACTTCTAGAGTTTTACCTCCAGCTGTTTCTATAATCCTTACAGAGCTCTTCCAAAACTGTATCCTACCTGAGATCTATGCTTTGAACCCTCAACGAAAACTGGAGAATACTTTGCAGTTTGATTAAAGGATAAGAAATTGAGAACTAGGGTCCAAATGGCCCTGTTTTATTTGGCAGCTTGTTTACAGAAGCTGAGCTATTTCCAATGGCTTTAATGGTAATAGTCTTCAATTTCCAGACTACTCTGTAGCCAGTTGATCAATTCATGGGGAAAGAAATGAAAGTAAAAACACAATATGCCTAGTGTTTTTTTAAATATCCAAATGAGAAAGCCACCGCAACCTAAGTCTTGTGATAGGCATTCCAGCAATCCATTTTCTTATTCACAGTGACAAAATTCAGCCCTAATAAAGTACTGCCATGCAATTAGAGTCACCTCATGAAAATTAAACTGTTCTGCCCTCTGAGAAACACTGCACTTATCTCATTAAGAATTCTTGCCACTTTACAATTAATAAAAGGCAGAAGCTCCACCTCTGTTGCAGATGGAAAATAACTTGAGAGGAACATACGTAGTCATGTTGCCAGACAAAGACTTGTCTGCTTCCAGAGGGGATGTTGGTAGCACTACACTGCCAGCACCTGCACTGGAGGCAAGGAATTATGTGATGGTGGCTTCCACCAGAGAATTTTCAGTCTTTTGGCTGGACTGAAATTATAGCTACTATAGTTAAGAGGTTGCTTTTCTCTATCAAGTGTTTTAATTAAGAAATGTCTTTTGTGTTGATTTTATCTAGAGTAATCTGTCTCCTTTTCACAACATTTTTACTTCCTCTGTGATAAAAGGCATTAAAAAAAATGTACAGTGTGCTAACTAAAATGCTCTGATAACATAAAGTGGTGAGCATGGACTTGGATACTTGGTCCCTCCACTGAACAAACTGCTAATACTCATCCATTTCTTCCTTTGATGTTATAACCTAAAGCAGGTTTGCACTGATGATGATTTCACCAGATATTTACACTGCACTGGTATTACATTGCAGCAAAGAACTGAACTTGATCTTTGCTGCTGACTCTAAAGGTACTTGGACCAAATCACTAAATCTTGTTTTCAGATTGATTGTTTGTGAAAGGAAGTAAAAACAAATATAGTTCATAGTGGTGAAGAGCTCTCACTTTTGGTTTGGTAACACCTATTGCAAAGCATGAGCTTGTTCATGCCAGATGCAGGAAGATGCTGCCTCTGTTTATAACATGCTGTGGTGCAATATATGATGTGCATTAGTAACCACTAGGAAGTAAATAAGATCTAGGATTGGAAATCCATGTAATTCATATAGACTGCTCTGATCTGGAACTGGTAATGGCAATGGGCATCCTTCAAATTATTTGTATGAGATCTAGATGAGAATTCAACTGTCCCCTGTGAGGCTTTTGAATTACTTAAATGAAAAGGTAATCTTAAAATTAATTTTAGTGTATCAGTGTTTCATGGTGTTGGATTTTTATGAACTTCTTATCCTATTGTTGGAATACTCTTAAATATCTGGTGAAGAGTATATGCATAAGATAGCCTATAGTATAGTACTAAGATTCTTGTTAATGATAATGATTTGATTCTTTGAACCTACACATTGAGCAACAGTCAGTCACGCATTTAAATATTTGTCCACCTTTACTGAGAGAAAGGATTAAGAGCATATAGATGGATAAAAGTTCTTCATTTTCTTATTATTTCAAGAATATTTCAAGAATGTTTGATCCTTGCTCCATTTGATCCAGAAAGCTAGGGCTTTGTTTGTTGCTAAAATATGAATCAGACCATAAAGACAATTTCTTGAAGTTTTCAAAATGTAAATAGTACTGCAAACAGGGCAGTGCTGTTCTTAAACATCCTAGTAGATATGCAACCTCTTTCTGAAGATATGTGAAATGTTGCATGAAACCTTGTATGTGAGCTGGGGGGAATTATTATCCCTCTTCCATGAGGAAATTTGGGGTATTTTAATGGGCTGTTGTTACAATGATTGTAACAATTAAAAAAGGAAATAACCACTACATTGATGATTTGCTGTGGTTTTTAATCCCAATCTATTGATTTTCATAAATCCAAGGAATTTTGCTGAAAGAGGCTAGAGTATCCCCTCTAGAAGACATTCATTAGGATAATGAATGACATGATGAATACTTGACACACAGAATGCTTATGTCTATTACCACTCATTTACTGTCTGCCAAGTCAAATCACATCTTGTCTTTAGATAATTTAATTTCCTGCTGGTACTCAGCATATACAAACAATTAGTACTTTGCAATGCCTTTTGGTTACATAGTGAGTTAATTGCTAGTTTGTTTTGGTGGCCACCATGCTGCTATCTTCAGATGAAGAAACATAGTTATTTTTAAGTCAGAAGTAGGACTCTTTAAGAAAACTTGTCGGATATTTTATTACTATATGTATAGCTAGAACATGCTACATGCAGCCTTTGATTTTGAAGCTGTAGCAAAGCTTATTCTCAAATACCAATACAGTGGAAGCACCATAGCTGTTAATCAAGCTGGTCCTTGCATAGCATCTTGGGAATTAAAGACCAGCTTTCTGGACACTTTCAAAAGCATGTATTACCTTGAGTATTTCTCTGGGCTGAGCTACTCTGAAATCTCTTTCCCGAAATTCTCTGCCAAATATAAGAGAGGCTTTTCTTTCTCTTCTATCTCATTGTCTATGGCCCTTCTCCATATTTTGATCCTTCCTGCTGGACACTGCTGCTCCAGCAACTTTAGTGAGAAAAATCTTATTGTAGCTGTGGTGAAAGCATTAAGATTTTTACTGTTGTTATTCTTCTCTGTGAGGATGAAGGTCAGTAAAAATCTACCTTTTAATTGTTCCTGTGCTCCTCTTAACTTAGGTGTAACATAGATAACGAGTAAGGGAGTTTAACAGCTTTGCTTCCAAATTGGCTCTCCATAGAAGCAGAAATTTTTAGAAGTTCCTATTAATGAATTCATCATTTTAGTGCATTCTTACAGCAGCTTTAAGGAGACCTTCCAGCTCATAGAAATGCTTGGTTGATAATAGATTTAGCACTTCTGTGGGCTAATATTCATGATTAGTTGTGAATGTGTAGTGGACAGGAGAGGAATGGGCACGAAGTTGTGCCTTTTGGTAACCAGTAAAGTGAGTTTTAGGGAAGTCACTGGAGGTAGATAAGAATGTAATACTGCAGTTAAAAGATTGCTCTTTCCAACATTCAGATGCAATATAGGAAAAAGGACACCTTGCTATGTATGAAATCAGAAATGAAAGTTTGAGCAGGCATAAGTTGGGAAGGAACTGACTGAAAGCAAGAGGAATAAGTTTTCCAGATGTTACGAGACCAGACCATAAAGCACAGAGTATCACAAGGATAGGTGACATGTTAAAATTAAATAGGCTAGAAAAAAATGTCTTTCTTTTGATATTCTTACTGGGAACACATTAAGCTTGTGCTTCTCTGGACAAGGGATATGAGTATTTGAACTGCAGACTTAACTGATCGTTATTTTGGGGGCTTTTGGGGTCTTTGTTCTGACAGCAGGAGTTTCATTTCCTAATAGTCTGCTACTCCAGGTATGCTTGAGGTAGAATAAAAGTGTAGTTGTACCCTATATTAAAACTTTGTTTTCAATTTAATTTGTTAGTTTCTAAAAACAGACTGTGTTGCTTACACACAAAATTTTCAGGTCAGCTTGCTTATAAAAACTAGGTAGCTATTAGGTCATCTTGATAATAAGCCTCATCTCAGTAGACATAGAACTTCAGCAAATTTTCATTAGTATGCAAAATGTCATTAATATTCCATACTTCCACAAAAAACATGACTTCCAGTGTACAGATACACAGTAAGAGCTCATTTCCTGTAATTTTTCCAGTACATAGAATGTGTTTACATGCAAGAACAAAATGCAGTTTTGAAAAGTGACAATTTCTTTGAACAGTAAGAGCTTGAAAGACAATTAAAGCAGTTATATGAAGGACTATGTGTGACCCTAGGGAACAAGAGTATCTCAGGACCAAGTTTGGGCAATGTATCAGTTACATTAGGACAATTACCTTAAAAAATTACTATTTAGAATATTCTCATTGACTCCTATGGCTTATTCTAGATTGATGGAATGAGCCTGAAATTTTTTTTTTCTATAATTGTACACCATTATTTAAGTAACCTCTGTAGTCTGACTTGTATTTCAGTGTGACAGCTTAAGTATCTGATGCATAATACATGTTTAGATTTGTGGATGTGTTTAAATATTAAAACTAGTCTCCAAGACATTTTTTACCTTTTCCTTTAGTTCTTGCCATCCCCATGCTTCTTTTTTTTTTTTTTTTTTTTAATTATTTGAGCCTGTTTCTCCGGTATGACCCAAATCTCCCCTGTCAACAAATACAAAAGCAACAGAGGAATTGCTGACAGCTCTGTGATTCTCTGCTTGGCTGGAGACTGACCTTGCTACTGAATAGGCCAGCTTCAAGGCTTCTCTAAAACTGTTTGTCCAAAATCTGCATTTAAAAAAAGCTTCATAGGGACAGGTCCAGTCTTTCCACCACACACATCTGTTCATGCTCAACATATTCCAAATCCAGACATATAGTAAATCAGTTCCAAAGGATCTATACAATCAAACCAGCAAACTTTGGGAGTACCAGGATGACTTTCCTGACAATGCCTTGTTCAGTCACTGCTTTATGAATGCTTCACTTTTTTTTTTTTTTTTTTTTTTTTTAAACACTTCTGGCCACATCTTTTCTTGCCATTAAGCATTTTCCATTAAATATATCAGTTTCTGCTAGATTTTTAACTTACTTATTCACTGAGAGACCACAACTTGATGGCAAGCTTTGCATTCTGCTCTTTCCAGTATTGAGACCATCAGAAGGGGTGTCCCGTGGCTGAAGGCATAGTCTAGAAATCAAACACAAACTCCACTTTCCAGAAAATTGCTTTCAGATCTTTGACAAGTCATCTGATGTCTTCTCACCTTTTTCTCACTCCCAGGTTAAAAAAAAATAAAATAATAAAAAAGAGGGATTTAATTACCTGTTCTTTCTTTTGTCTGAAGTACAATTTTGATGCATGGGTATTTATAAAGATTTGTGATCACTTGGGTGCCTAGCTGGAGACTGTTGAGGGGAGTTGGTTTTGGAAAAGCTGAATGATCAAGCTTGCAAGTTTTGCAGATTAAGCATGAAAAAGGACTAATTTCTGAACTTCTTTTCCAAGATACATTGAGGTAATTTTGTGGAGGCTATTAAAAAGTAATTGTAAAGTATTGCTATTTACATCCCTAGGCTGGCTTTGTGCAGACTGTTTGTATTCTATCCATGCTCATGTCTGTCTTATATTACCTTTAATAAAAGGGCACAGGTCCTCAGGATGTAGAAACGGAAACCCATATATTATGCTTAATACACATATTTTAGAGTCATTATGTAATATAAAGAAATTGCATAGCATAGGAGACGACACTCAGGGAAATGATTTCTCAAGAGTATTGTTGCAAAACAGTATTGGTTTAATGCAGGCAGGGTGTAGAGAAGATATGATACCATACACCAGAAACTCTGTGTGCAGTGTTTTACTTACTGGCCCCTAGCAATTCTAGCTTTGCTATCCTGTCCCCTAAATGCCCTATCTTAATTAGATTGTACTTTTGGTAATTAGTTTTCCTAATCCAATATAGTCAGTCCTCTCTGAAATTTTCTTCTGATGCCTAGGGACACATCATGTCAAAACCTGATGAGTGCTAGAAGCTTATGTATGCAAAAGATGATTTATAGTCAAGCTCGTTCCTCTATTCCAATACAATGAAGGAAAGAAGAACTAGAACAGTAATCTCATTGACACCCCCACCAGGAAACTTTATTTGCTCTTCTTCCATTATGAAGTTAATGCCTTGCTTGTTTTCCATTTCCATCTTTCATTTGTTCTGGTTGATCATCAACATCTGTGCTCAAGAGTGAATGTATCAGCCATGTGCACTGGTCACCAAATAGCAACTGGAGTAGAAAAGGGCAACAGTATTTTTAGATATTTTTTTTAGACCCAAAATTGTAGCTTTTACTTGACCAGATTAATTTTTCAAATTTGTTTATTTTTGCTGAACTGCTTAGAAAGGCAAAAGAGAATTAGAATATTTTGTTTCATGCTTCTTTCAGTGATATTTTCCAAACAGATAACACCTAATATGTCTAAGTACATTTTGCTGTGAATAGCTTGCTGAAAATACTCCACTTTCTTTGATGAAACCTGGTGTTTGGATTTTTAAATGTTTCTTTGCACACTAGGGAACTTCCTGTACCCCATAAAAGGTTTGAAAAGTCTAATTACGTAAAACAGAACTCAAGTGCTAAGTCCATCCCTTGAATATGCTAAGTTGTTTTGTTAAATTATTTCAGTTGCAGCTTGTTTTATTATACTCCTTGAGTATTTATCTAACTTGAAAGCACTACGCAAAGTTTAATAAGATCTTTCTGTAAATGACTTCTAATGACATTGAAATAAAAACCCAAAAGATTTCTGTCTCATAGAAAACTGTAAGATATTTTGTCATTTGGTGAAAGTGGAAAATTTGGAATAGCTGTGGGGTAAAAAATAGCAAAAGTCATCCAATTTAGAAATGTTTCAGCAGTTTCAATTAAATTCTCAAAGACCAATTCACTTGAAAGTATTCAGTTCTTTTGCAGTAACTTATTGTAGTATATTTTCTCATGAGCATGAATTTTTAAAAAAGAAAAAGGTTTAGAAATGCAGGAGCTTCTGCCAGTCCATCAAGGTGGGACATCTATCCCATGGGATGCAGCTCCCATAATGCTCCCAACCCTTGGATATAATGAATCAATAGACTTAGCTGGATGTCTGCAAGGGGCATTACGTAGGATGGGAGTGTCGGAGAGTATGATGCACTTGGGGCTAAAGCCAGACAGAGGTGCTCTGGTCCACAGCCGTTCTCCACACTTGCTTGCGCTTATGCAGATTTTGGGGGCCTCAATGTAAACCAGATTTAAAATAGGCTTCCATTACAGTTGTTGTCATAGCCTGGATCAAGCCCAGTAATTCAGGCCAAAGCACTGTCTCCTGGTGAATGGCATGGGAAGCGGAGGACAGGAAAAGGCAGGTGCTGGAATGTCTTACATAATTTTGGCTATAGAAGGAAAAGTACTTTATAAACTTGCCCTGAGAGAATTACAGAATCACAGAATCATCATGGTTGGAAAGGACCTCTGAGATCTCAGAGTTCAACCATCAACACAAAAAAACCCTAAACAAACACAACCAACCACACACCCTTCACCAAAAAGTCCACAACCTCAGTCACTAGAGCATGCTCTAAAGTGCCACATCTACACCTTTCTTGAATACATCCAGGGATGGTGACTCAACCACCTCCCTGGGCAGGCTGTTCCAGTGCCTGACCACTCTTTCAGTATAGAAATTCTTCCTAATATCCAATCTAAACCTCCCCTACCACAACTTCAGGCCATTTTCCCTTGTCCTGTCATTATTTACTTGGGAGAAGAGGCCAACACCCACCTCCCTACAACCTCCTTTCAGGTAGTTGTAGCTGGTGATGAGGTCTCCCCTCAGACTCCTCCACACTAAACAACCCCAGTTCCCTCAGTTCTCTAGACCCTTCACCAGCTTTGTTGCCCTTCTCTGGACATGCTCCAGCACTTCAGTGTCCTTCCTGCAGTGAGGGGCCCAGAACTGAACACAGTACTTGAGGTGCAGCCTCACCAGTGCCAAGTACAAGGGCATGATCACCTCCCTACTCCTGCTGGCCACGCTATTCCTGATGCAGGCCAGGATGCTATTGGCCTTCTTGGCCACCTGGGCATACTGCTGGCTCATGTTAAGCTGGCAACAGCACCCCCAGGTCCTTTTCTGCTGGGCAGCTTTCCATCCACTCCTCCCCAAGCCTGTAGTGTTGCATGGGCTTGTTGCGACTGAAATGCAGGACCCAGCACTCGGCCTTATTGAACCTCATACAATTGGCCTTGGCCCATCAATCCAGCCTGTCCAGCTTCCTCTGTAAAGCCTTCCTACCCTCAAGCAGATCAACATTCCCACCCAATTTGGTGTCATCTGTAACGTACTGAGGATGCACTCAATCCCCTCATCCAGATGCTTGATAAAGATATTGAACAATACTGGTCCCAAAACTTACACTTCCAGATAACGCAACATAGGGGACAAAATCAGACCCTCAGATCAGAATAATTTCTCTCAAGTCTATGCTGTGATATCAGGGACATTTCAGTGATTTCTGTAATCACATATCAAACTGATACGCAGTTAATGCTTTTGGATTAACAGGATGAGTTGAAATATTCTGGGTTGAACAGACACAAACCAAAAATAGTTCCTTTTCTTCATGTAAAATCAGTTTTTTCTTATTAAAAACTTCTCCCCCTTCACCCTCCAAAATCTACACTTGTAATCAATAAGTTATTACAATAGAAAGTTCCCCACTAGTTCTAATTAAATAATCTAAATATAAAATATAATGGACAAATTAAATGAAGTTTTTAATGTTTGTGAAGCCTTTGTCAGATCCAGAAAGAGTGCTCCATTTTAAGTGCAGAAGACGGTGCCACAACTCGTAATACCCCTAAAATGGGAATGAACTAAAATGAACTCATTACAACATTGTTTATGGCAAGCAGACAAGGACAAACCACAAGTATGTCAGTCAGAATGGTTTGTTTTGTTAAATTTTTGGTGTCATGTTAAGGAAAATGCGAACAAAGAAGAAAAGACCAGTTATGTTCTCACTTGTGGCCACAATTTAATATTATGCTTCAGAAACAAAAAGAAAAGCAACACATTTCCTGAAACTGAGAAAATGAGACCTCAGCATTTAAAAGAGCCCATAAAAAGCGAATATCAAAGCAATTCCTCATTTCATTTGTGTGCCACATTTCTTCAGCTCTAGCTCAGCTGTATCAACACAGGGGTTTGTGGTGAATGTGATAGAGAAAAGGAAGGATTAGTGGTTAGCCTGTGGTTTGAATATTAGACTAGTGAGGGGCTGGTACTCTGTAGTCTGGCTGTGACCCACATGCCCAGCTCCCTTTTCCATGGAAACCACACCAAAGAGATGGAAGACAGAAAATGGTCCTTCTCTAACCTGGAGTTAAAATGTCAAGAGGTTGAGCTCTCAGTTCTGTGAGGTGATTTCCACACTTTACCTGCAAATTTCTATCCTCAGCTTGTCTCCTACACAAAGCCAGAGCAAACACTTCCTTTGGTATCTTCTCAATGCTGGATGTGGATATGCAGTGAGGATTTCAAGGCAGCCTTCCTCACCTTCATAAAGTGCAACACAGTTACTGAAGGCCAAAAACACTGCCCATGTGTGTATTTCAAGTGGGCATTTTTATAATGGGTCATGTTCTTCCATGGATTTTTCATTCATATACTATCTTGTTTAGGAACATCATCTCTTACAGATTTTAAAGGCGGGGAAGCCTGGGATAAGACATTTAGTCTATGAAGCCAATGAGAGAATTAGTCTAACTTACTGTGGTCAAGTAGCTAATACCGTTATTAAGTATAATTTTACTGTGTTTAAAGAGTGTTATACAACCTGCAAGAAACCCCTTGCTTTACTTTTCACCTTTCTGTAGGAAAAATATGGGTTTAACACAGCTCCATTGCATTGTGGGTCCAGCTGATGCTTTTTGCCCTTTGTACTGTAAAGAAGGGATAACCATTTTGTGTTGCAAGAATCTCCTCTTTCACCAAGATCAAATTTCACTTTAGAAGCTCTCTACCTGAGCACAAAAACGTAGAGCTTTTCTTACACAACCGTTCAATCTCTTAAGCAACAAATAAGTTCCCAAACTTTAGGCAGTGCTAAAAGAACCAACATTGAGGACTAGTTTCACCTAAAGCCTTGACTGGTAATGTTGATGGTTAACAAAACTAATATTGATTGTTAACCGAACTAATAAAATAAAAATAATAATAAAATCTTTGGCTTTTACACCATTTTAGCCTTAGGGGTAAGAAAGAGCCTTTCTCTTATTTCCTAGCACTTTCAGATTTGCTCAGAAACTTGGAAAAAATTATCAACTTCGCCTCTTCAATTAACAGAGGCTGAGAAGAAGATTTTTATGTAAATCCATTCAGCCTTCTCTCTACCAACACTATGATCTCCTTAATTACAGCCACAGTATGTTTTATAAATATTTGTTTACAGCTTTCAGTGTGAAAGCGCAGGGAAAATACGGAAAGAAATTTATATAATTACAGTTTAATGATCTGCATTTTAATTGAGATTTTACCAAATAATTTTGTAGGAAGTCAGGAATGCTTTATTAATGCTGATGTATGGTTAGGCACTTGGGAATTGGATTATTCTACGTTGATATATTACCACCTATAAGGGCATGAAACAGGGACATTGAAATATTTTAAGATTTTAGGATTTTCTTTTTTTTTTCTCACTCATATTTGCAGTAGTCTAGAAAAATGTGTTCTTATGTCTGAGTTTTTTTGATCGGTCAACATCATTACACAGCGTTTTGAAGAAGCACATTAATTAAGTTGATAGTGAGGTCTTATACATTCTTGCAAAGCACTTAGCTGTGCTGCTGTTACTCTCTGAGATACCCTCTTCCTAATTCATCTCTGAAGACAAAAGCTCACTTTTTATTTTGCATTTGCTTAGTCCTCCAATTTCTCCCCTGCTTTACCAACTAATTCTTACTTGACATATATTGTAACTTACCGAATAGAGAGATAAGAATGAGGTAGTAGAGGAACCTGCCAGAACTGCCTCTAAGATCTCTGCATAATTTAGGAGCGTGTGAGTTTCCATGTTGGCTAAGTGAGCAGGAATTGAATAAAGATCTCTGATGGCCTGTGATACTTCTATTTCACCCTTATCCAGAACTGTAAAAGACTCTTCTCTCCTGTCCAGAGGAGCTTCTTTTTGTGACAAGATGCTGGATGGGAGAGGCAGAACCAAGCTTATGTGACTGTTGGAGAGATGGTAACCTCGCTCTGTGTTGGCTACACTTATGCAGGTTCTCACACTTCAGATGCAAATCTGCTGGCAATCAGGTCTTGTTAGGTGAGGTATTGACAAAACAATTGCCAAACTGTGTTTTGCTGCTCTTCTTATAACTCTGTGTGTGCATGTTCATATTTCAGATCAAACAATGATAAAAATACCAAATGAATGCAGCTCACTGTTCTTAAAGTGGTCCTCTGTAGGAATTCTTGATTCCCTGCTGTATTCGTGGGGCCAGGGTTGTCAACTTAAATGCATTTATTTCTTTGTGATTTTTCTTTGCTGCCAACTGCTAAGTCCCACTTAACTATCACTAAAAACACTTTTTTTGGTGATTGTTCAATGACTACAGGTGCTGGGATTTATTTTTTTTTTAGTAGAATAACAGTAAATCTGAATGTTCGTGGCATTTGGCAGTGCACCAAATAAAAATGCAGCTCTTCCCACTGACAAAGATAAAACCATTTGAATGTATCCCTCTGGATACGATTGTTTTCCAGATGTGCAGGTGGATTGCTAACCTTTGGGATTTGAAAGACCGCAAGTAGGCAAAAAACCCATGTAGAATGGATTTTAAATTGTGTTTTAATGTCATTCTTGTAAGGTTTTATTCTTCTAATTTTTTATGTGCTGTTTCCTCAGAAACCTTTTCCTCTTCAGTATCTCATCTCCACTGTCCAGCCTTTTAAAATGGTAATCTTAGTCTATGGAGCCATAAACAGAAAAGTAGAGTTTTGTCATTCCTGGGCTTCAAGATTTGCAATGTGTGAATATTCACTGAGCTCTACCATACCTCTTGTAAGTCATAGTAGACTCTTTACTTGACTGCTGACTTGAGTGACTATCATGTACCTGTAACATTAAATGCTAGACTTGGAAGAACCACCTATGTCAAAGTACATGATAAGCAGAAAGCTTTTGCTCATTTCCCTGCAGGTACTTCTCTAGCTCTGTGTGTGTGTAAAAATAGATTATGCACTTAAATTATGCATAGAAGTAATCCATAGACAACCTTCTCATTGGGTTAAGAAAGATCTATCATGCCATATACCATCTCTCTCTTTTTGCATACAGCTTTTGTAATCCATGTCTTGGATGTTATCCTATACGTGATTTTACTAGGTATCTTTCAGATTAAATATAATTCTTACTTTGTTGTCTCTCTCTGTGCTTTGGCTTTTTTGTAAGATATTTTTCTCTTCCAGGCACAACGTATAGCTATTTCTAGGTAGATTGTTGCTGAGAGTCTCTGGCTTTCACTTCTTGCAATTACCTTTGTTTCCTGTTTTTAAATAATGTATTCTGTGCTTTGTCATGGGCTAAGCAGCCAGCCTAATGAAAAACACATCATCACCAAGAAAACTGGTTCTTAAAAGCAAGAAAATCCATGTTGCAACTAATTATCTGTACTCTAATTTAACCCTATCTGATGTTCAATTTGATTTTGATCCATGCTTCCAGCGAGCATGTATGCACCCCAGGAAAGTTAGTAGCGAGCGATACTGCTTTCTTTTTCACAATGAAAATATAATCTCATCACTGCAAAACAGTATTGGTATTACATCTAGGCTGATGAAAAGAATGCTCAGTTGCATTAGGCAAAATTCAATGGCATTAAGGGTCTAAAGTCTAGTACCTTAGGAAGACATTTTGCAAAGCACAGGCTAGTCCACAATACATTTTTTTTGCCTTTATTTACATCAGCATACTGACCAGCTTTGGAGAAAAGATAATGGAGTAGAGGAAACATCATTGTGCTATCTCAAAGATAATTCATATCAGATCCAATTTGAACTGTTCTTCCTGTACTGAAATCAACAGCAAAGTTTCCAGTGGGATCAGGGGCAAAGCAGCTGAGTTGCTTAATGCAATCCATAATTCTTAGGAAAAGAGACCTCAGACATTGTCCCATGATTAAAGAGAGGGCAAAACTAAGCTTTCTGTGTTGTTTGCAGTATTGCAGAATTGTGAAATCCTCAGAGAATGGAAGGGATAGATATGAGTGTGAAAGCGCGTGATGTTTTCTGAGTGAAGGATGTTAGTTTTATGAATCTAAATATAGAGGGAGGACAGACTGCATAACACTCACTAACTCCTAAATTCAGTGTGAGGGAATTATAATTACCATGAGTGTAAAATTGCTGTTTATGTAATGTTGAGAGAGTCCTGACCCATGCTAGAAAGAAGGAAAGGTGCCAGCATTTTTCAGAAAGTCTTGATATTCACTGGTGGGAGCTCCTAATGTTGGCAAAAGGTTGTGTCCTATCTTGTGAGAATGGATTTCCTACATAGAATATATATATATATATATATAAAATGAGATTACGAGACTATGCAACTTTTTTTGAGGACTCAGGATTCAAAGGATTAGCTGCAGAAACTGAATGTAAACAAACAGCACTCCACTCCAAAATTGTCTTTATACAGAAAGCCAGATTGTATTCCAGAACCTTTTAGACTTGTTCTATTACTTTCCTCCTTGAAGTACATTTGCTGACACCAGTAAGTATGATATTGACAGCGGCATTAAGAGCGCCCTCAGTAAGTTTGCCGATGACACCAAGCTGGGTGGTGTGGCTAATATGCCAGAGGGATGGAAGGCCACCCAGAGGGACCTGAACAAGCTGGAAAAGTGGGCCCAGGTAAACCTCATGAGGTTCAACAAGGCCAAGGGAAGGGTCCTGCACCTGGGCTGGGGCAACCAGAGATATCAATGTGGGCTGGGGGAAGACATATTGGAGAGCAGCCCTGTGGAAAAAGCCCTGGGGGTACTAGTGGATGAAAAGCTGGACATGAGCCACCAATGTGCAATTGCAGCCCAGAAGGCCGACTGCATCCTGGGCTGCATCAAAAGAAGTGTGGCCAGCAGATCAAGAGAGGTGATTCTGCCCCCCTACTCTGACCTGGTGAGATCTCACCTAGAGTACTGAGTCCAGCTCTGGAGCCTCCAACACAAGAAGGATGTGGACATATTGGAACGTGTCCAGGAGGGCAACAAAAATAATCAGAGGACTGGAGCACCTCTCTTATGAAGATGGGCTGAGAGAGTTGGGGTTGTTCAGCCTGAAGAAGAGAAGACTCTGGGGGGACCTTATAGCAACCTTCCAATACCTGAAAGGAGCCTATAAGAAGGCTGGGTAAGACCTGTTCACAAGGGCATGTAACAATAGGACAAGGGGTAACGTTTTTAAGCTAGAGAAAGGTAGATTTAGGTTGGACATTAGGAAAATGTTCTTTAATATAAGGGTGGTGAATCACTGAAATGGGTTGCCTAGAGAGGTGGTGGGGGCCCCATCCCTCTGGAGACATTCAAGGTCAGGCTTGTTTGGGCTCTGAGCAATCTAGTCTAGTGTGAGATGTCCCTGCTTGTTGTAGGGAGGTTGGACTAGATGACCTTTAGAGATTTCTTCCAACCCAATACATTCTATGATAAGTATGGAGCAAATTCAGTGTTGTTATTTTCCTCCTCTTCTTCAGAGCAAGTATTAGTTTGCATGAAGTTTTCTTCTTTTATGCTGCCTTCTTCATGTCCTTCTATGTAACTAGTTTCACACTACATGCTATAGTAAAACTTGGGAAGGTTGCCAGAGAGTTTTGTGTGGAGGCATTGGCTTTTTGATTGTGAAGATTCCATGAATGCCAGTAAAGAATGTATTGTAACCTTGCACAGCTTCATACCTGGGGAAAACTATGGCGAAAAAATCTGAAGTGATGAGTGTAAGGAACTCCCTTTCAGTCTAGTGGGAGGGTGGTTACTTCACAGTCTGGTGGCCTTAGCAGCCAACCACTATTTCTCTTCTATCGACAAGAGAAACCAGTGATGCTCCTACACTTATTGCTGTCTGCATTCATTTGTTCATATTGTGGGGAATCAGGCAAGAAGCTCTCGTCCCTCCCATTAAATCTGTCTGTGTCGCGGACCGAGATAGGTAAAGCCGCGACTCACACCCCCTCCTCAGGGAATCGAGGGCTGAGGACCGCTCCCCGTCACACTCACAAACAACGCTTAGGAATCAGTAGGTTTATTAAAGACACTGAGTGTTTGGCAAGTCCGATTCTACAGAACAATATCAAATGTCAGAATATATATTAGAACAATACATAAAAATACTAAACAAGAGGAATATCCCCCCCCGCCCGTTCTTATTCCCGGACAGGGATAGGAGGGAAAAAACCTGGAGAGAGCCTTTAGGAAATATTACAGAAACCAAGTGAGAGTGTATGTTATGTATGAATGTCTGTAAGTGTTAATAGGAAGTGTCAGAATGTAGTCAAGTTCGCAAGTCTCACCACCAGGGTGCGGGCAAAGCCGATCCCTGGCCGGGATGCCCCTCCATCTCCAGCGACTCCAGACAAGCAGTCCGTTTGGTACGTTCACACGCCAACAATCCCAGGAAAAGGCGCTTCACGGTCCCACAGTTCCACGGCAGCCTCCGCAGCGACACGCACACGGCGGCTGTGTCCGTAGCAGTTCGCAGCGCGTGCCTTTCGGCTCCCCTTCCGGTTCCGGCCCCGCCGTGCCTCCTGGGAGCTGTAGTCTGTGGGCCTGTGCGCATGCGCCTGGTACCTCTCTCCTCTTCTCACGAGTGCGAGGAACGCCTCGCCAGGAATGGTCAGTGGTTGTCGCTGGATTAAAGGCCATTATAGGGTCCGTCTCTCACAGTCTTCCTGGGGCTGAGCGGGGTGATGTGGCATTAAACAAACCCCACTGCACTGATCCATTGCACTCAGAGAGTGCTGTTGGATCGTATGCCTTTGAAAGAAAAGTTTTGTTCCCTGTCTCCTCCTAGGGTTTGGGTTTTTTTTCCCCAAAATCCAACAGCTTGAATTGCTACTGGATATGGTGCGAGTTGCTAGTTAAGGAACAGCTAAAGATAATTATTTACCTAAAGAAAAACTCGTTTAAAAATGCTTCCAAACCAAAAAGCTGTGTCTGTTCTCTAGCCCTCTATTTTTTTTTTGTTTGTTTGTTTGTTTTTTACTTTGGTCATAAAATACAAAAATAATGATGAAAAGCTAAAGGGGATATATTGAGCTGGTGAAGAAAATAATTTGATGGCACTAATGAGTCATAACACTGCTTTGCTTACCATCTTTTCCAGTTTCTTATTAGCAGCCAAATGGACAAAGACTCAGGAACATTTCCTCACACTGGTTTACAGCAAAGCTGTCGGTTCAGCTGCGTATGATCTCTCAGCCAGTCATCTCCTCTGCCTTTGTATATGTGATTCCTCAGAATGCTATTGCAATGGTTCAATGTTTTGGCCATTTCCAAAAATAATGCCTTGTGAATGTCCCTGAGTTTTCAGATGAGTCATTTCAGACTCTGAATCATTGAGATGTGCTACCAGGGGAAAACAGTAGCCCAAATCAGCTGTAGTTAAATTTACAACTAAAAAGTTGTAAAGGCTTGTAGAAACAGAATTCTAATTTGGTGAAATACTCCAAAACCAAGATGGAGAGTGAGGACAAAAGCAGCCTCTGAGAGGCTTCCTGTCAAGCTGCACAAGCTGTTGATTGTGGTTCAGGGTTTTGAACTGCAGAGCTGCCATGTGCTGCTCTTAGGAGATGCATGTCCTCAGTCTCTTCTTCCACCAATTGCTCAGCAGAACAAAGATGGCACACTCACATCTCCTGGGAAGCATTCAGGTCTGGTTTAATTCCCAGCAGATGCATCCAGTAATGGCGCCAATAGCTGTGACTTGGATGTGTATTTCAGGCATGGTCTAACGTAGCACTACCTGCTAGCATTGCCTGGCATAGCTGCAGCATGTAATTTGCCTTAATTAAGGCAAATGAGAAATTGCGTCTCCAAAATAAGATTCTTTTGCACTAGCTTCATGAGTTGGTAGCATCAGCCACTACCTAGTAGTGTCAGTTTTAATGAGATTGTTGATATCTTCAAATGATCAAATACAATGAAATAGCTCTCTCAGCTACAAGAATTCCTACAATTTATGCCGAAGAAGTTCAATAGGCCCCAAGGCTATGGCAGACCATTTGAACTTCTGCTATATGCTACTACTGTTCTTCAGCTTCATCAGTGAATTGCAGATAAAGGGAGGGAAACATCATTTATTGTCAGTTTCTCTGTGAATGTTTTTTTCTTAGGATGAACACATTATGGTGTACTTGCCATAGAGCACAGAGCCAGGATATAAAGGGTTTTATAATCCTTTGTATCATCTCTTCTTTAGATCACAAAAAATATGCTTACACATCAACTGTTCATTTTATCTTCCTAATACTTTTGATCTCCCAGCCATTGTGGGACTATATGCCCTGTTCATAACTCTTTTATTGATCAGCTTTTTATAACTTTAACATAACTTTTTTATTGATCAACATTTTTGTGCATTGTTACGTACATGGTTTTTTGAGGTCTTTTCTAACATTCTAATTCTGTAGGAGTGGATTTTTCTCTGTCCTGGTATTCTGTAGACCTTCTTAAAATTCATGTCAGATGTGTCCCTAAATCGCACCTCCACATTTTTTAAAGTTCACAGAATAGTAAGTGTTGGCATTTGTCTGTAAGCATGTTTTATAAATACATTGCTGTACATGGAGAAAAGTTTCTTCTTTCATTCTTAAACATTTTTCGCATATGGTATGATATTCCATTTTGAGGACCCGAGGGCCCAGTGTGTTAATGCCTGTTAGTGGGTGCTGGTAAACTCTTGGGAAAGTGCAATCAGAAAAACCTC
Source organism: Hemiprocne comata (assembly GCA_020745705.1). NCBI lineage: Eukaryota > Metazoa > Chordata > Aves > Apodiformes > Apodidae > Hemiprocne > Hemiprocne comata. The sequence goes on from CM036587.1 coordinate 50,601,779, forward strand.
AGGCTTTTAATACATTTCATATAAGTGTGTAGTTATTGAAATAAGTATGATTTAGTTGAATATGCAATTACTGGTTGATTGAATGATATATCTGATGGTAATCTTTAAGTAAATGTTAAGAAATCTGGAGAATAACCTATGAAATGAGTTTAGGATAGCTGAACTGGTTTTGATTAAATTGTATGTAATGTTAGATTTAGACAAAAGTTTTCAGCCTCGTTATATACTAGCTGAAGAATCAATTTCTGAATGACCTAGTGGAGAACTAAGTTCAGAAGAAAATTTCCTTTGGGAAAATTGAGGACCTTATAATAACAGTTATTTTCATATTTCATGCAACATTTTCTAACAGAAAGCACTTTTTCTTTTCAAATCCACATTTTATAGAGTCATAGAATCAGTAAGGTTGGAAAAGTCCTTCAAGATCAAGTCCAACCGTCAGCCCTACATCTCCCAAAGCACCACGTCTACCCATTTTTTCAACACCTCCAGGGATGGTGCCTCCACCACCTCTCTGGGCATCCTGTTCAAATGCCTAACCACTATTTTAGTGGAAAAAAGTTTCCCGATATCCAATCTGAATCTCCCCTGGCACAACTTGACCTCATTTCCTCTTGTCCTGTCGCTGGTCACTAGGGAGAAGAGACCAACACCTGCCTCATTACAAAGTTCTTTCAGGTAGTTGTACAGAGCACTGAGGTCTCCCCTCAGCCTCCTCTTCTCCAGGCTGAACAGTGCCAGCTCCCTCAGCCTCTCCTCATATGACCTGTTCTCTAGACCCCTAATCAGCCTAATTGCCCTTCTCTGCACCCTCTCCAGCACCACAATGTCCTTCCTATACTGCAGTGCCCAGAACTGCACACAGTGCTCGAGATTCAGCCTCACCAAAGCTGAGTAGAGGGGCAGGATCACCTCCCTGGTCCTGCTGGTCACACTATTCCTGATGCAGGCCAGGATACTGTTGGCCTTCTTGGCCACCTGGGCACACTGCTGGCTCATGTTCAGCTGGCGTCAATCAGCACCTTCAGGTCCCTCTCTGCTGGGCAGCTCTCCAGCCACTCCTCCCCAAGCCTGCAGTGCTGCTGGGGGTTGTTGTGGTCAAAGTGCAGTGCCTGACATTTGGCCTTATTGAACCTCATGCAATTGGCCTTGGCCCGTTGATCAAGCCTGTCTAGATTGTTCTGCAGAGCCTCCCTGCCCTCAAGCAGATCAACACTCCCACCCAATCAAGTAAATTTACCAGTTCAGAAAGAAAGGAAGATTACGAGATTGTGATTAATAGATTATAACAAAATTAAAAATTAGGAAAGAGATAACAAATGCTAACACAAAAGTGCAGCTTTAAATTCTAAAAAGTGTTTTTGTTTTTTTTTTAGTCTAGTGAGAAGTAGGAGGAGGATATATTACAGTTCAGAGCACCCTATCCAAATTAGGTTTTGTTTGTTGCTGCCTGGTTTATGGTTTCAGTCACTAACCTCAAATTATCAATTATTTCTGCAGTTCTGTCTTTCCAAGTGCTATGCTGAAAAAAAAAAAAAAAAAAGTTTTGAGACTTTCATTTAATTATTCCTACAGCTATGGACTTTTGCCTTCATACAGAACTGGTAAAATACCAGAAGGAAAGCTGGCTGTCTTGCTTTTATGTCTGAAACTAGATGTCTGGATGAGTCTAAGAAATGCATGAAATGACCTATTTTACTAGACACAGAGAACTTGCTAAAGCTGGGGGGGAAAGCAAAAAAAAAAAAAAAGCTGCAAGACCTTTGGAGAAGTGTTCAAATGGCCTCATCCTGTTATAACTGACTCCTGAGTTTCCCACCTGTTGAGATTCTGCCAACCTTTGGTGAATTTGTTTCATTTAAGCAAAGATAACCTCCTTCCTTCCACCCCTCCCAAAAGGAATCAAGTGCAGGGAAGAATATAAATTGTTTGCATTTATTCTTTTGGCCAGGAGTTGAGTTCAGATTAATTCTTCCATGTGTTTTATTGTATTCCTCATGAAAAGAAATGCCATTTTAGAAAAATGTTCTTGATTCTGAAGTGATACAAAATTTGCTATAATAGCCAGTCTGTTTCTTTAATCTTTTTATGTTTTTGTCCTAGTAAATACACTGTTTTGGGTACCTTAATAAAAAGTGAAGAAAAAAAAATCAATAAGAGGAATTTGTAATACAATTTCCCCATCAGTCTACTCAGCAATTAGCTGTCAGTTTAAAAAGAAAAAAAAAGGAAGAGAGAGAGATAAAAAACCCACCATTCATTCATGCTAGAACAAAGTAATACAAAAATACCAGAAAAGCTTATCCAAGACCTTGCTGTTTATCCTTCTGGCTGTGAATCTGTGGAAATGAAAAGCATTTGACATTTCACGGTAATGGCTACATAGTCCAATAAAGACATCCCCAGCAACAAGTTCAAGGCCAAATGCCTCAGTGGTGTGCCTGCTGTGAAATTCAGAGAACTGTCATGCAGGCACATCACCTGACATGCTGGGAGTCCATGGAGAATATTTTAAGTGCACCCTACTCCTTGTGCTGACCATAGGAGCCAGTATGAACAACAGAGCAGATGCTTGCTCAGAAAGGCCACTACTCCTCCCTCCTGGGGCTGTGCAGCCCTGGAGCACTGTGCTGACCATGCCCCTTGAGAAACCTTGGGCTTTATCAGCTTTTGCCTTGCTGGGCAACCTGCAGGGCTGTGGTAACACCAGGCTTTCTGCTAGAGTCTTTCCTTTTGCAGGCACCTTTCCTACTGCCCTCACCATAGGAGAAGCATGTGCTGTCCACACGTGTCACCTGAACTTGCAGCTACTGCCCAAGGGTGACAAACTACCCTAAAGAGCTCACCACTTGCAAAGGCACCTGTCATACCCCTGGAGGCCTTCTTTTCTATGCAGGTTGCCTTTGTACAGAGGCCGAGTTTGCTCAGGGATCAAAATCTCAGTATGTGATCCCAGGGTGACATTGGCTGTCCCTGTGCCTTTTTGCATATATGTTCAGGCACTTTCTATCATCTTCTGCCTATTCAGCTTCTTTGTGTGGCCATTACTGTAACCATCTCAGCCTTGCCTCTCCTCATCCTCATCAGCAGTCCTGAATCCAGACAGTCGTACTAATTTCAAATAGGTACCAGTTTTGCTTCTGGTGAAGAGCTATAGAAAAGTTTAACCATTATGGTCTTCCCTGGCACATGCCAGTCACTCTTTGGCTAAACTGGGCCATTATCATCTACTCCACTTCTCTGAGCTGCTACTGACTTCTACTCGCAAACTTGCAGCTCTGTCACCTTACTTATAAACACAGTTTCAGGAAAATCTCCTTCCACCTAATGGGGGTCGAAGTCAAGTGAGGGGATTGAGTCATACCTATACATGCCCTCAAGAACCAGGGAAACAAACACTACCCCTGCCAAATCCAGGACAATTTTTTAGCAGTCCAGTTTTATACCTCAACTTTGTTTTTTCTTTTTTTGGTTTAATGAAATAACAAACTAGTTTTAAAAGTGCTTTTATCTCTTGCTTGTTTCAGTCAGTGGGGTCCTCACATTCTGGGCCAAATTTTGCAAACTGATTTAACTCACAGTAAGCATTTAGGCACCAGGCTAAGAGGCCAGATTTTCAAAACAGCTCAAGAAGCCAGGTTGTGTAGATGCTAAAGAGTCCACCACAAATTCTACAGCAAGAAGATTTTGACAGTTCTCTAATTTTCCGAACAAGCACACAAACAAAAAATAAGTTTTTTATCTTGATAAGGGAAGAGATAATTTGAAAAATCCTCCTATATTTGCAAACACTAATTCCTGGAAATAGTACTGCAAATACTCTTGAATTGATTGTCCAATCAATACACTCGTTGAAAACCCAGTTTTCCCTATCACTAATAGAGGATTACAAGAGTCTTGTGTATTCTGGTACCTAACAAAGTTTATATGCCTTTGTTGCCAAGTTTTCTATATTTTGTTTTTCAGAATTTAAATAAAACTTGTTTTGCAATTAAAAAAAAAGTGTTCAGGCCAATGCATTTTCACTTCTAGTTTAATTGGAGGGCAGTACATCTGGCTTGCTTTTTTTTTTTTTTTGATGGGGGCTTCAGTTCCTTGAGGTTACAGTGGTTTGTGATTGTCCCACTTTACTCTGCACTGGTGCGGCCCCATCTTGAGTACTGTGTGCAGTTCTGGGCACCACAGTACAAAAAGGATATAAAGCTACTGGAGAGTGTCCAGAGGCAGGCCATGAGGTTGGTGAAGGGTTTAGAGGGGATGCCGTATGAGGAGCAGCTGAAGGCACTTGGTCTGTTCAGCCTGGAGAAGAGGAGACTAAGGGGAGACTTCATTGCAGCTTACTGCTTCCTCATTATGGAAGGAGGAGGAGTAGATGCTGACCTGTTCTCTCTGGTCACCAACGATAGGACCCAAGGGAATGGTAGGAAGATGTGCAGGGGGAGGTTTAGATTGGACATTAGGAAGAGATTCTTCACCCAGAGGGTGGTGGAGTGCTGGAATAGGCTCCCTAGGGAAGCAGTAATGGCACCGAGCCTAACAATATTCAAGAAACATTTGGACAATGCCCTCAGGGACGTGGTGTGAACTTTGGGGTTGTCCTGTTCTGGGGTGGGAGTTGGACTTGGTGATCCAGGCTGTCCAAGGAGGTGGTTGAGCCACCATCCCTGGAGACATCTAAAAAGACAGATGTGGTGCCAGGGGACAGGGCTTAGTGGTGAACGCGGCAGAGTTAGGGTAGTGGTTGGACTCGGTGGTCTTGAAGTTGTTTTCCAACCAAAATGATACTGTGATACTGTGATTCCTTTGACTTGTAAATATGTAAAGGCACAGTCAGCATACAAGCTTTCTTTCCAGGACTTGTTCTTCTACTATAAAGCTACCATGTTCATAAAAGAGTCAGTGCCTGTTGATAATGAGCAACAATCAATACTGTCATGTGGCAAAGTCACTCTCTTCCTCTTTCTGTCCTTTTATTTTTTGTCTTTACTGTTCTCTTCTCCCTCCAAATACTCTGCTTGGAATGAGCAGTTGCTGGTGCTCAGTGAACACGAAATAGTGAGATTGGCCTACAAGGTAGGATGGCTGTCTAATTCCTCACTGGGAGGGCAAGGCTTTAGCATAAGCCATCCCCAAGGTACAAGATTAGATTTGCACTTGGGATCACAGGCCAGAAGGGTGTGAGCAGTGTGCTAAAAGGTAAAGGAAAAGCTGTGTAAGTGTTGATGCTGGCTGGAAATGATGACTCACTTCTTTCTAAGCATGGGACGCCACAGTCTATATTGTTGTGGAGGATTTCCTGGGAGTCCCCTTGATCGCAGATTTCCTTTATAGACTCAACTTATCTACTGCTCGTGCATCATTACATGGGTATGACGCCAACCCTAAAATAAAAATTAACATGGTGGCTCTTCAACTCCACTTACAGAAGAGGAAGGGTTCAGTTTTATATTGAGCAAATGTATTGTCTCCACAAAGTCGTGCCATCAAGAAGTAGTCTCTGTCAAGGTATTAAAATATCCTGTATGCAGCTGGAAAGGAATGAGGACCGGGGAATGAGAAAATGGGGAGGAAGTGTAGAAAATTGAATCAGAAGAGTGTAAGACCAGAAATGAGCAACATTTTAGTCCCTTTTTAATTATTTAAATCAAGAATCTTGAAATCCCTCACTCCTTTCCCTTTCTCCCTTTCTCCTTAACAGGAATAATTTCTTCTCACATCGCCTGTTACAGACTTTTTTCTGTTTCTTTGCAGTCTCTGGCACATTCAGGATTCTTGCCTTCAGTTCTTATAGCTTGTATATACAGTCATCTTTCAGGAAACTTTCTGTAGAGGCATCCTCACAGAAACCCTCTTAGTTTTCTGCTACTCAGGAGAGAATTATCAAGCAGCAAGAACAGCACAGCAGGCAAGCATTTCAAAATGGAGTCAAAGCTGTAGCGAAACAGCTGCCTCAAGCTAAAATAAGCCAGGTAGACTAGAACTAAAGCAATTGCATGGTGCAGACACATGCTGAGTAGATGTAACATTGCTATTTTATCATAAAATCTTCCACACTTCATTGTGTAACATAAAAAGACATCAGCTACTCACTACTGTCATGCCCTACTCTCTCATGGTGGATTAGCACCATGTATTGGACCAGAGCTCCCCAGGTATCATCCAGATATCCATACATATGAAGTCACTCAGAGTGAACCTAGTGGATGCTGGATATAAAGTCATACTATTCATATGGAAGTTGATTCTACAATGAATGCATCTGTGTTTCTACTAGGACTGCAATTTAGTGCATTAGATGCACATTTAGGCTGTAAACTGTTGTCCTGGGGCAAGTCTCTCCCACCCAGAGTGTCCAAACTCTATATATGTGTGTTGTACATGTGGTTGATTCTTGTAGAAGGTCTGTCCAGGCCTCTGGATTTTGGGTAGTCCACTCAGGCTTAGTGCTCCAAGGCAAAGTCTGTGTTGATTTCCTAGGGGAACAGTTAATGTCTTATTTCTTCCTGAACAAAATGTATGAATGACAAGAAGTCATGTCAGGAAAATTCAGACTTTTTAAATTGTTTTTAAATTCTGTTACCTCCTTTCTTTCCCCCATTTGTTTTTAGCCAAAACTATTGCTATAGAAATTTTAGCCAGAGTTCCCAGGAGGACAGCATAGGTAAAATTTGCTGAGTTTTGGCTAGAATCAAAATTAACATGAGAGCTTTCCATAGCAGCAGGGATCCTGGCAAGCTTGTGCAACTCTACTTAAGAGCCTATGAGCTGGATGCAGTGGAAGTGAAATCTTTTTCTCTCCATTAGAAGTGCTCTCTTCATCCGGTGTGCAGACCAATTTTGTGAGCAGTGGAAAGGCAAGAAAGCCATGTCACTTCTCCAGACTTCCTTAAGTGTTCTGCTTCTCCCTCATGAGAGTAAGAGTGAAGGAATAGCTTCTGAATGACCAAAAATACAGGAGTTGTACTTGTTGGCTGACCCCCTCAAATGGCTGCTTGCAGGAAGGAAAACACTGCAACTAAGAGATGTCAGAAGGGTAGCTGAGGTGGTTTTTCTTTTTTTTTAGCTGGCAGAATAGAGATGTAATAGCACTTGAGCATGTATTTTTCTGGACAATCTTTAAAAACATCATTACCATTTAGCCCTGGAGAGAAAGACTTGTGCTGTTTTACTGTAATGTATATATATGTTCTTTCTGCCTGGCAATGAAAATAATTGTTTAATTGTGCAGCAAAGGAGGGAGATATATGTACAAATACTTGCTTTTACCATCTTTAACCCTCCTGACCATATATAAAGAGATGCATGCATTGGAGAGCAATTCAGCTTGTTCTGGTCATACTCTAAATAGATGAGAGTAGCAGTAGTTTCTAAGATTCTCATTCTCAAAAGTTATGACGGTACTTGAAATCAGTCAAAGTTCAGTGTAAATGTTATGTGCTGGCTGCTTTATGTTGATGTTACTATGGCATTTTTTCCAGTGGCAAAGTAAACAGTTAGCACATGGGAAGAGGTTATTTTGTTAATAAACAGCATATAGTGCCAGTTCATCCAACATAAACCTATTGCATGTGTCTGTCTAGACAGCACACATACTACACAGGGCCATGGGAGCATAAATTCTAATAATCTGGCTAGAGTAAGGATAGTTGCTAAGTTGCTCCAATGTCTTCCTGGAATGATGCAGGAAAAAATGATTCAACAGTTGTGCTTCTTCCTCAAGCTCACCAGTGATCCAAAGTAGCTGTAGGGGATTCTTTGCCTCTGGACATGCTGCCAGATTAATAACATTTAAAACAAAGGCCCTGATGAACAACAGGCACAACATAGTCCCATAAGCCTTGCTATGAAAGCGGAATTTCCTATCTATCCTAGTGAGGATAATTGTACTAATGCCCATCTCAAGTTCTCCTTCCAGTCAGATGGAACATGATGCCTGTGTAAACTGGAGCAGACCTAATCACGTCTTGTGAGAAAAGACAGTTTAAGTCAGCAGGTAATGCTGACTTAGAAAAAGTTTCCTAGCAAACCCTGTAGTACAGGTAAATTTGGCTGAACAGGTGGTCTCTAACCCTCCTCTGACCTCCTTAAGAAGATGTGAGGATCTACCTTTCATACAGGTGTCATTGAGAGGACGAGCTGTAGACTGGAGTCCACCTACCTGGCAGGTCAGCAAGCAAGTTCACACTTTGAGTGCAAGGAGGGAGACGTGATTATCACAAGTATGGGGATGAGCCTTTTTAAATCAATTCACAGTGATCCAGACCACATTAACAGAGACGTTTCAGCCGCTGAACATCTCACTACCTCATGATGAAAGGAACAAGAGTGACAGCAAATTTGGAGACCATCCAGAGCCTGGAGACACACGTTTTGAGTTGGCATTTGCCCAAATGTGAGACATAAGGAGGAGGGAAGGACATACTGGGATGGCACAGAGGATCAAAAGAAATACGTAAATGAAGATGGCTCCTTTCCTAGGACCTATGGGTATGAGTTCCATTTTTCTTGAAGACAGCTTCCCAAAATCTGTGACACTCTCTTAGGCTGTGGCTTTTTCAGGCTGTTTCTTTTTCCTCCCATCTGTCATGCAGTGATCAGATGAAAGTGTAGCTGCCGTGAGCTCAAAGTGAAGCTTCTCTTACCTTAAAAGTATTATTTCTCACTCCCGCTTGTCATGTTTTGAATCACTGTGACAGGCAAAACTGCTAACCTTACCTCTCCTCTTTCCTAATTAGGCAACAGCATTAAAATTCCTTATTAATGCCACTCCTCCCAGAGGGTTGCAGATATATATAACTTTCACAGAGTAATTGCTTTCTGGTCCTCATTTTAATTGGAGTCAGTGGGGGGGCCTGTGGAATTCCACTGCCTTCATCTCCCACCAGCTCATTGTGCCGGTGACACGAATTTAGAAACAGGGAACTACTTTCCCAATCTACATCTGAAAGAATGTGTGAATGAGGAGGGAAAAAACAGTTTCGTTGAGCCGTAAGAGGAACTAGACTGGAAGAAAACAAAGTGTTTTACTTTGGCTCCTTCTTTCACTGGGAGGAAAAAAAAAAAAAAAAAAAAAAAAAAGGAATAAATTCCAGCATTTTTGTTTTCTGGCTTTTGTCTAATATGGTGCAGCTTGTAACTAGTTAACTAGATGCTGAAGGAGCTTAAAGTCTGCCTGAGGCTAAGCTTAAATGTTAGTTAAGATTACACCTATTCTGCAGAAATAGCCCACAGTTTTCTGGGTCCTTGTGGTCTCAGAAAAAGTGTATACGGAGAGGTAAAAAACAATTAAAGGAGCAACTTCTCCCAATTCAGATTTTGTCAACTTTAGCTTCACAAAAATGTTTTGTTTTATTGAACATTCATGTTTCACAGGAAGTGGACCCTTTTTGATGAGTGGAAAGAAACCATTTGACAGAAGAAAACATTTCAAAGAAACTCCAACAAACCAAAAGGTTGGAAGGAGAGTAACTGTTCAGACTTGATTACACAAAATATAGTAAAAGGGGTTTTTTTATGCTTAGAGAGAATATGAGGTTTTGATATACATGCTTTAGCTCGATATTTCAAATGAAATTAATAGTAGTGAAATGGTAATAGTATTGTTATTATCAGTGTTCAGACTTAATATATGCTAAGGTGGATTAAGTCATTCATATCCATCCAAGCTATTGTTTCAGACAATGACTGCAGACACTTCTACTCTGTATAGTGTTCCAATTAATGTTTTCTAAATTATAGTCTTAATCATAAGGACTAGAAACTATAATTATTAAAAAAAATGTGCAGATACAACAGCATGAAAAGAATTTCATAATTTTAAAATAAGGTTTGTTCAATTCTTTTTGCATTAGAGCAAAAATAACTTCCTAAAACTGCAGTAATATAACTGCCTTTTTGGAGGTTTTTTTCCCCAGCTTCTCACAGTTTTGACAGTTTTAAATTAATTCCACTAGAACTTACATCCATCCTTCATTCTTCTCTTTCTCCTTTCTCAGTAAGCTTAGCTACCTGAGCACAGTTTCACAAAAATGTAAAAATTCCCCAGTGCCACACAGACAGATACACAAGTTTCTGCACCTGGCTGCCATTTGGTGGTAATTGCAGTGCTGATGTTTTGCTTCTTGCAGAGTCGCCTCTGATAAAAGGCTGATTACTTTTGCAGCTCTATTCACACTTGGGTGTTTCTAGAGAGGACAGTAGCTCCTCATCACGTCTGTCTAATTAGGCTGATTGGTTCACACTGCTGAATCAACCTGATTGAGAGGTGTGCTTGGCTCACTGTCCTTATTTCTAACTGCTTTCATGCTGTGTTAAATGAACCTTAGAGGAGGCTCTTTGTGGGCAACTCTTCTAGCTAGAAGTAAAGATGCGCAACCAGTGTAATACCAAAGAAATAAACCTGTCCTGCTGACATGCTGTGAGTAACCTATTCCATAAATACACTGATGTCTTAGTTTTAGGTTGTGGCTGCTTCGAAATAAAGAATTGCAGATTAAGGAGTTTGAAAGACCTTCACATAACAGTGATCTGTACATGCACAGATTAGTGCAGGTTGCTTAATCTGGTTTGTCATGTAAAGGTAGGTTGACCATCCCAAATTGCCTTAAATCTGCATTGTAGAAAGTATAAACAAAAGACCTGAGAGGACTCTGCTTGTCTCAGAGGCTGTGAGGCTACAGCAGATGTACTTTTGGGTCCCAGCTCTTGCAGTCCTTTCATAAGGAAGGTTGTGGATGCCCCCTCCCTGGAGCTGTTCAAGGCCAGTTGGACAGGGCTTTGAGCAACGTTGTCTAGTGGTTGCTCATGCAGAGGGGGTTGGAACTGGATGATCCTCTAGGTCCCTTCCAACACAAACCATTTTATGATTGTGTGATTCAGTGATTCTATTCAGTTCTTCTCCAGGAATTGAAACATATGCTTAGGGCCATTAACATCAGAAATGCAGCTTCTAGTGTTGCCTAAGAAATAGATTTTGTAGTAGCAGCAGCATGAAAACACATGAGGGGCGTATGCTTGATAAGTTACACTGGAGCATTGAAAAGGATGGGATGAGGCTGTGACTGGAATGAGCTGTCTGACTTCTGGGCTGTGAAATCCAGAGGGAAGTGGGGGAGAAGAGGAGGCTTCATGGTGTGAAGCAGAATTCAGATGTTCGTTTCTCTTTTAAATCCCAAACTATGAGATGTTCAGATTCATGAGTTTTATTCATTCTGTAGTGGTGGCCCAGGAGCTAATTCTCTGTTGGCTGTGATTCTTGTAATCAAAACAATTAGCACAGCACACCATGCCAAAAAAATGATTTGCAGCATTCATATATATACATATATATATATATTTAGATTTTGAACTGTCTCCTAAATGTGTGATTGCCCTACTCAAAAAGAAAATGTAGCTCTTAAATTACAGCGTTTGAATTATCCATTGACTTTGACAAGCAATCACAGGAATGCTGTGAGAACATTAGATTTAGTATGGGCAGATGTTCTTTTTAGTTGACCCTCATAGGGAAAACAGCCCTAAGTGTCTGGAAACCTAAAACTATCAGGTGCTGTACAGGGTTCAAGTTGTATTACGGTTACATTACAGTTAATGTCAAGTGCAGCAAAATTTGCAGAAATCACGTTCCTCTAAAATAGATCAACCACTTGACAGATTTACATCAAAGTCACAGACACATTTTGCAGTTTCATTTGATTGCATGTGTATGTTTTATAATCTGATATTCTGCTGTGCAAATCTAGAGTGCCGCCATTAGCTTTTGAAAGCACTGCAGTGAATTCCACCATCTGACCCAGCAAAACTAAACCCAAACCCCACCTTCCTTTTCAAGATCTGAGTTCTTAATATTCTGCTCTTTTATCTTTATTTATTCTTAATTTTTTTTTAAAGTTCCATGTTAGAAGACAAGGAAGCTGATACAGCTGCAGCACTGTGCAACATTTGATCCATTTCCCATTTCAAATATGCATCAGTATGTATAGCTGACATTCAAGAAGAATTTTACATTCAGAATTAAAAGCTTATTTGAACACAGTACAATCAGTGCATTCCATACTTTTATAGAAAGACTATTGCTCATGAGCAGTCACCTAGAAAAAGGCTTACTTCAGGCATGCAACAGATAAGAAACCAAAGCATTTCCACAAGCACACTCTTTCCTCCTTCCATACGCTCACGTGGCTTGATCAAGCTCTACTGACTTACAAATTTGACAGGTTTTGTCTACATCATAAACACTGAATATATTTGTCTGAAAGATGACAGAAATTATACACAGCTATTCCAGTCAAAGGTCATGGTAGAGCATGGGTGGGACAGAGTGGTTTGCAGTGATCTAAGAATGAAGGAATTAGGACATCGGTTTGTTGGTCCAGTAAGTAGATAAAGTTATTAGCCTTCAGACTGTACCACCTAATGTCTTCATGCTAACATGACTAAGGAACTAAAGCTGAAAAGCTGGGCTTAGGAAAGGCTCAAAAGTCATCGATAAGATTATTTACATTGTTGATTTAGAATTTCAAGGAGTAAGAAAAAATCACCTGTTCCTCTTCAGTTTAAATGGCAGACCTTCATGCTAGCATCAAGCTAAAATGGCCAATAAGTCTATGGTGGACAGGTGTTCCTTTCTAATAAATAGGAAGCAATTCTTCTTCTCACCTCCATCTAAGGGGGCAGCTCTTCAGTGACCAAACCCCAGCTTTCTTCTAAACATGTTCTGAAACCTGCCTGCATTCTGAGTCCACATGGTATGAACACAGGCACACAGGTTTTGTCTAGACACATCACTCCCTAACTCCATGCTCTTTCCTTCCCCGCCTAGGGAAGAAGGGAAGATCCTCTGGCTACAGCTCAAAGAGACTTGCCCACGTACATTGAGAATCTGTCCCCCAAGAAGCCTTACTGTTGATGGCTCTCTACTGGGTCTGTAATAAGTGTTTATTTAAGGCCAAGACACCAGCAATGTTCCCATTAAGCAGCAATTTGCCTCATCCACATTGAGAAAACCTATCCAGCTGGTTACAACACTGCCTCAGCTGACAGCCATGCTTCTCTAGATCTCCCAATAAATCCCAACAGAGACTATATAGTAGTGCTATTCTCTAAGTAAAAAAAAAAAATAGCAGTTTGGATTTGTTGGAGAGCGCTAAAAAACTTTGTTAGATAAGGCCCCCAATATCAAAGGTAGCCTTATGGGAAATATAAAAATTATTTCAATGTTCAGGACTGATGGTGGAATATGAGGTGATAAGGTGACTAATTAAAGCAGAAAATCTTAGTTTTCTGAACTAAGATATAACATTTGAAGGGAATTAATAGGAACCCCTGAGGGTGAAATAGGGACATGGCTTTTAAACTGTGCTGAAATGCATTGGAATAGTTACATTTCTTTGGGAGGTACAGATTATACAGACAAATACAGAAAATAGGAACGTGTGTGCTAAAAGCAGGGATTGTCCTTTTTGAGTAGGAATGTCTGACAGCTAAGATGAATTAGTTTGGCTTTGTCATTTAAAATAGCAACTGATATATTATGTCAAGTTGCTCCCTCATGGGTAGACTCTTACAAAATGAGAGCGATGATTCCATTAATTTGTGTCTCTTTTGGGGTCCCAGGTGATATAGTTAATATAGTTTCTGTAATATCAAGTTAATACTTATTCCTCCTTTTGGTACGTTCTTCTGTAAATTTGCCCTTAGCTCATATTATACCCTCTGGTCGTAGAGAAGTTGAAAGTTGAGAACGGAGAATTTAGGCTTGATCTAAAAACAATTATTAAAACTCCCACATGTGTCTTCAGATGCAACTTAGGTTCTGGGTCACCTGCTTTTCCGTGCTACCTCATGCTTCTAAAAATCACAGACCTATAGCATCTTGACAAGGTATTTCAGCAGGAAACCAGGGACAAAGTTAAATGTAAACCTGCTCTTGACTTTGATAATGCTTCCCAAGAGGCTTGGAGGAATAGCTGGTCCTCAGTCCAAGGAACCTCTAGGCAGAAGATAGACAGGAGCTGTGACATTTGGGATATATAGTGCTTGTCTTGAACAATCCAAGAGATAAGCAGTGTACTTAGACACTCAGGATGTCTCGTGTTTGTCTGGAGACATCTAAGAGTTAAGCAGGATTTATTGCTGGACCAAAGAGATGTCTCAGCAACCCACCAAACCGCTTTTACTCCACAAGTCCCCGCGATATGCTGTGGGCAACTGCAAACTGGGGAGTTTGGTGTGGAACATGCTGAGATTGGAGCAGGATATCCTGCAATAACCAGGACTTGACATTTCATGTGAACCACCGACTTGGCAGGAAAAAGGAAAGAGTGCCAGTCTCAAGATGCCTTTTAGGACCAGACCTCCACTGTAATAAATTAATCCTGTGGTACCCAGTTGTCTCAATACCCTGTTTCACATGGTAATTAGTCAATGTCTTATCTTGTCAATTAGCCAGACAAAGACTATCTGCAGGACACAGACCCAGCACCTTCCCCCCTCCCACCTGTGAGCAGAAGGCAGTCAAAGCCTCCTGTGTTTGGACAGAGGAGGCAGTTGGATTTCCTCCTCTGTCTGGAAAGATAAGGGGGGGTAGTAGGCAAGAACTATATACAAATCTGGGATGCTATGGATGCAGTGAAGTGCTTCCCCACCGACGACGTTGCTGGACCACGGTGGTAACTAGTCTATCATTGCTGTTCTCCATATTTCTGCTTTCTCCTTTCTTTTCTGTCTCTTTTTCCTCCCTGTCCTATCCGCTCTAGGGACCTTGTTGTGTAACTCCAATAAAGTTCCATGTGCACGTGACATCTGACCTCATTTGTGTCTTAGTTTCACCATTTGGGATCACCTTTAAACCTTTTCACAGGTCCTGCCAGACAAATGGGTGTGTACCAGGAGAGGGAAGGCAGAGTCCAGCCACCCCAGCCTCCCACTTCGGTGAGGAGTGTTAGAAAGCAAGGAGGTTCTGCCTGATCTCCCGTAAGACCAAACACCAGCCCCAGTGCTTATTTGTGCACCCGATATTGTATTATCTTTGTTTTGTCTTGGTGAGATCTTAAAAAATGGCCACATGTCCGAATATCGGATTGTGACAGAAGCCTGGTAATACTGGTCATCAGAAGCCTGAAACGAGCTGAACATGTATGCAGAGAAAACTTATGTTTTCAGGAAGGCATTTCACCTAAACTCTAATTTCTGTTTTAGGTATCAATCATAATTGAGGAGATTAAATAGTTAACAGAGAAGTTATTGATATTCTTCATGGCTCTAGGAATATGCGAGTAGTCTTCTCAGCGGTGAAATTAATACTGGTGTAAAACTGTATTTCAAAAAGTAATTTTGTATGTTTCCATGGATGCTTCACTCACAGTGCCTGAAATAAATAACCGGGGTAATTTGGTACGGTCAGATGGTACAAGAAGCCCTGGAAAGAGGTAAGTATTTGAAAGTAATATATGCCAGAACTATTGTTTCCTTCTTTTTCATGCCATTTGAAAAACAAACAAACAAGACACACAGTTAAAACATAGTCAAAATTGATGCTGATCTCTCAGGCTAACATTCTCATGAGTGAAAACTTCAGGGAAGTTTGCCTGTTTTCCATTTTTTCAGTTCTGTGCTCTTTTTGGAATTTTAATTTTTGCTTGGGTAATTAGATCTCTGACATTAGACGCATATAATTAACAGGGAAAATGGTTTGCATGCCGACTATAATAGCACTGTCTGATCTGTTTGCCAGTAACTGTTACGGCCTGGTTTTTCAGAAGCATTTTATTCCCACAGATAGCAGCAGACATGCCTAACTGGAACCACCTGGACTTGTTTGCAGGGGTGAAATTCTAGGACCTTTTACTGATTTCAGTGGTCCCAAGATTTTGTATGCATCCTCAAAATTTCCCTTTGAGATGATTCTCTTCCAATATATTTATTCTTTTTATAGTTGAATATGAATGACTCCCCCTTTCCAATAGAATAATAGGACTGAAACTTCATGTGCAAAACTGTATTTGCTTAGGGAAAATTTTTTTAGAGTTGGCACAGAAGCTTTTCCTGCGACTTTCAAAATGTTCCTTTCTGGGTGGGAGGGAGGTGTGTTCTCTTTAAACTAAAAATTAGCTTTACCTGTCTTTTGTTAAACAAAGTTCAGAACTCTGGTGTCATTCATGTCTTTTGGAAAATTATCCCCAAGTCTTTTTAAATAGCCTGTTTACCAGGTGCTAAGTAAGCAACACCTAACAATGAAGGACTGGAAAAAAAATTGTTGCAGCTGCTTATTATAATGTATTTTCTGCTACTTAAAACTTTTTTTTTTTTATTCAGATCAAGTCTTAGTTCAGTAGAATAAAGCTTTCAATCCTGACTTTTTAAGGAGTAAATATACGGACATGAGGCAAGTCAAGCCAGCACCAGATTGCTTTTAATTTTCATGGGATCATGGGATCCAGGAATAATTTTTAGGTGCTTAATAATAGAAACCTAATAATAACAAGAAAAATAAACCTAAACAGTTTTGGACTAAAGTGGTGTTAGGAATTTCAGCTAAGTGCTCAATTATGGTCCGCCTTTTCTGCCCAGGTCAAAAGGCACCTTTCACACTTGTAGAAGAAGAGAAAGGTCCATGAAGCATCTTTTAAAAGTCCCATGATAATGTGAGCACAGTGTGTTTCAGCTCACAAAGAAATGGCTTTTGAGGCATATTGCAAGCAGCCTGCAGTGGGATTAAAATAATATCCCAAAGAAGTTAAAATCTGTACCAACTATCTGCAGTTAAACCATATCACTTACAGCTCTCCACATTCTTTACTTTTCTGTGTGGAAGACAAAAATAGATTTCTTACACAAAGCTCTCATTAGGGACTCATACAAATACACAGCAGACATTTTTTTTCTATATCAGAACATTCTCTACACTACTACTTTTGGCTTTTTACAAGGGCCTGTAGCGATAGGACAAGGGGTATTGGCTTTAAACTGGAAGAGGGTAAATTTAGGTTAGGCATCAGGAAGAAATTCTTCACTATGAGGGTGATGAGACACTGAAACAGGTTGCCCAGAGCATCCATGGATGCCGCCTCCCTGGAATTGTTCAAGGCCAGGTTGGATGGGGCTTTGAGCAACCTGATCTAGTGGGAGGTGTCCCTGCCCATGGCAGGGGGGTTGGAACTAGATTATCATTAAGGTTCCTGTATGTATAAAATAACTGTTTAGCTTCTAATTTTTTATTTCCATGTCTTTGTTTAAGCTTTCAGTCTTGAAAATACCATTGTGGGTTGGTTTTTTTTATTCTTGATTTTTATAGATGCTTCGTCCTCCAGTTTCGAATAATCAATGCAGAAAAGCAGCATTTTGTTTATATTTATATAAATTATAACAGAATGGAATGGCAGGGAGAAGCAAAGAGGAAAACAAAGGGAGAATTTTGGTGATAAAATCTTTGAACACAGCCAAATATTGCACAAGTTAGATTTACAGTGCCATGGGGATTGAGTAGACACACATCCACTTTTTTTACTTGTTTTACTGTAATACCTAAGACCAGACAGAAAGTAAAACTAGCCACCAGATGCTGTACAAACTCAAAACAGAATGAAAATACCTAGCCTAAAGAGCTCACAGTTTGGATACAAACTTTCTGGTTTTGCAGTTCATATCTGAGTGCTGGCCTATCCTCTTGGAAAGGCAATCTTATCTGTTGTATTCCACCTTCATTACTAGTACACTCCTTTTCAAATTTTCTCATGAACCAAAGTGTTATTTTTTTCTGATTGAAGTTGTATCTTCCTAATGTCTGCATCTCTTGAATGTTCTGGTCATGTGCACTATCAAATCTGCTGGATTTCCTGGTATCTGAGATCCCAGAAGAATGCCCCAGTTTAAAGCAATCCCTGACATTATGAGATGATGGCCATCCCTTTTGCCATAAACTGCTGTTTCCTATAATTGTTGGTCCCCTGAATTTGTATGTACCCAACCACCTGTGCTCAGTTCTGTTAGTTATGCTTTGGGCTAAATCAAAGCATCCCAAATATTAGCCCTTCCTCAGAATTTGTAATAACTTGCTTTTCCTCCAGTTTTCAGCCATCCTGGTGCTCATTGCTCAGTAGTGGTTTCTTTCCTCATGATCCAGTAAAAGACACTGATTAAAGACACAAAAGTATTAAGGACTACAAAACAAAAATAGAATTTGAAAATCATAGAGAAGCACATATGCTAAATAATTATTCATGTAACTTTAAGTGTCTCAGTTATCTTATCAAAATCAATATGACTGATTATACAGATAAATCTTCAACATACTTCAGCACCCCACTTACTCAAAGCCTGAAACCATAGAGCTCAGTTATTAGGCATTTGAACTTGAGATAACCCATTCCATGAGAACAGCAGGAGAGGTCCAGCTCTTACTGGGTCTGGTGTGCAATCCTTTTCAGCCTGAACACTTCAGACACTCTGAGACATCAGAATGACAATTATAGAGTGGTATTACTGCAGGTGGTATGACTAACAAACATAAGGAAACCTTAAGTGATTTTTTTTTTTTTAATCCAGTGAAGAATAGGAATATTTATGAATGGGGAAGGTAAAGGCACTTTGGATGATTTCCCCTTTATTTTTATTTTATTTATCTTATTTTCTGATGTTTGTACTTCTAAAAATCTTTATTATATTTGCTAGTGAAATATTTGCTCTTGCAACTGAGCTTGGCCCCTTTGAATAATAAGAGGCAGATACTTATCAAAAGAAGCAGTGACTCCAGAATGCTCTGTGTTGAGATTTCAAATGGAAGTAAGTGTTCATTTTCTTTCCTACTGCTGTAAACAACAAAACATAAAAATTGTATGCACTGGAGCACTTTAGAAAATGAATGTTTTTTCTATGAAGAAGTCTGGTTGGAAAGGTTCTCAGCTACAATGCTTAGTGGTTTTATCACTGCTTGTAGACTTCAATGTTATTAAAATTTTCTTTACTCTTTTTTGAGAACTGTAATAGATTATTAATAATATGTTACATAATTCTGGGCAACCCTCATCATACACCCTTCTATTCTGGTGGGCACATGTACTAATCTGAAAGCGTGGAATGTTAATCTTGCTAATGATAATTTGTGATATTTCTACAAAGCTCTTCATCCTCTAGGGTCTGAAGGCATTTAAAAGATTTTCTGTGCCTGAGTTCAACCACACCCTGTACCGCTTTCTCGACAAAGGTCATTGGCACACTGAGAAATCCTTTTTTCTTCCAAAGCAAAACATGATAGCACAACTGTTGTGGGTTTGCTGTTGACAATGAGGTTCATTTTGCATTCAGTGTGCATGTTTGTGCCTAAGTATTACAGTGACAGGCACACTGTAACTTCCTTAGACGGGAAATACTGTGCATGAACAGCCTTTTAAAGATTGGTGCATGGCCATAAGATATCTGTATGAAAAAAAATGCATATACATATCCTTGTGTTCACCACCAGCTCTGCCGGAAATGTTTGCCAAATCTCGTTTTAGATTCTATTTACAGTCTAAGCAAAACGTTGCTCTGAATGCATTTTCACTGACATTAGTTAAGAAATACCTCATGATGACAGTATTCAATACCAGAGTGAATGGAGAAAACGGGAACCTGTGACAAATCCAGTAAAGCCCTGTCAGCTATAATACCCAGCTCACGCCTGGAAAGAATGACAACTGGACAAAAGAATTTAAGGGAAAATTCAGGTAAAGGAAGGTCTAGGAAGGAAAGAGGCAACTGAGAGTTCACTCCTACTGAAAGCCTGTCAGAAAAAAAGAGATGTCCAAAATTCACAGTTGTGACCTCCTACTCCACCCTGGAAAAGGCTGAGGGAAAGAGGTAGACCTGGCTGAGATGGTATGATTAATATGAGACCCCTCTGAGTGGTACTGAGAGCCATCAGTAAGAATCTTAATGACTAGCCAAGGAAACAGAAGTGAGGGTAAAGCAGACTACAGAAAGAGTGGAGGAAATTATGTTTATTATCATATCTTTGTTATCTCTTTAAATATTGGAGCATGTATACCCTGAAATAATTTAGCACATGGCTAAATCACCACTGCAGCAACCCACTGAACTGGTTCAGGGCATTCCTGCTACAGTCACATTGGACTGAGTCCAGTGAATGGTTATTAAATGGCAGGAATTTCTAGGAGCATCTGTGAGTTGCAGGAAATGGTGCTACTGATTCCAGGGGCCTCTTCTTTTTATATCACATTCCTATAAAAAGTGAGAAGGAATCATATTGCCAGCAGAGATGTAAAATCAGGTCAGGACTGTCGCTGGTTATTTAAAGGTATTGCAATGATTTTTGTAAGGCTTGCACATATTACATGCTGTATCTTGGCTAAATTCCATCTTTTATAATTACATCCTCTTCTCTCCTTCTCAAATATTTCTTGCTGTCACAAGAGGATGTAGCATTCTTCTTTCTCCTAGTCTAGATGTCTGGGTAGCGGTGTTTCAGTCTCATCATGATCTCTCTGAAAGACAGAGTCAAGTTGCCCAAGTTGCAGTGTGATGTCTGCATCACTCCCTGTGGCATTGCTGTGGATGGAGAAAAAGAGGGTTTTGAAATGAATACTCAGGCAGAGGTTCCATTTTTGTCCCTGCTTAAGTACAAGCACAAATCTGTTAGTTTGGCTTCTCCCACTGTTACTCGTTTGCTACAGTATAATCACTCTCTGGAGCAGGGAGAGGCTTAATATTTTAACTCTAAAAACTACTTTGAGATAATTTTGCAAACCACCAGTATCTCATTAGTACTGGGAATCCTTTCAGAGCATTGACCATCTTGTGCTTCCAGATTGATGAGCTGGTGATAATAACCCTTAAATGGCATTTTGATAAGCAGAATCCAAGGGGGTAGTTAGTATTTTAGCTGTTAGATGAACTGCTAAGGCTGTTCTGAAAGCAAACAAGGGGTGTGTGACTATAAACTAAAAAACCCAGCCACCTCATACTATTTTAATACTGTTTTCTCTGTGGGTACAGTGTTTGCTGGTGAGAAGTGCCCACAAGTCTGTTACTTGGAAACACAGGCAGATACTCCACTAGAGCTGAGGTCTGATCTTTGCAGTCTAGTAGCCAGCTGTGGGTGATAGTGGATATTTGAGAGGAGAGCCTAGTTGAAGACATCCACCGTTACATCTGGCCAAATGCACCATGCCAAAAGTAGAATTCCCATCACAAATGGCACTAGAGGGGTAGCCTGTTGGCAGTTTTCACAAAGGCAAAATTGAATTGACTAAGAAATGAAGCTATTTCTCACTTGGAACACTCACAAATTGGACTGAGGGACTTGGAGAGAGGCTGATCAAGTTTCACTGCAATTGCCAGAGTGACAACCTTTTTTCTGGCTCTAAGTTTTCAGTGGTGCTCAGATTGCATCTTTTTGAAAGTTGGACTCTCTGTAATCTTAATTCCACTTTCCTTTGAGGGCTCTGCTTTGGTGGCAACTGTCTTGATTCCTCACTGCTTTGTACATTTCTAGAGAGAGGTACATAGTAGTTTAAGACAGTGTCATTTATCAATAGTATTGTCCCTATATGCTCCCTTTTGCCCTCTTTGCTCGGGAGTATGAGACGGTTTATACACCTGGCAATGAATAACGACACCTATAGCTCCCTATCTCCTTTTTACTTCTTATTTTTCTCTAGTAAATATGTGGGGGTCTAAACAGGAATAACATCTTTTGATAAGTATTACTGTCATCTCTTTCCTTTGGTGAAATCAGCTCTACTCCTGTACCTCTTTTGCAGAAATGTGCTCAGGTATTTCAGAGGAATGTCTCTACCAGAAAAAGAAGGCAAAAGAATATGGCATGGGTCAAAATGCCTACATCAGATTAATCTTGCCACCGTGGAGCTCTACAGCAGGTAGGACTTGGCAGTACAGCAGTGTGCATCTATTCCTGATGTCAGGAGCCTCTGGGATGCTCTTATCATGCTGGCTGCAGCCAGAGCTTAGGAGGAACTGCTGGAGCCCCAGTGCAAAGGTGTGCTCTGCATCACTCCCTGTCACCTTTAGCTATGCAGCCAGAGAGCAGGTGGAAGGCCAGACAAGGCATAACACCCATGCAGTCAGCCTCGGATCACCCAGCAGGGCAATGCTTGGCGGGAACTCCAGGCAACTTCCAAACGCCTTCACATGGTGCAACAACTTCAGCTGAGGGCTGAGAATTGGCTCTCATATTTTATTCATCCAGATTGCCTTTCCCCACTCCAGACATCTACGTTCATCTCTTCACTAGAGAATCTGCTCAATTTTCTCTTGTTTAGCACTGTGCTGCAGTGCTCACATTTCCGCCGAGTACCTTCACTTAGAGACTGATCGACGGTAATCACAAGTCCTACTTCAAGGAGTGAAGCGTGGGAGAGAGAGAGAGATGTAGGTTCATCTAATTTGATCAGTCTGCTCTGTTATACCAAATATTTCATTTTCAATAGCCAGCTCCTGTGGAAGGAAATAAAAATACGAGAAATCCAGCTTTTTTTCCTTTTAGCTTTTTTGGTAAGATTTTAGGTTTGACTCATCTTTCTTAGACATCTTTCTTAGGCTAATTGTCAAGAAACTGACACATAGTTGATGAGTGAGTAATTGGGAGAAGAGAGGGAGTGCAGCAGGTGTTAGTACTAATTTGGTTAAAAAAAAATTACAAAAAAAATGAAAGAGAGTAGAGAGTGGTGTGATAGTCACTTACACAGTCATGACGTTACAAGCTTTTCATACAAAATGTGTACAGGATTTTACAAGCTTAGAGCATTAACTAGTAACCAGCCACTTCATGTCCATTTCAAAACTAACTTAACATGTTCACCAGAAGAAGGTGATTTTGAGCCTCTTAACAAGAAAGACTGGTTCACAACACTGCTGGGGTTCTGGACAAAAATTAGTTTTATGATTCTTACCTGTTGCATTGCTGTGCTCACTGAACAGTCCTTGCAGAGGGCAGACCCCATGCCCTGGCCCTGGCTTGGCTTTGCTAGGCTGGACCATCAGGGAAGGATACCATTGCCAGAGCTGGAGCATTCAATCCCTGACACTCTGCCAAGGTCTCCATTACCCACATCTGCCCTAATTCTCCCACATCATGACTCTTCCCAGTCCCAGCCCATTGTTAAGAGGGTGATCTTACAGCAAAGCCCAAATCTCACTTGCTGAGTGAAAGAAACAAGCTTTGCATCTGGAGAATTCCTCCCGCTCTAAAGAGAACAGTCTAAGGCATTGCTGTATTTTAGAAATCAAACCCTTCAAAATTAATTATTTCACTTACCTGCCAAATCTGCCCCTCTGAACTCTGTATTTCCTTGCTTCAATCTCAGTTGCCATTGGCACAGCCATAACAGCAACTAGTGTTCTCTTTTTGACCTTTGTAATGGTGTTAGCAACTACAGGCCAAATAATATTTTCTACTGGCAGGCTGATAAGATGCACTTCTGTTCTGAAGTAGCTGTGCAAATAGCATTGCAGCATTTCATGTTCCTTGTCTGCTAAAGTTTTCAACATCTTATATATTCTGTTTCAAAGAGATAAACCTTTTTTTTCCCATCTAACTGCCACTCCTGAAAACTCACCATGGATTCAAAGAAAAGCTGATTTTTTTTTCCTGGCTTCTTCATAGTTACTGAGAACATGAAGGCTGCAGGGCAATTTTTGCTCTGCGCTTCATCTTTATAACCCTTACTGTTTGAAAACTTGCCTTCACTTTCACACATGGGTTATTTGAGGTGGAGCAGGCCTGCAAGGCAGCTCCAGGTGGCAGTGTGTTTCTAAGAGGTGGGGCTGGAAGGGAATCTGGTATCCTCTCCTAGAGCTAAAAGGTACTGAAGCTACTCTATCACTCACACCCCAGCAAATCACCTCCAAACACCAGTACCTCCACTGCAGATCAACTAAGTGACAATCTTTTTTTCTTCTCACTTTCCAGGATGTAAGTATTGCTTATTGGAAACATGTTTGGGTTGGTTTTTTTTCCTGTTTTCTTTAAATGAGACATCTCCACCAGCCATATGGAGTGGCTTCCGCTCTGCAAAGCATCTATCTGGTGGTAAGCACATCCATTCAGCCTTTCACAATACAGAACTTAATTCATCAGGGAAGAGAGCTGACAGGCACCTTTGCAGCAGATTTAAATCAGAGGCAAAAACTCGAGTACTATAAAGCAATCTGAGCCAGCCAGCAAAGTCATGCTGACCTTCTGCTATTATTACTGCAGCCCCAAGCGTGACTTTGGGTGCTGCATCCGTGGGAATGACAGTAGTGGGGGAAGCCAGCAGGCCTTTCCTGACAGCTGCCTCTTCTCTGTTCCTGCCCTATGGAGGATGGAGTGTTATCACTATGACAACCTACAGGTATAGGATGTGTGCCGTAGCTGGAGCTCCAGCTGGCCCTGATTACATGTGCTTGGCTCAGAGCTGGGCTTCCCTGCCCAGGCGGGGAGCACAGAACACGTGGATTCACAGGTGAGTCTCTCCTGACTCTGTCCTGTCACTTGCTAGCAAGTTTGAAGTGTAAGACAAGGTGGGAGCTTTAGAGACACTGGGTAGCTAGGATTTTAAATAATCTTCTCTAGGATAGGGTAAGGGAAGACTCGTTTTCCTCCTCTGTTTCTAGAGTCCTTCTTCATGAAAACACTTGCAAGAATATAAAGCTGCCCTTCAAACTCTGCCTCCTCTACCTGTTAAAATGTAAAATGCTTCCAAACCTCATAGACACTGCCTGCCTCCCTGTGTGCGTGTGCATGCCCGCATTACTTTCTTTCACTACTATGACAGCACATGCTCCTCCAAAGCTATTCACAGCATTAGAAATACAACTCCTCCCTCCGGTGCCCCATGTGTGTGTGCGTGGTTCAGGCGTTCTGCTTCGGCTCACTCCCCTCCGATCGCGGAGCTGACGGTCACGACTCTGCTCCACACCTCCGGGCTTCACAGGGAGGAGAGGCGGATTGGGGAAAACACAAAAGCAGGCACACAACTGACCTACAGAGCTATCGATAACTTACTCCCCTCGCAGCAGTATTGCACAGGGGAGGGGAGGGAGGGAGGAAGGAGAGAAGAGGGGGAGGAGGAGGAGAAGGGAAAAAAGAAAATCCAGAGAATTCTAGTCTTGCAAACGTAGTGAAATCGAGCGGTTGGAGTTCATTTGCTCTAGAAAAGCAGAGAAGAAAGAGGATATTAAATGAAAAAAAAGCAAGAAAGGTCTGTAGCTTTTTTCCTGATAGTAGCGGTGTTTTAGAGGTAAAATGATTCCTCCGAGCAGCACGACTGAAGTCAGCGTGGATAGTGTGGAGAAAGAGAATGAAGTGGAGAGCACAGAGCAGCCCCCCTCTCCAGCATCAACTACCAGCCAGGAATCAAAGGTATTCCGATACTTGGATTAATTTATTTTATTTTTTTTTCACTCTTTCTTTGCTTTTAAAAGAGATGCATGGCTTTGATTTATACTTGGAGCCCTGTGCCAGGAACAGTGGTAGAGTGCAATGAGCCACCTCTTATTGTGGTGCCTGCTCTGACACTCCTACTTCTGAATTCTCTGTGTCACCTGGTTAGATTAGGAATCTGAACTGGGAAAATACCTGCCTTTTGAGATGGTTGGGTTTGGGAATTTTTGCTTATGTTTTCTATCCCTTAATTGCAATAAGGGCCAGGGGGAGTGGTGGGGCTCAGAGAGCGGATCAATACCAATAGTTTTAGTTAGCTATTTTCACACCAAGCATCAGATCACTTAAAAGGTTTTGTTGGAAGGATTTGGTTGGAAAGATTGATTTTTCTCACAGGTTCAGATAAGAGAATTTTGCCTGGGGTCTTGGGGTGTTACACCCTCCTCACCTTCTCTGGCAGACCCATCAGTGAACTTTCATTATTTAATAAGCCAGCAGTTGAAACAGGATGTAAGTGACAGTTTTGGCATAATAAGCCTTATGAACACCACCCAGAAAAGGATTTTTTTTTTTCACAGCCTTTTATCTCTTAATTAATTTTTAAATGTAGTTCAATTTACCTTACTGAAAACCAGCTTCCTGTTCAAATGGCACAGCCTCTGAGTTTTTAATTGACTTGCATATGAAAAGTT
Source organism: Hemiprocne comata (assembly GCA_020745705.1). Classification (NCBI taxonomy): domain Eukaryota; kingdom Metazoa; phylum Chordata; class Aves; order Apodiformes; family Apodidae; genus Hemiprocne; species Hemiprocne comata. The sequence goes on from CM036587.1 coordinate 50,627,852, forward strand.
TTTCTGCCTGCTGGTGTGTTACTTGGAAGACAGAGAGGTAAAGGGAAAAAAGTATTAACCTTACATAATGGTGTTCTTTGCAGCTTACCTGGATAATGTGCCTTTACTGATCTTCTGTTGCTTACTTATGATAGATATCATTATAGCACCTGACAGGTCTTCCTGTGAACTTCATAGTGATGCTATGTGCTGTGTAAACATGTAAAAATAGGGAGGTCCCTGTAACCAGGAGCTTACAGCTGGGTAGAGCCTTAAGAGGTACTGTGTGAGCAAAGCAGCTGCTTGACAGGGAAGGTTTGTGCTGGTCCAAGTTTAGAGGCAGTGGCTGCCTGGATCTAATGTAAGAAGACTGCTACGTTATTCTGCAGTTATAGCTAGGTTTCTGGAGAGGGAGTCCAAATTATCTGTCTGTGTGGGTAGAGTTCTGACGTGGGCTTTGGGATTATTATTTTTTTTATTATTAGATACTATACTTCAATGAGGAGAGCTAAGGTATTCCCTATATTCCCTATATAAAATAGCCTCTTTAAAAGAAAAGTGCTCTCCCAGCAGCAATAGCATACACTAGTCACTATACCAGCTCAGCACTACTGGCACACTGCTGCAGTCTTCCTGGTTAATGGAAATGAAAAGTAAATGAGTTATTGGTTTAACCACACGCTCTAAAAGGATCCAGTTGATTGGTACATAAATCTCCTCCTTCTACCCCCCAAGACCACTTCTCTGGAATTGCTGAATTGTTATTTGGCCAGTGGAAAGCTCAAGCCCTGCAGGGAGGTCCCAAAACTAACCAGAGCCTTCACGGTATTGTCAGTACCAGCTCCTCATGTGTGCTAGGCTGTGCACGGAGCTTGGTGGGCTCTGTGCTCCCAACTATTGTCCTCACTCGGTGCCAGGCAAGTGGTTATGGAGCTCGAGGTGCCACTCACATCACCAGGCACTTAATTACAATGGTGCTCAAGGGACTTGCCCACTGGGTCACAGAGCGCTGTGCCCGAGACAAACTGACCAGCATGAAACCTAAACTGAAAGCAAGTGATGTGCTGCATGTAGGGTTCCTTCCTGCTGTTTGTGCACCCATGTGCTTGCAAGGCTAGAGAACAAATAAGCTACAAACTGCTATCTAATCAAACATTATTAACATCAATTTTTCCAGTCTTGTGAGCAATTGAAGCAATACACTGGAATTGGCAAAAGCTATGACCTTGCAGCTGATGCTGTTACTTGCATACAAATATGTTTAGTAAATATATAATCTGCATGTTTACATTTTAGAACTGCAAATACGCTCAGAAAGCATGCTGTATTGTAATTTTCATAGGTGGAGTCAAAAGAACCTTCTGAACACTGGAGTAATGGGATAAGCATTTTTTATTTTGGTCTTAGTAAACAGAAGGATGGAAAAATTCCCTGTGATTTCATAAAGATGTTGTTTGTGCTTGTTTGGTTTTTGGGGGGGTTTTTTGTTGGTTGTTTTTGGTTTGGTTTTTTTTTTTCTAAGAGAATTGATGTACTTCAAAAGCTAAGGACTTTTAGAAAGGCATAAGTCAGTGCGTGCTAAAGGCCTGCGTGCAAACTTTTCTTTCACAGTGTCCCCTGCTGAGGGAGCTATCCTGTCATTCACAGAGGGCTAAGCTTTCTTCAGGTACTCTCTGTTGCATAGGTTAACAAGTTCATGTCTGCTGCAGTTACTGGAGAACAGTTCGTGCAGTATCTCATTACCCCACAATGACTTGTTTCTGTTGCAAAACACTATTATGTCTCCAAATATAGGAACAGAAACAACATGTATAATAGCAACCTTCAAAATGCATTTGAAAACATTTCAGCGGAAAAACAATTTTGAAAAACTAATATAAAACTAATGTAGCAATCTTGCTTCCAGTCCTGTGTAACCATAGACAACTGTGACACATACTCCCTTTTTGTAACAAAGTCCAGAAAGATAATTTTATCTAGCACAGTTCAGGCTGTGCTTGGAAGAGGACATGGAGGAGATATTGCAGTTCTTGACAAAACATGAATTTGAGATGCAGAACTTCAGGGTCCTACCAAGCAGCTGAAATTTGGAAGAATTACTCTCATGTGTTAGTCACACACCCCTGTCACAGAAAAGCAGCTCACTCTTTAATAAATGCAAAAGCCTCCCACCACCCTTCCCGATGCATTATAAGCATATTTACAGGTGAGCGCACCTAGATGCTGGAAGCTGAAAGACTGGACTCCCGTGCATGTCCTCCTCATCATGAGCACCTTAACACCTGGCCTTCAGTACAACTACTCTGAAAGAGGAAATTCAAATAGGCTTTCAATTCACCGCATTTCCTGGGCCCTAAGAGCAAACTCTTTTACGTGTTCTAAGCACGTTTCCCTTTGACATAGTAAATATATTACTGTATAGCACGAATGTACCTTTTGGATTATGTGTCCTCAAGTACTTTACACATAGTACCTTCAGTGTACTCTCTCATAAATATAACTTCAAGCAGCTGTCTGGAGGGTACCAAACATACTATAATTGAACCATTCTGTAGCACTATATATACTGCTACTGTGCGAAAATCCCTGGAGCTTGAATGGTTAAGGGTGTTGCAAAACCAATAATTAATTTATTTATTTGCTCTTGAAAACATTTACTTCACATCCAAGTATGATTTGAGTGGATACTTAAGGTTTACTAGAAGAAAACTTTGTGATGGTGCCATACAAATACATGTAATTGCTAATTATATTACATTCATATGTTTGTAGTTATGGCTCCCACCTGTTTGGGACCTTCACATCTGGTTTCCAAGACGGCCAATTACGACTTTGCCAAAGACTTTTGTAGATTTACAGCTTAACGAGGAAGTCATTAGCTGATGAATCCTAAGGGAAAATTTCCTCCTGGTTGTAGCAATAAAAGGCACACTGCACACTTGTACAATCACTAACTTAGCAATATAAGCAGAACTCTGGTAGCAGCAATCACAGATCATATTCACAGAATCATAGAATCATAGAATGGTTAAGGTTGGAAGGGACCTTAAAGGTCATCAGGTTCCAACCCCCCTGCTATGAGCAGGAACACCTCCCACTAAACCAGGCTGCACACAGCCTCATCCAACCTGACCTTAGACTCCTCCAGGGAGGGGGCTTCCACAGCCTCCCTGGGCAACCTATTCCAGTGCCTTACTACCCTCATGGTGAAGAATTTCTTCCTGATGTCTAACCTAAATCTCCCCTCTTTCAGTTTAAAACCATTACCCCTTGTCCTATCACTGCTCTCTCTGGTGAAAAGCCCCACTCCAGCTTTCCTGTAGCCCCTTCAGGTACTGGAAGGCTGCTATAAGGTCTCTCCAAAGCCTTCTCTTCTCCAGGCTGAACAGCCCCAACTCTCTCAACCTGTCTTCATAGCAGAGGTGCTCCAGCCCTTTGATCATCTTTGTGGCCCTTCTCTGGACCCTCTGCCACAGCTCCATGTCTTTCCTGTGATGAGGGCTCCAGAGCTATACACAGTACTCCAGGTACAGCCTCACCAGAGCAGAGGGGCAGAATCACCTCCCTGGCACTGCTGGCCACACTTCTTTTGATGCAGCCCAGGATGTGGTTGGCCCTCTAAATATATAGTGAATTTCTGGTGTCTCTTACATAAAGATACCTTGGAATTGAGTAAAGAAAACTAAAAAATTTGAAGGAATATGCACCTAACAAAAAGATTCTTACACCTGCCAATATTTATTTATGTTTTGGCATAGTAGGCATGCAACCCTGTTAGCTTTGTCCTTCTTGTATTTAACTGGCATTTCTATATGAAGAGGACAGAGCCCATCTGCTGATTTCTTTAGGTGTGAGTCAAGTCAATATTGCTGTATTGTGAACAATGGCTGGGAGCATTCATAGTCAATACAGTGTATCTTAGAAAATTCCCTTACCATTTACCCTTACCCTTACCAGCGAGGGGCTGAGGATCTATGATATTTGAGCTAGTACCAGCAGGGCTGATCAGTACAGCTGCTTGTCAGCCCATTAGTGTTTCATTTCAAGTGTGATAAACATCATTCAGGCTCTCTCATACACCACAGAAGGGGCATCAAGCCCTGCCATTGCAGGCACTCTGTCATGTAAAAGTTACTTATTTGTAGATATCAGTGGGTATCTGTGAAGACCAATTTTAATTTTTTTTCCACAGCTTTGCCTGTTCCCATTTACTTTTTGTAAAGTCCAGCTGTAATTGTGATGTATCATCGCACGCGTCTTTGGTGTGATAGCTTTTAATTTTTCTTCTGAACTACAAAGTCATGGGCCTAACAAATTGCTTACACTCAGGACAGTTAGGTAAGTGGTTGAATAGCTGAAACATGAAAAAAAAAACACAACACAACCATCCAACCAATAAAAAAAAAAACACCAAAAAAGCAAAAAATCCCCTAGACATCTAAGTCAATAGAGTGGCATCTGGACTAGGTATTTCACAAAGTAAATGAGTCTGTCTCAGTCTGACACCTTCATACACAGACTATCTAATGAGTAGTATTCAGGGAAATGCAGACCATTCTCTTCAAATTCAGATAGGGCAATTCAGGGAGATGTAGCATCATTGTTCAAGCAGGAGCTAACCTAATATGTGGTACATAAAATGGAAGTTGCTGAAAAGTAGCAAGCCAAGAAAAGAATGAAGCATTGAAGTTCAAGATGTAGACTTCATTTGTGTATATCTCCATATCAGTCAAGGAGATTGAATTTACTTTTCCTTGTCCTGCTAGTCCAATAGATCAATATTGCTCATGCAACGTTTCAAAACGAGGTGTTAACATTAGATACTGAACTAAAGTAAACAGCATAAAACTTTTTAGATTTTAATAGGATTGCGTGGGATTTCAGTCATGTAGGATTTGTGCTATGCTGTCAAGCAGAGATCTCCCCCACTTAAAGAGTTAATACTTTATGAGGCTCCATAGATGGTTATTCAGCAATTAATATTTTAAAAGGGCAAGGAGTATGATGTACAGTTAGTGTTTCACCCTCCACACCAGTGATAAATATCCAGTATGTAAACGACTACTCTAGTCTTCAAAGGAACACCAAACAGCTTAAAAAAAAAATCCTGTGAAAAGGGAAAGAAAAAACCATTTCTTCTTAATCTTACCCCCATGCCTCTGGGTAAAATGGTGAGTACATACTGTGAAGGTAAGACTAAAGGAAAGAAATGAGCTTAATATTTTTATGTGTTGATGAAGTGTTAGAAGAAATTATGTACAGGAAGATTTCATTAAGAGCAGGAAAATAATACCCTACCCTTTCTATAATTCCTTAAGCATACTACTTCTTACATTTAGATTTATTTTGACTTTTCTCTCTTTCTTACTCTTTTTCTGATTAAAACATGCTGGTATTGTTTTTGCTTTGATATGTATGTCAGATCAGTTCCCAGGCACATTGAGATATCTAAGGCAAAATAGAAATGTCATCAGTTCATTCTCTTCTATCTACATGTTTTATGTTGCCAAAATGAAGAAAATGTCTATATCCTTTCAACAACGAAAGATGACTTGACTGAAATCTTGTGTGGTAAAAAATTTATTCACTAATAAATAAAATTTTAACTGAAACAAAACAAGTGGTTTTCAAAGCTGGAAGGCAGTCCAGTCCTACTGTGTCAGTCTCTTATGCTGTATTCTTTTTCATAAAGTAATCCTATTGAATTCAGGTTTTACCACTACTTTTAAAAGGCTCTCCCAACACCTGGGATGTTCTAATAGCTAAGGGATGCCCTTTGCCCCTCTCCCCCTTCTAATTCCAGTCTAAGTTTATTTCTGGCCAGCTCGTGTGGCATTGTAATTTGGATAATGTTGCTTTAGCAACATTCTTGGTGCAGGTTTCCATCATGTAGGAATAGACTTTTTTAATCTCTTCCCACCCTTTTATTTTCTATAGTAAACAACCCAGGCTGACATAAGATAAGCTCTCCATTCTTCATCTGCTTCTAGAAGCAGATCTGTATGCCCGTTTCAGGTTTGAATAATCTCTATTGAAAAAGAGTAACTGAATTTGTGCATGGTATTCTACATGAGATCTTGTACAGTATCCGTAATGCTTCACTAACTTTCCCAGAAACCATAGTTCTGATGTTTGTGGCTCCTAGTCACCTCTTGGTTAACTAGAGGTCACCATTCTGTTTCTCTGTAATTTCCAGTGGATCCAGGATACGTTTGTCTGTTCTCATCTAGAGGGGTTTGGATCATGTCTCAGGTTCACAAGCTTGCATTTCCAGAGCTGAACTTCATCAAACTTCCATGACTCCACCCCTCAAACCCCAGGCCTCCTCAGTTTTGACAATGCCTTCAACCTAACATCAGAGGGAAACTGCTTTGTGACATGCTTAATCTTTGCATCAAATTCAGTAATAAAAATGCAGGGAGCAAAATTGACCCTAAGACTAGGCCAGTGTTCTTTGAAGAGCTCCACCAATGACCTTCCTTCAACCTAGTACTTCTCCTTCCAACGGTAACCATCTCCCCTTGAACTTTCCTTAAAATTTTTTCACTACTTCCCTTCTTTTCAATGTTGGCTAATAGATTCCCTTTTGGTACCATACTCAATAATTTTAATGAAATCCAAATAGACATAATCTACTTTTAACATAATGTATTTTCTTTGTCTAGAAAATTGTTCAACTTATCCAAGACAAGTGGTCTAAAACTATTTACCTTTTTTTTTTTTTTTTGTCAGATCTATAAGCCTGTATTTACTGGGGTCTGCTTTTCCTCTTTCTTGAAATGAACTTCTGTTTTACTTTGTATCACTTCTGGCTTGATAACGCTTTTTAGGAAAACTTGTTCCTAGACTTTCAAAGTAAAATTTTGTAGTAGAGGTTAACTGGTTTCTTTTCTCCGTTTCACCTCAGCAGACATATTGAACTGCTTTCTTAATGTCCTACCATTAATTTCTGTAGCCTCTTTCTATTATTCCTATTATTTTGGCCCAGGGTCATTGTTCTGGGAAGAAAGTAAGATGAAGTGTTTGTTGAAATTCTGAGCAAGTATTTTATCCCATCCGTACTGTACCACAGCTTGTTTCTTCTTTTTCTTTCACTAACCTGAATCAATCCATTGATATTTCCTTAAATACCTTTTGGAAGGACTCAGCTTTTCTTGACAAGTAACATGCTTAGACCTAAGGAGCTCTGCTTGAAAGCCCCGGTTTTATTTGTACACCAGTTTTGGTTTGGTTTTACTTTCTTTCTCCTGTTTCTCTCCCCACTCTTCTTTGCTTATTGTTTTTTTCTTGTTCCCCTGCCCACCACTCTTTGTTTAATCCAGATTTCCTTTTGACATCATTATTTTCATGCCATTTACCAGGAGCACAGAGTCACAGATTTTTATTTGTTTTTATTTATTTTCATTTCATATTCCAGGTAGTATTAACAGAATTGTTTTTAAGAAATTCTAAGCCTCTTACACATCCAATCACATCCACGTATCTGACCGTTTCTGATCAGTAGTCTTTATCAATGAAGCATGTGTCTAACCTGATTCCTTAGGGCTAGCAAAGACCAAGGCTGTTCCACACCCTGTCGTCATCTGGGTCCATCAGCATTCAGTGCTTGCTGAGAGTCAGCACTTCTTAGCAGACACAGTGGCTTGCTTATACAGCTGTGCTGCTTTCCAGACCACTGATAAGACCTTCTTACCTTCAGAAAAATACTCGCTGAGGTCATTTTGTGTCACATTCCAAAGTGTGATGTGATCTAAAATACATCCATAGGGAGCTGCAAGTGCTGAAGGCTTGGAATTTCTTCAAGGGAACATAGGACATCAAAGGTTATCCTCTTGAAATCCAAAACATGGATTAGACCTGCATTTTTTCCTTACACTTTATCTAACTTGAAGTAAATCATAATCACCTGATAGAAAACTATAACTGCTTGTATTACGAGCATTTATCCTACTGCCTACCTGAGTCATTGCTGTATGTTCTTGATAGGTAGAAGATTGTATGTTTGATGAATTTGTGCTCATGTTGTCAAGCAGAGGACTAATCTTTCAGATGTGTGAGCATGAGTTGAATATTCTTAACACGGTTTTCAGTCCTGCATGACTTCCAGTTGAATCGGCAACTGGTCATTCAGTGTTAAACGAGCACTGCCTATTCCAGGCAAGTGAATGTCTATGTTCTAGCTGAAACATAAGCAAACTTTGCGTGTTCATTAGCAAAGAGGACCAGCTGTGAAAATGAGAAATCTATGTGTGAATGTCTGAAATAACTTAACATTGTCTTCTTTTGACATACGGCTCTGCTTGGGAAAACTCCCTCGATTCAGTAGACCAACTGATGCAATATGCACTCTTTGTCAGGGAATTCGACTCAAGAAGCCTACATAACATATTTACAATGGATGTTTGAAAAGCAGATTTGTGTCTTTGGCATCAGCAGCTAAATATGACAAATGGCTTGCATATTTATTTTAAGAGAAATGAGTCTCATATTTGTAGCCTAGCATAAATGTGCTAGACGCCCGTAGAAGTTTTCCCATTGACAGGTCAGCATTTCTTGGCTGACCTGTTTTTAACTGATGAAGGTAGTTTGCTAAGCACTGATAAATGGAAGTGTTACAATTAGGGGTTGCAGTGGTGGTTATGGTAAAAATACCATAGCATGAATAATTGTGAGAGAGGTGTTTCCCAGCCACAGGAGGCTGCATGTTCAATACGGAATTGCAGGCAGAATCCTTTGGGCAAGTAACAGGGACAAACTGAATGCTTTTCTTTTGCGTAGATGTAATGTGCTCCATTTCTGATGCCATTTAAAAGCCTTATTAAAATGCCACACATGCACTGCTTTATTAATAAAGATCATTTTAGCAGTCTAATGCTCTGAACAGAAAAGCAAAATGCAGCTGACCTATGGTAACCGACGATTAGGTTTAATTCAGAAAGGAGCAAAATACTATAAACTGGTATTCACAAAGCTATTAAAATCAGCATTTAGAAATATTTTTTTCTTAGCTTATTCATCAGAGCAAGACAAAGAAATGTACACTATGGAGGCACAGCTCAGGTGAGAGAGCAAAGTGAATCTGACAGGTTGTTATAGCAAATACTGTTGAATATTATCTTAAAGACAGACTTGCATCTTAATTACCTCAATATTTAACTTCATTTGGTTTTCACAAAAATTGCTCACACATATTGAAGGGAAGCATCACCTTCTGTTGGCCAAGAGTCTGATTTCTGGCACAATGAATACAGGTCACCTCCTCAAACATCACCTATATATGTGTACTATCCATGATTGATTTGCCATCATTTTCCCTACCAGTTTAAATGCTGTAGTAGTGATTCTCAAAACCAAAATGTCTTTGGATTGAACTGAGAGGCTGAAAACCTTGACTCAGCCTCACTTGCCTCTGTGCATACACAGGGTGAGAAATGGCCTTGGATTGGGCATTTTTGTCCTCACAAGTGAACAGAATATTCTAGACAAAACCCAACATGGTAAACTTGGCAGAGTGCCACTGACTTCTGTGCAGCTAAATTGAGGATCCAGTTGTTAAGACGTCCAGCTCCATATCTGTTTTAAAAATGCACCTACTGTTATCAACCAGTATCAATCAACCCAGGGATTTAGCATATACAATTTTTTGTTGCACCTCTTAGTGTACATATTTATATTATTTATAAGTGCATGTAGTTAATTTCGCACTTATGTTCACCCATCCTCTTCAAATTATCTAATTTAGGAATTATTTACAAATAAACATAAGGTGATTTGTAATGTTTTGCCAGCCATTTCTGGTAATGAACGTTCCTGTGAAATGTGTGCTTGTCAAGTGTTGTGGGGTTTTTTGCTTTTTTACTATGTCAGACCTTCTGTTTTTGAGGAAATGTTCAGTTTTCTTGACTGTGTAAACTCTTTTGAGCAAGCTTCTCTGGCTGCAGGAGATATTTCCAGTCAAAAGAGGAGAAAATTGCATCTTGGATTAAATTGTACAACCTCACCTGTAATTAGAGATCATCTTTAGGCAGTTAAGTTACTAGTTCAGTCTCCCTATGTTGTAAGTGGAACACAGACTGAAATTATTTTATCAAAGGTGATTTAGAGGAAAAGCCTGCCTTATGTGCTCTGAATTAGCTTCTCTGAGGGGAAATCTTTTTCCATTGACTGTAGTAGGCAGCTACAGCTGAGTTAAAACTTGAATTTAAGTAGGGTGGACACCATTGTGAAACTGTTAGGGCACGGTCTTGAACCTTGCCTACAAAAACTGGTCAGTCATCTGTTCCCCTGGAAGGTTAGTCTGGCTGACTTTCCCCTCTTCTACCCACAGCTCTTGCAAAGACATTTTGAAAGGCTGTAGTTGTTCTTTATGTCCATGTGGAACAAAATAATTCAAACTTTGAACATTTTTGCTAACTGAAACTGCTGTTCTCCAGCCAAGCCCTGTAATAGAATGTTGTGCACCTATGAAAAAATGGGAGAAAACTGTGAGCCTATCCAGACTTCAAAATGTCAAGTGCTGCTATTAAACTCTAGCCACGAGAGGAATCACATACCAGTTTCATCAAGTGTGGGTACACGGGAGTCTTTGGCAGGTTCACAGCAGTGAGATCTATTTCCCGTAGTTAGTCATAATGACAAACAGACTTCATCTTCCTGGCCATTAAAGACCCAGGTGAACAGTTAATATTTTTGTAGCTCACCTGCTCAGTTTCTGGCTTTGAATGTTTCTCTCTTTCTGTCTTCTTAGTTCCTATTCTCACCCAAATGCTTTAATCCAGCACCAGGCTCTATGGTACAAAGAGTCAATGCAAGATCCTTCTTTAAAGGAAAAAAATCCAGGTTTCCAAGCTTAGCCAAGTTTAAAGATTCCTGTTAAGAAAATGGATGGTGGGTATTCTGTTAGGGGGAGGGACATTTTATAAACACTGTGAGGATGCTGGCACTCATGCTGTGAGTACACTTGGAACAAAGCAAATCCTACTGTTTGCACTTCCCCTATCACCTATACCCAAGCTGTGCTTTATTCACAAAGAAGAGCTTTAAGCTACATTTTAGTGTCCTTACTTTGTCTGGTATTACATGGTCTGTTCCTTGTGTGTGGATGCCTATTTATCTCTCAATGTTTTCTTTGTATCTATATGTAGGAAACTATACATAAATTTAAAACCAAGGCTATGAGGTAATAGAAAACTTTCCTCATTCAGAAGAAATGAAGCCCTCTTCTTAGTTTCCTCTGTTGTCTTCCTCTCCTCCTTTATGGCGGGCAGTTGAAGAGCAATGCAACTCAGAAGATCCCTTTCCAACTGCACTGTCAGTGGAGGCCTTTAGAGCTCCTGCCTCCCCAGCACTTTAGACTCCTACAGACGCCCCAGGCTGTAATCCTGCACTTTGACTGCACTGGCTTTTCTAGCAGTTCCTGCTTGGTATCCGAGAAAAATGCTCTGGACGTATGATTCCTTAGAGATTATCAAAGCTAAAATGAATGCCAGCAATTGTAACAGACCTACTTAAATCCTACTAGAATGCAGATAAATTAAAAGCATTTCACAAGGGCTCAAAAAATGACAGCCAAATAAAACAAAAATCTTAACAGCATGATTTGCCTCTGAGGAGAACTCAACTATGACTAGATGTTGGCCAGAAGAAATAGCCACTCAGTCTGGTTAAAATGTCAGACCTTTTTTAAACAAGATGAGAGCAACAACCTATTTTTTCTGGCACCGTGGGGAACACAGTGTAATAAATACAATATTCCTGAAGTAGTAGTAGAAGTAACATCATTTGATCTTTACTACCAGCTGCTGAGATCTAGGAAAAAAATCTCCTTTCCATGAGTTATCATCCCTCCAGTTCTCATAGCCACTACTGCATATATATATATATATATATATATATATATATATATATATATATATAAAAACCAAACCCAAAACCCAAAAGCAAACAACTAAGTGGAGTAAATTGATATGAATCCCAGAAGTTAGCACTGCACTTGGCCTTCAGTTCAGCAGTGGTCAGTAGCTCTGATCCGTGCTGTAACATGTCATGCTCCTGGTAAGTCAGTGCCACTCTGCTGATACCAAGAATTGTACTTCCTCTACACTAGACTAGACAAAGTGAAGCACTTAATGGGAATTCCCCCTCTTACACAAGATCCATATTCATATTCTTCAAAACTCCCTCTGTCCTTTCCTCTTCCTTCTCCTATTGCTCTGCTCTCCTGCCTGTCTGAATCCCTCATGAAGCTCCATGCAATATGCTGTTCCTGTTGAAGTCACTGATAATATTTTTGTCAGACAAGGCTTCGCAGTTTTACTGGTTCAAGATTCTCACTTTCCTATCAACTAAGTAACTCCTGTTAAATTTGTTGGTATCTTATGTCAGCACCAACAGCTCTTTACTCTCTCAACACCAAAAATATGAAGTTTGGATATGCTTCATTTATTAGGTGAGCAGAACCTCAAAGCAGTGTTACAAGCTTTTTGCTTTTTTTTTCTCATTATTATTAGCTGTTTGTGTGCAGCTTTCATTAGCAACAGTTTCACTTCAGAGGATTCTGAGGGACTAAAAAAAACCTTTTAACATTCAGAAAAAAAATTGTAGTTCTTCAGAAAGTGTCTTAAATTCTCCACCTTCCTATTTGTGCTATTCTATATGTATATCTTTTTACACAAAGCTAGCTATCTGAGTATAAAAACACATTTTTGCAGTTCAGGCAGTCAATTTAATCTTGAAACTTTGATAGAGGTAATTTGAGGAGGAAATCTGTGCAGCTGGTGAGGATAAAAATAAAATGCTTTTGTTTTTCAGGGTTGATCTTGAAACAATAGCTGGCTAGAGATGTTCAGCAGCTTGGAGGTTTAGGAAAAAATATAAAAGAAATGGATTAGCCTGAGGCAAAAGGAGTCAAAGATGTATGATATATCTCATACATAACAACTCTTGCCAGTTAACATCTCCAAATATATGTATTTACATTGACAACTTCTGGAAGCAGTGTTTAGGCTTTCAAAGATCTCCATAAAGTGCCAAGTAGCTGTATGTCATATATATTACAATATCATCATCAAGTTAAACAGATACTTCATGTAGAGAGTTGGCTTACTCTTTATGTAGGACACTGAATGCAGTTTTTGCTGGGCATGACCAATGTGCAATAACAAGACAAAAGACAGACAGAGATGGAAACTATCTGAACTAGTAACAGGTTCCTTGGAAATTGGTACTACAGACATGACTTTCCCAAAAATTATTTGGAAATACTTCTTGAAAATTAGAAAATTACTAGAGTAGAGGTGTTGAAAGGGATAAATGCATGCCATAAGCTGCACTTTGAGAAGAACTTTAATGGAAAATGTGCCAGATCTGGACTGGATCTGGAAAAAAACAGATCTGTGCCACAATGGACAGTAAGATAACTGCATGCAGAACAACTAACAAGGAAAATGTTATTGACGTAGGAAAACATTTTAATTGGCACAGCATTTATTATGTAGCTGGTAGCTGCTGTAGGACTTTGGAACTGGAAATACAAGATGAAGAAAGCTCATTGAGTACCTATGTGAAGTATGGAGAAGCCCAGAGGAATTAACTGGTTTTGCTCAACCTGTGTTGTCAGCTCTTTCCCCACAGTCAGGGCTTCAGCCAGAGTGGTGTCAGGGCAGCAACATGGTTCTGCACCAGGACCATATGGGTCCTGATGGACTTGTGGTGTTAGAATAGGCAGTGCCAGGGCGGCTGCACACCCTGGCCTCCAGAGCAGCTGGCAAGAAGCAGCGTTCACAGGATGGGACAGTTTCAGTCTTTGGAAGGGATAATAAGATGGAAGGCAGCAAATTTGCTACCAGATTGCAAAAATATGCACAAGAAGGGGAAGGGAATTGTGAAAAAGAAAAATTGGAAGTAAACCCACAAACTGCTAATATTCTGTAAGGCGTAAGTTCCTACCTCATCTTCCCAATGAGAGGAGTTTGAAATGGAAAGATGGAAATACGTTGTAAAATTTTGATCTGAATCTCTGGTTGTGAATAGGCAGCAAAGAAGGTAGTGCAGAAATCTGTGGGATCAACTAATCCAAAATATCTATGTTTGGAGGCATTTTTTAAGCCAATAGGCCATATAGCACCCAAATTCTGGCATTGTGTTTCTGGTTCTTTCTTTGATCAGAAAATGAGGTAACATCATCTCACAGTTAAAGCACAGTTGTTAAGCGAGAAGTTTGAGCAGTACTACTTCACACAAAAGCATGAGTGTCTAGGAAAGACAAGAGAAGCAAGAAGCATAGGTGTCCCCCTGGATCTATAGTTGGTTGTAGACGAGAAGAGATTGGCAGAAATGGTTTTAAAAATGAGGAGGGAATTGAAATGAGTTGAAAAAAGTCAGCCAGATAACAGGGTGCCAAATGTGGCCAGGTGTTTTTTCATGCTGCTGCATGCAGAAAGCCTTTTTTTTTTAATGCCCAGTGTAAAAGAGTAAAAAAAAAGTTTCATTTCAAAAACAACAACAAAAAACCCCAACAACCCAGCCAAACCCCAAGCCTTTGCTCAGGAAACATGCTCACTGAAATCAGCAAGAGTTAGCAGTAAGCAAAGACCTTAGAATTTGGCACAATGAGAATACCTTTGTGGTAGAGCTGAGCACTTACACATTTTCATTGTGAAGCAATTTTAACAGCTTAAGTTCAGAACCCCGGAAGCAGGAGAGGAACCACTGACAGAATATTAACTCCCAGTAGATCTCAGTCTTCCCTTCTGTTTTAGGATGCTACAAATGTGATAATACAGTGTGTGGGATATGGTGCTGATATTAATTTGGCCTCAGTTAGTATCAGCCTCCCTGCCAGATGTATTTCCATATTTGCTTCAAGAGACCTACTACCATTTAGAGTATTACAAAGCAGCCCTGTTAAAAAACAAAAACAAAACTAAAACCAACCAACCAAACAAAAAAAAAAACTAAAAAAAAAAACTAGCATTTTTTAGCAGAACACTTTTTTAAAGGTCCAAGGGAGTCGTCTTGAGCTTTAATTTCTCGTAAGATCAATAGTGGAAGATAATGATGCACACTTCATAGATGGACAGGCAAGAGATAAAATCAAGGATGATTAATACTGCAGTCACAATCAGATTCACTGCAGATTAATAATGAGAAGGAAAAGAAGCAAAACTCAGGCCCTATTATTATTATTATTATTATTATTATTATTGAAGACTCTTAGCAGGTAGATACCAGTGTAGCTTCCTTTACCTCAGCATGGCTGCCTGGATTTACATTACTCTGAAATCCAGCTTTTTAATCTTCAAATTTCTTTGTGCCACTTCCACTGCCACAAAGATTAATAAATGACCAAATTGGGAGTTACCAAAGAGAAAGAAATAACTCTTCCATTTAGAAGCTGAAATAGGAAAGAGATATCCAAACAGGGCAGCAAAATGTGGAATTCCCAGACAGGACCTCAGAGATAACGGTCCAAATTCCTTCTATGTCAAGAGGCAAGAAGTGACTACATGTGTGCCTCATCCTAATGGGGACAAAATATGGAGATAACCAGCTGTTAAGTAATCAGATGCCTAAGGTGAAATTCGAAGTAGAAAACAAGATGTTATAAACATGTACCCATCTCGAAACTGAAAGCACAGAAGGATTAAAAAAAAATATATGGAAGGAATGTTCATAATGATCTCTTGCTTTCTTCATGAGGTTTCTTGTTGTTTTCAGGAGGAAAGATTGGAGATAATTGCATTGCCCAGACCATGAAAGAGAGATAGGAGCCCCATAGAGGTTTGCAGCTGATTATCCTACCACCTTTCATAACCTGAATTTATAAAAAATCTCTTGCAGCTGATGCCACCCATGTTGGAATACCTGTTTAGCAACAGGGAGAATATAATCCTGGTTATAAATATGGGATTTGTAGTCTTTCCTTCTGCTCCTGAGAGGAGCAGCTCTTCTTTTGCTAGATGAGGCAGGAGAGGAGATCAAAGAGACATACAATTTTCTAATCCTGATATAAAACAAGCAACAGGCTTTGATCATGGCTGAAGTGTTTCTTAGTTGGATTCATAGCATGTTTTGATTTCTGCACATGTTCACAAAAGGAGGAAGAATTGATGATCATTGAACTCAACAGAATGATCCCAACAGATCTTACTTTGGGACTGTTAATCTGATTTTCATTAATTGGATGATAAACATTGGAAGCTTCTACAGAAAAGCTTCTCTGAAAAATCTTGTGAGTTGTTATCTTGCAATGCTGCAAATTTGAGAGAGATTCACTGTTTTTCCTCTCTGCTGGATGCAAGCTGAGCACAAACCATGGTTGAGTGATGTTGCAAGCATTTTCCTCAAGCTAAACTTGAATCAAACCTGTTAGGAAGTTTGAAGAAATACTAATAAAGACTAAATCTTTCAGGAAGATAAGTGTAATATGCACTCTTTTCTTTCTAGGTTACTCTTTCTAATATATCTTCGTTAAAAGAAAATGTGAAAATACCAAAATAGGGCTGTCCAAAAACAAAACACCAAAAATGTTTTTAGATACAAAATTTGATAATTTTGGCTGAGTAAACAAATTTTTAAGTGTTTTGAGGGGGAAATTTTACTTACTTTTTGATGAAAAAGCCTTAAAATTGTCTGGATTTAACATGCATACAAGTATAATTACATTTATTTTGGATATGTTTCCTCCTTTTTACAAGCTGTTTTAATCTGTTTAAATGACTGAGTCTTTTGAAGTAAATATGAAAATATACTGGTGGGGAATGTAATAAGAGCTCAGGGTAAGTCACAATTGCAGAATATCTAACACAGAGTTTACACCTTTTATGCCTTAAGACTAAGTAGACAGTTCTGAACATAATGCAGACAAAAAAGGTTTTCCCTGAGATCTGATGGCAATTGTTATAGTTAACGAATTGTTGTGTTTCTTCAAATCTATCACTCCCTGGACTGGATTACTTTGTCCTGTCACATCTTATGCTGAATTTTGAAGATATATAGCAGAACCTGGAGCATCAGGGAGACTTCTTCATATTTTCAGGCCTTAAAATTTTCGGCAGTTTAGTTTACATTTGTCTCACATAGTTGCTTAGCCTTGTTCCTTGCAATATTAGAAGAAGATGTATCAAATACTGTAGGATCATTTCAAATAAACTGCAGGGGCAATTGTTGAGAACTAGATGAATTTTTCTGCTTGGTTTCAACCAAACCAGAGAATAGTACAGAACGAACAGGTCTGCTAAGCAAACACACTCTTTGGCTACATGTGCAGACTGTACCTCATGACAATTTATAGGTTTGCCAATTGGAGATTCAAATGCACAGCTGCCAAGGGTGTAGCACATCAGGAGTGGGCTGAGAACGTGTCATTCACAGCGACATTTGTGGGAGCAGTGGCAACTGAGCATCCCTTCAGATTTCATGCTTTCAAACCCTGGGGGTCTTTCAAGGATTGTTGCTGTTACGCTCTGGCTTACCAGTCAGAGCATTTCATTGTAGTTAAGACTCTTCAAGTGTGAAACAAAATCACAGGAAGAGCCCTGCCTGGAAAGGTTTATATCCTAAAGAGGTCTGAGGATCAGTGAGAGCATTTCAGAAAAACTATAAGGTAGGGAGGAGAATCTGAGGATGATGATCAGAACAGCAAGAGCCAACCAGAGTAGTTGAAGGTACATAATAAATCACTAATAATATTATAGTTAGGTATTATGGAAAATGTATCCCCTTTGACTAGTCCAATATAGCATTCAAGTAGACAGTTTTGTTTATTTATTCTTTTACAACAATAACAAACATATTTGTTCTAATGCCAGCTATGCAATCTGTTTGGGAAAATACACAAATATAATACATAGCAGATTCTGCAATAACAAACACCCTTTCTTTGTCTGTAGTGGATTAAAAGGATACAGCTTCCAAAAAAGCTGGCTAGGGCAGACACAAATACATGATAGGGCCAGATTCTCATGCTGTATAAATCAGCTGCAATTGAAGTCAGTTTAGCTACTTCAATTTGTACTCGTAACGTTTTTGTACTATTTATTATTTAGAAAGACA
Organism: Hemiprocne comata; assembly: GCA_020745705.1. Taxonomy (NCBI): domain Eukaryota; kingdom Metazoa; phylum Chordata; class Aves; order Apodiformes; family Apodidae; genus Hemiprocne; species Hemiprocne comata. Next base: position 50,645,885 of record CM036587.1, read on the forward strand.
AAGGTAGAAACTTAATTAGCTTTGCTCACAAATGTTATCATTAATGTTTTGCCAGTAAACAATACCTAACACCTTAAGTGTTTGAAATATCCTTTTATCTTGGTGATGCTATAAGACATGGTACTTCTCCAATCAGCAGGAAAACACATTATTTATGGAATTGCATACTGGCTTTAGGCATGTCACAATCTTATTTTTGCTCATTAAAATGCCAAGGCAGTGCATTTTCAAATCAAATATAGGAAAAAAAACACCTTGTCTGTGCTCAAAAGCACTTACTTTTGTACCCCTCAATTTTAAGAAGAAAATCATTAGCCTTCATGCTCACAAAAAGCAAGCACTTCTGTTTGGGCTGGTTCTTTGGTTTTAATTAGCAGCCAGCAGAAGCCCAGCAATGCTGCCAGGCTACCTTACACCCTGTCAACATCTAGTCCTTCAACAAATCTAGTTAACATCTGAAGTATGTTCTGAGGGTTGCTAATACAAACTGAATGCTCCTTCACCCAGAAAATGGACTGTACTCAGTAGAATAGGTGGCCTTCATCAAGACTCTTGTTCTTTCCCTTATTTGAAAGGCTTTTTGGTCTGAGTCCCTTTTGGTAATATCTCGTGTACCTGAAATGCTCTCTAGTGAAACAACACAACATCATCTGGGCCCTGAGTGTCTTATGTCCTTCTTTTATAAAAATGTGAGAGTCAAATAATTTGGAAACTTGCTCTTGCAAGCCAAAAGGAAGAAGTGGTTACTTACAGAAGAAGGATGTTTGTCTCACAGCAGAGTGAAATCTGCCAACAGAGCATTTTTAGCCTGCAAACCTAAACATAATAACTACATTTTATAAGAATTCCAGGAATCAAACTGGCTTGATGGCTCATTCCAACTATGTTAATATCCTGTATTACTTGTAATCCATCTAATGATATTGTTAACTCTAGTGTAAAGAAAGGGATAGAGAAGAGCAAGCAATAGCTTTTTTTTTTTTTAATTGCTAGTACAGTAGCAATACAGCAGGCTGCTGATGTCTGGATGTGAGGGGTTGGTTGTATGGCCTGTCACTAAAGTACAGTTGATAAGCCTGGTTCATTTGTTCATTTCTACTGGAAGACAGTTAACAGTGAAAATGTATTAAAATAATCTCTTTGTTGCTCCCATGCTGTACAGGAGCCTCTGCTGCTGGCAATGATATTTAGCAGTGGCTGAGCAGGGAACAAGACCAGGCATGTTGGGAAGTAAGCTGATGTGGGCAGACACCATGAGGGTTGCTCTGACTGCCAAAGCTGATGACCAAAAAAACTAATGATATGATTGATATGATATGATATGATATATATTCAGTTTGTGCTCCTAGTAACCACCAGTCACTCTGAAAGCACTAATGGGGGAGCTCCAAGAAGAGGCATGAAGCATTTGTGGGCAGAATGTGAAGGAATGAGGGTTTCCCAGAGCTTTGAATCATGAGAAGGTGTGATGAAGGAGTTGTGCTAGAGAAATGGTGATGGTATAGGTGACACCTGTCTCCTCATTTTAGTTGGATTTGAGAGTGTGGTTTCAAAGCAAAGGTCCTTGTTGTGGGGCACAGAGCACAGGCTGCATCACTTGGAGGTTTGCTTGTGCTCCAGGTGGGAACTTAATGCATGCCAGGACTAACAGGCTGGTCTGGTTCAGAGTACTCTTTGCCCTTAAATGTGTGTATGCTGAGTCCTCAACAGCTCTTGTTTCATTCTTCAAATCTGCCCTACTGAGCCACAGTGAATGCTACTGTAGACAAGCTGGAGAGACAAGGGACAAAAGAGTGTCTGGATAAAAGGGAGCAGTTAGGAGCCTGAATGAATTTCTCTTTGCAGGATGGACAATTGACTTTTGTAACTGCAAGGGTAGGGATTATAAAATAGCTCAAATCACTGATATCTTCCCAACTTCAGTGGGAAATTCTTAAACCAAAATCATAGAAAAGAGTTGTGTGCTTCCAATGCCTAAGTCAAATAAAGCCTTAGTGAGGGCAGGTGCAACTCCCATATTCACTTCAAAAGCAGTGACACCCACTTAACACTGAGAATTAATTTCAGTAGCTGTCCTTTTGCTGCCTCCTGTTTTCTGGTTATAGCAGCTGAAGAGTATTAGAATAGGGGAATTAGGAACAGAGGAGATCCTGATAAGCTGTGATTCATCAGAGCTTCCAGATCCATTGAAGCTTGAACATTCAGTAACTTGGTGGGAGATGGAGATTATGCTGGAAGATACTGAAAAAAAGGTTACTCAAGCTCTGAGGCAGAGCTATTGCACTTATCTCTGCCTTGCCTGTGGGGTTAGTGTGTGCAGTCACTGAGAGTCTGTGTGACTGATAAAATGCTTTTGACTAGAGACAAACTTTTTTCCCAACCTTAATTTCAAACCACAGAAACATCCTGGATTTGATATCAGGGGTTTATGTAAGTAAATGTCAGTGTTGTGACATCTCATGATGCTATCGTGAGCCTAGAAAAACTCTCGTGCTTGTGGGAATCTTATTTCTATTTAAATGAAAGCTAATTTGTAGCCTTCCTTGCACAGAAGAAAATGTGAAAGGCTTAGGAGAGTTATCTAAAATAAGTTTCTTAAACCCCTTTTGTGCTTGGCTTAGGTTGTTTCTTTTTCAATCCCCATACATGATTTTTCACTGAAGTGCTGAATTAAGTGTTAAGTGCAGAACAACCCTGGTCACAGGTTTTTCCAGTTTATAGTGTTTCTTCCTAAGATTTAACTTTGAACATTTAGCTATTTATTTATTTATTCAGAAATAAACTATAAATAGTAAAATTTGCATACTTTCCTCTCTATTGAAAGAGCTAGTTCCAGCTTCAGGTGAATTCTAGAGCAGCTCTATTAGGAGCCAGTGGCATCACAAGTGCATTAAATCAGTTTACAGCAGATCCTATGTTTTGCATTTTTGTGTAGTCACTTCTGTACACATAGAATCTATGTAGGGTATAATGGCTCCAGATTTTCATTGTCATTTTAGGTATGCACTGCAAACCAAAAATGTAGGTGTCTTCCAGCCCGAATACAAATAAGTATGAAATTTGCATTTGGGTAATGACAAGGATGTCCACTTTGTCTGGAAATTATTTAACTACATTAGCACTGGACAGTGCTCAAGGAATCTCAGAGAGGACGATTAGCTTGTGCCAAGATGCCTGCCAAATTGTGAATGTAACTTGGTCAATTCATTCTTGAATATGTGTCCTGCTCTGAACATTGTAGTTGAAGGACCATACTCTGTGCATCTCCAGTTGCATGCTGACCTTATTGTTGATGCGTGTTTTTGCACATGCATAGGCTCGATGCTGGACTACCCTTGTTTGGAAAACTGCTGACTTTCTGCCTGGGTGAGGAAAGGCTGTTGATACATCTCTTAACTGGCAAATAACCATGCACAGGAGAATAGGATAAGGATAGTAAATGCAGAGCTCCTTAAAATATATGGCATATGTTATCCAAACTAGCAAGAGAGTTGTTTCATGATAAAACAAAGACTATATTGCACAGCTTAGTTTTCTTTCTGTGGCAGAAGCAGCGTTTGGAAATTTAATTAATTTCATGTGGCACTATAAAAATGGATGGCAAATCAATAATGGATGCCATTTCAGTCACCTTGTGGTGTTGTAATTCTCTGTGTTTTGCTACACTAATTAGGTCTGACTCCAATGAGAAGCATTTCAGCAGCAAGGGGGTGAATTATTGCTGAGTTCCTGGCTGTCACTGGGGAGATGAAGTAATCTCAGTACTGAGTAACCTCAGTGATTTCAAGAGCCAGGGACTTAATATCGAAGAAGAAGAGGGAAGATCTCACATTTTTTGGTGCAGTTACCTTGAGAGTTTTGGGCTCAGCTAGTCCATGACTTAAGCTTCAGCTGAAAGAGCTTCAGAAACTGCTCTAACCTCGTAGTTGGCATTTAATAACTTAATTGCTCTTATTTAAACATTTCCCCAGAGACCAAGAGTTTCTTGTAAACAGGTGAGTATTTCCTTCATTTGGATTCAGGACTCATTCCATGAATCCAGAGAGAGTCATGGGTGAAAGCTGTGCACCTGGGATCGCCCCTGGCTCTGATCCCTTCTTACTGCCAAAGCCACTGTGGAGAAACAGCTCAGGGAGTAGAATGCAGTTTCCTTCCCTGTAGTAAACCCAGACACTGTTAACTGGAGGCAATGGCAGCTCTTTGCCTGTTTACTGGGCTTGGGGTGTGTTTTGTGAAACATAAGGAAGAGAGCTAGAATGTCTCCCTTCTCCAAGAACAAGCTAGCTTGTGTCTGAAGGCAGGAGAGATGCTTTTCCCCCCAGGATGCCTTGAGGCTCCTCTCCAACGGCGTGCTTTCAGCTGCATCATAAAGAAAACTGATGGATCAGGAATAGCATCTAGGGAGAACAAGTGTTCTGAGGCCACTAAGTCAGTGTGACAGACCAATGCCATGCTTTTTTGGGAAAGTATGTGAACTCCTTCCTTTTATATTAGTGTGAATTATGATTCCCAAACATCATTGCTTCTAACATAAACAGTTTCTAATATAAACCATTCCTGCTGGTTACCACAGACAGCCTGAGCGGCATGGAAAATTTCAGTTGTTACATCACATTTGCCCAGAGAATTGCAGCAGTGATTGAAATGATTTTGCAGTGGTTGGAATAACACTGAGTGAAAGGTGATACAGAGATATTATACTTCAGAGGTAGCAAGCATGAAGTGGATGCAAAGCTGGCTTTCCTTTTACCTGGGACCTACCTGTGGGCCATTGGAGTTGACAAACCTGCAAATTTGTGTAGCTGCTGTCCTGATAGCTTCTGTGCCTCACCTAGCACCTTTTTCAGCCTTATATAAATTTGAGGGGGAGAGGATGAGAGGAACTCTGATAAGGTACAAGACAGTTTACAGGTAAAGAGTTTGAGTTTACAAATTTAAGTTATTAATCCTTGTTGTGGTTTTCAATATTCTGACAATCAATACGCAATACAAGAATATATGTGAATGTGTGTTAACTGGTATTAATTAATGCATCAACTATCAATTGGCTAGTTAATTATACTGTTACTGCCCTTAACCTTCTTTTCTTTAAAAAAACAAAACAGGAATTTCTCAGTCAAACTGCCTGTAATCCCTGTTTCTGCTAAATTCAAGAAATTTAAGTATATTAAGTATGTTTACTGAATTCAGTTCTCTTGTACTGCCATTTAACAGGTGTTCCTGAAATGGCTTGACAGGCTGCTTAAGGACCATTTGAGAATGAATAATATACTCTAAGTTCTCTCATGCTTGAATACAAAAGAACTATCCTCCAGTGTGTACAACTCTCTGAACTACCTCTTTGCTGTCATACCTGGAATAAAAAAAAAAAAAAAAAAAGAAACATTATTTAGAGCTATCAAGTTTATTTTCAAGTGCCTATCAGAAAGCATATGTAAAGTAGTTTACTTTCAGATTGGGATCTGTTTTCTTTGCTCTGAAATTACTGGTTAAATTCTAAAGCAAATTTTATTGTTCAGGTGGTTCACAGTCTGCCAGGGGCTCTCAGGCTGACTTGTCAACAGCATGCCCCAAAATCCGGAGTCTTGCCTTGCTGTTGAAGAGGAAAAGGCAGTAATTGTAACTTGGTTTATTTGTTGCAGCTGCAGAAACTGAAACGATCACTCTCCTTCAAGACCAAAAGCTTGCGGAGTAAAAGTGCAGACAATTTCTTCCAGAGGACTAATAGTGATGTGAAACTGCAAGTAGACTTGATGCCTGAGGTGAGCACAAGCACTGGGCAGCTCCCCAGCTCAGAAAGCCAAGCATCCTCCCCCACCAGAGCCCAGCAGCTGTCAGAAAACAAGTCTCACATCTTCCAAGAGCACATCTTCAAAAAACCTACCTTCTGTGATGTCTGCAATCATATGATTGTTGGTAAGAAATGATTTTTTAAATCTGTGTGGGTGTCTGTGCTAGAACTTGCAGGATGACCTTTCTGTAACTGCTGTGAGCCCAGATGTCTACTTGAGAATATTAATGCAGGAAAGGATCTCGACTTATGTCACATCTGCCCTAGGCTAATACAAGTTCTATATTTGTTGACAGATCTCGTGTCTTGTAGACACATACTGTTAATGCAAATCACAGGTGAGCGTTTCAGCTAGAGTCTAATTCCTCTTTCATTCATGTTATACTGGGCACCAAGCACAAACTCTGTTATATGTTATACTAGAAACAACAGAACTCTGTCTTGCAAATTTGTGTCTCCTATCCTTCTTCTTTTCCACAGCAGTAATTCTAACTCTCTTGCTCCTTGTATCTGCGCCGACGTCCTACAGTGTCCCCAGTTCCCATTCACTGTGGTGACCATGCCTGCCTCCTCCAGCTGCCTCACATCTCTCTTAAGTGACAATTGGGCAAGAAGTAGCATCTGCTGGGTGTAGACTCTGAGATGCTTGTATATGCATGTTGGCTGTCTAGGACACAAGTTTTGGGTTAACAGAACAAATAACTGCTGAACTCACACTGCAGACTTTCTTGGGATTCTTCTACCTGATCCCTGCTACTCACAAAACCTCACATGAGCTTTATACCTTTGAAATATAGCCCTGTCTTCTCTCTGAAACTGTCCATGGGTATGTAAATTACTGCCAGGGGCTGACTGACAGACAGACATAGAGGACAGAGATCATAATTTATTCTCCTTACCAAGCCCTGCGTGTCAGATAATTTTCAGTGCAGTGTAAAGGCCTAAAAAGCCAGCCTTCATGCTGAAGATCTATGTGACTGTGCAAGGAGAGGTCAGGAAAGAAGTGGTGGCAGGTGGCTGGAAGAATAGAACATGCATGGTCACAACTGTGGAAAGCTGCAGGAGTTGTTATTCAGAAGTCTGATCCTAGAAAATCATGTCTTTGCCGCTAACTTGTTATGCACACAATTTGGTCTTCTTGCTACTTATCTTCTAGTTGTCCCAGCACAGTAGATCAGTGGCCATGTACCAGGGTGAAAGTGAGTGACACAATTTCCAGATTTTTAGGCAGGACATGGAGTAAAACACTGGTTCACCTTCATGTAGAAGTAGTGCAGGTGTCTGAGTACAAATTACCTCCTTTTCCATACGAGGATGTTCAGTTTCCCTCACTTGTGTGGGGAACTCCTGTTCTTTGGAAAAAGCATCTGTCCACAGAACATTAAATATGATGTGACACAATCCTACCTCTATAAATTAAAGAATTAAACCCATCAGGCCTGATTTCATCCTCTCTGCACCACAGCTCCATTGAATCCAGGGAAACACAGAAGTTTTGATCCCAGATTTTTTGTGTTATTTTCCAATCTTTTAAGGTTTTTTTCTACTTTAAGTGGTAGAACAGGTCATAGGGAGAAAGAGTAAAGCATCAATATCAGGGAAGTACATAGTCCAGAGACTGAAAGTAAGTCTGGAAGATAGGCAGTTACTTGAAATAACTATATAGATGGAAGCAAGCCCAGAACTTGTATCCTTCCCTAATGTGAATTTGATTCTATGAAAGCTTAGTTTCACAAACATATACTCCAAATATAAGTCCTTTGCATTTCTGGCAGCTTCTCGTGAAGTTGTATGGAGATGAGTATCATCACGAATCTGCACAACTCAGCAGTACTGTTTCAAAACACTGCTGCTCAAGATGAATTATTACTGGCAGCAAACTTTGCAGGGAGTAACTCCAGTTCATAAACACCCATGCCGTTCTCCTTTGCTGGGCAATCTGTGTCCCGCCTGGGATAGGAAAGGTCTGAAGAATAGCTGTAAGCTTCAAAACATTATCTTTCACCCCACCTGCCTTCTGAACTTTTCCTGTTCTTTTCTCCTCTGAGAGCTTCCCTTTTCTGTTCCGTATCTTAGCCACTTCATTAGAGAAAGAAGCCTTTTATAAGTGCTGAAGAAGCTAATGCAACCTTTTTTGTCTGGTGACAGGCTGAGTGAGGTAAATTGCTCTGACCTCCTCCAGCTCATCTTTGCTTGGAGGTATGGCAGAAAAGATGTTAAGAGTTTTACCTTATAATGCCCTAGAGTCTAGATGCCCTGATTCTCATAGGCAGATGTCTTCTCTGTTCCTGTAATCCTCTCTCTTTGATCCTTACTGCAGCCATTCCCGGTTTTTCTGTATTGTATTTTAAGCAGCATGGGAGAGCTGGATGTAACTGTTTGCAGGTCAATTAAACTGTGTAAGTTGTGCAACTGTTGGTTATGGGGATGGTGAGGTAAAACAGGCGGAGGATTTTCAGTAAATAATGTCACGCCTGCTCTCAAAGGCAGACCAAAAAAAAGAGTAACTTCTCTGCAGGGACTCTGAATTTACACTTGCAACATGGAGCCTATTTGTTCTCTGTATTTGCATTTTTCATGGGCAGTGACATTTGAGAGTAATGAGTCTATGGCTTTAAATTCCTTATTGATGAGAGTAAAGGCAAAGACAGATACGTGTTTTGAAGCCTGGGGGAAAGAGTCCAGGAAAATCCCGGCTTGACTTTAGATGGCTTCAATTTTGCCACCAAGAATGATTCCAGGTTCACCTTAAATGGCTCTGATCTATGAACTAAGCAGCTCTGTTTGGTACAGGGCAGCATGATGAACTGTGCATTGCATGAATGTGCAGAAAGCACTTCAGTCTCAACAGCATGGCAGAATCTGTCTGTATTCTCAGAATCAACAGGACACTGGAGCAGAGGCAGCAGACTCCCCGTGCTGCTCTTTTCACAGCAAAATTAAAGCAAAGGAGCATGAAATATTATCTTCCTACGAAAAATATGTGCATCATCTCTCCTTGATTGTTAGGCACTGTGAGCCAAATGTTGCCTTTGGGATACAGCACGTGTGCCTCTTTGTTCATTTGACAGAAGTACAGTCATGAGATAAAGGCCAAATACATGTAATTGGTTTCAGCATTCAGAGGAAGATGTTTACTAGGATATAATGCAAACTTACTCATTCAAATGCTTTCCATGCATCCCAGAGTGCAACTCAACATAATAAAAAAGAAACTGTTTATTGGTTCAATTTCGAAAAAGAACAAACAGTATTAACAGTGTGCTTCATACCTCAAACTAAAGACAGGAGTCAAAGTGTTCCTAGTAACTGTATTAGACTGGGGCTAAAGTTCCACCACAGTAAACAGAGGGAAAATTTTATTTAGAAGTGGTGGTTTCCTACCAAATTAAATAGCAGAAAAAATTTTGGGTTCAAGGAAGCTCTGAGGATCCATTTTACATTAGCGGGGCTTTCTTGTAACATCAAATAATCCAATAGAATTGACAGTTCTAATACTGAAGACAACAGTAATAATTCATGTAATTTCAGAGCAATATTATGTTGGAGCAGACTCCATAATCCCTTCTACTGCTCACTGTTCTGCCACTTTGAGCTCCAAGCATTGGTTAGTTTAGGACTGAAGATTCAGTTCCATGTTGGGTTACATATTTTCCTAGATATATATCCACCTCTGAACATTCTCTCACAGTAAGACCTTTAGAAACCCACTCATATTCTGTTCTTACTGATAATATTTATCACTGTTTTAATAGTTAGCCCTGACAAGGGAAGATTTTGAAAAGCAAGGTACCTTCTCGAACGTGTCACTAACTTATTATTTAGAAGACACTGGTTTGTTTGGTTTGTTTGGTTTTTTTCACCTCACTGTGAAAAGAAAATCAAGTCAGAGCACCTCTGAGTTTATCTAGTGTTATCTACAGTTTCTGTGTTTAGCAGGCATGTGGTAAGCTTTGGCAATGTCCAAGAAGGGGAGGCAAAACTGCCTGGCACCAGAAAAGTTAGAAATTATTAAATTAATATTGCATCAGATTAGCGTCTTAAACTATGCTGATCAGAAACAAGTTCTTGCTCTTCTTCAGTCTCTGGTGTGTCATCAGTCATCTCTGTAATACTTTACTCTTGAAGAAAACATGATGTCAGCACACTACTCTTTAAAAACATTGTGTATTTTAAAAAAACCCTCCATCTGTAGTCTTCTCAACATTTTACTCATTTGCAGTTCATTTCCTGTGCTGACTCACATGGAAAAAATGTTATTTTCCACACATTCCAAGCATATTACATGCAATTAATATATTCCCATCTAAGTCAAATATAAGTAGTGTAGCAAAAAAGTAAGCCACTTCACTTTTAAAAATAGCTGACTTTAAAGTCAGTCCCTTAAAGCTGTGTTTTTAGGACATAATGTCTGATTCATAACAACATTGTTCTATGTTGCTTTGTATTTCAAAGGTGTACATAGCATTTTCATTCCATGCTTAACCTTAACTCTGACACAGGAGTTTACCAACCACTTCTGTTATTGGCATACATGTTGCTGTATCTTTGCCTGGAAAGACATGCTAGAGGACCACAAACTTTGAGAAAGACCAAACAAAAAAGTGGTCTGCAATGTCCAATAATAGTAAAAAACAAGTCCTTCTGGATCATGACATCAATGGCTTAGGTACCTGAGATATAAGCATTTATAATTGGTCTCAGGGCAGTCGAGTTTCTGGTTTGGATGCAGATTCTCCAGAACTTTGTAGCTCTGGAGGTAAATAACTCAGCACCTGCATTCTCAGGGAACTAACTAGGTTCCAGTCAGAGAAACCCGTAGAAAACAAACTGCAAGCAGAAAGATAAAACCAAAAATATACATTTAGCACAGTTTACTTCCAGTCTACTAATCAGCGGTGCTGAAGCAGTAAAATTATGCCATCCCTTCAGTATTGACCCACTCCTACCACTGTCTGCTCTGCTTTAGCCAGTTATTCTGGAGTTTTTGACCAGCAAAATGCCATGAGTAATTCTTTTAAAAGCAGTCTGTATTTATTTGTTTCACTGTGCAGCTGTGGTTAATAGAACTTTCAACCACTTTTATCCCCAAAGCTGTAATACAGCATCCTGCATAAAGCTAGGCTCCAAGTTGATAAATTGGCCCAGCATTTCAAATGAAGGAATGAAAGAAAGACAGAGATCTGAATTGGAGCTATGGTGCCCCATATTTGTTGTCATTGCATCGGAACTGCTTCTCTTAGACTATCAGTACATGCAACCAGTAAGTAATGGAAAATCTCCATAGTCAGAGGAAGTGTTTATATAACTGTAATTTATGTGGATGTTTATTAAATGCAGCAAAATCACAGAAACTATGAGGCAGTGCTTTCTGCCTCCAGCATCATCAGCTCCCTCATAAAGAATATTCTTGACTTTTTTTAAGCTTGCTGCCTCGCTCCATTGAGTAGACATTCCGGTTTGATCCAATCCTGCCTTTACTCAGTATTATCCAGGTAGACAAGGAGGTGATAAACAGTCACAGGGTGATCACCACTGCTTGGCAGCTAGACAAAATAGAACTACTTCTGGGAAGCATGACTGTAACTGAAGCTGTGTTTCCAAGGCTATGGTAGTTTGGAAAACTCCCTAAGAGCTCTTAAAAAAAAAGAAAAAGGAGAAAAAAAAAAAAAAAAAAAAAGCTGTTTTATTTACTGAGGCTTTTCTTGAAGGCTAAAGGAAAAAATAAAGTTATTCATTCAGTGTGCGCCCTGCCCTCCACTCGTCCCAGTCTCTCTGGTGTCTCTCAGCCCAGATAACCTTTGGGGAAGAGATTCACATTGCCACTGCATCAACATGGGAGTTATGCCCTGTGGAGAAGGGCAATGAACTGCCAATGGGGAGGAGATGCCCATGGAGCGGCTTGTGGAGGACACTTTGTGTCCACCTCTCCAGTGGGCTTCTGCAGTCAGGGGTGAGCCTTCCCAGATCTACTTTCCAGATAATAGACTAGTACAGTATAATATAATATGTGTATGTGTGTGAATGTTATTTATTATTAGTGCAAAAGGGCTAAGAGTTTTCCTGTGGAAAGAAGTTTTCAAATGCAGCAGAACCCAGCCTCCTTTGGTTTTGATTGTGAGGGAAAGGGGCAGTTGTGTAACCTTGTTAGTGACTGGTGTGAGGTACCATCCCATATGTCATTAAGTCCCTGTCTCTCCCTCCTCCTTCCCTCCAGTAAATCACTCTTGGATTTAGGAGTCAGGTTCTCACTCCAATTGATGCTGATTTGCTCTGGGCACCTACATCTTCTAGGACTTACGAGAATTGGTGTGAGTGAGAATTGTTTCAGTCCTCTTCTGACCTGCTGTGCTAGGGTTTAGAGGAAACAAAACCAGTGTATTCTGTGACACACACCTACAAAAAAATGTGATGCAAAATAATAATGTATCTATTAGTTTGAAATGGAAACTGGCTTCTCCTATTATTTCTTTGTTGAGTTAATAACCATCCGCATGTGTAGACATTCTCATATTTGAGAGGAGCCCTGTGAGAAGAGCTAAACAAAAGCCTTCTGGAAGGTCAAAGTTAAGCACTACATTAATCAAACTGTACAGTATGCAGTTAATAGTTATAGACTAGTAATTTGGATAGTGGATAGTTTGTCTATTAAAACACATAAAGAGGGGATGAAAAGATGGAAAGAGGTAGAAATACATATGGTATATGTAGTATAGGTGTGCTTCACCAGTGCGTCTCCTATTTTTAATAAGCATGACAAAAATTATCTAATTCATACATCCCTACATTTGTAAAGTAGCTACAGAGGGCCACACATCCCTGCATTAAATTGATTTTTTTTCTTGGTAATAAAGAGTTCAACATACTTTAAAGCAAGTATTGAAAAGCAAATATTTAGTATGTTTATCATTTGGGAGGGCTTCCTCCTCTGAGATGAGGCAGGAATGTTATCAGTAAATTGGATAATCAGGAACTGCTTAGCTGAGAAAAGAGGATGGAAATATATTTTAAATTCTAATTTGTCCTTGAACAGCATCAAGCATGTTTCAAATTTGTTACTGGGTCATTTTCAAGCTCACTGTAATTTTGGGGGAATTGCTATTACTATGAAACTGCAGTTAATCCTCAGTGAAAAGAGACTTTAAAGATGTTGACGAACATTTTCTGCATAACTAAATGGAAAACAATACAATTTTCCAGTGCATCTACATTCACTATTTTTTAACCAAAAACTATATTGAAAAACACTAAACACCCTACTCAGCAGTGGCCATTGCTCCAGAGATCAGCCCTAGTGAAGAACATAATGGTAAGCTTGAGGTTTGTTAAAGACCTAAGGATGAAGCAGAATACACTATTTCTTTTTTTTTTTTTATGTCCTGCTATGTACTTTTCCTGAGCTCATATGGGACATCGGGTGTTTTCAGATAAGCAAATTAAATGCATCTTCTTTGAAGCTGACCTTCTAGTAAAAACATCATTTTTCTACTTAGAGTCTTTGTCTACCAGAGTATCACTGTTATGTGGATAATTACGTTGCCACGTAGCTGACAGAAGCATCATCTAGAAGGGGAATTATTAGGAGCTTCACCTTACTGCGAGTTGCAAAAGCCATAAAATGAAGCAATTAGCAGAAATGCTTTTGCAAGGAGGAGGGCATTGCCATCATGTAGAGTAAAATGCCTGCCCATGGCTGCTGGTTGCTGTCCTTGTTATAGAAGGATGTCTCTGAGAGCAGTTGTCCTTGTGGCTCACATGGAGCAATGCCTGCTCTTTCTGCTTTGGTAATACGAATGCAAGTAAAAGCAACTTGAGCAATTATCTGCTCTAATCTGCCTAAATTTTAGTTTTCCAGATATACACAATCTATTATTTTTTTCTTCTTTGACATTAAGTTTATCTTACACACTGGAGGATGCTGCATACACATGGATCCCCTCCCTGAATTCTAGTTCTGAAGACATGCTCTGCAGTTGAAAATAGTGATTACACTGTAGTTTATAACATGCAGGCAGTGATTTTGAAAATCTTGAAGTATCTTGTTTTGACCACTAAATTATTTTCTGCTTAATAGAAGGGTTGGAAGCAAGAATGAAATAAAAAAAAAAACAAAAGAGAAGGAAAAAATGTGGCTTTGCCTTTCTCTCACTTCCTGTAGCAATTTCACTTAGCACATTAAATGCTCCAGACAGAATTTGTGCTGCCCCACTTCTTTTTTTTGGGAAGTATGGGGATGGATTTTTAACATTTCTGGTTGCTTACAGAGCTCCATCATCAATGGGGTTGAAATGAGAGGGTGTTATGCGTGACCTCATTTTGTTCCCCCACTTTGCCTTGCTCTTTAAGCCCAGGCACAGAATAGTGGCATCATCTGTGTACAGATGCCAGGTGAGATGTTACCTGCCTTGCAGTGTTTGTACAGATATGGAGAGGTCACACCAAGGTGCTTGAACAGTTTTGCTAGATCTAGTTCCTCAACACAGTTGAGCATGGGAGTTAATTTTCCACTAATAACATCTGGATGGGATAAACAGCCACTGAGTATGACAGGTCTCAAATTCTCAAATGTCACCAGAAGGGAAGACATAGGATGGTTTCTCTGGGAGAGCAGCAGATGAGCAATAGCCTCTGATGAGCAGTCGTTTTCTGTAACAAGCTTGTGACATGCTCTGGCAGACTGAGCTGCTTAGTGGTGTTCTCCAAGGGCCACAAACCCTTTGTTAGCTGAAACAGAGCTTTTTTTGAAGAGCAACAGAAAATTCAGCACTGGAGATGTTGCTGGGGTTTAGGCGCATCTCTCACAGAGGCTCTTTCAAAAAGACCCATCAGGATATTTAGGCTGTTCCTTAGCTAAAGAATCAAAAGTGATACTAAGCTCTTGGCAAGGGTGAGACAGCATAAATGCCAATGTGGAGAGGATCCGAATACCAGGATTTTTGAACAATCAGTGACATTGCAGCTTTTACCCTACTTGCTCTTTGTCACATTCGGTCCCTTCATCCCTAGGTCTTCCCTTCCCTGTGTGGAGGTCGCTCTTGGCCTGGGAAGGTTAGGCAGAAAATTGTGTCAGTTCCTGCTGTGATGCTGCTTACAGTTACCTGTCTCAAGCACTACTGGCCTGCGAAGGGACATCTCTGCACCAGCACATCTCTCCGCTGGGACACCAGCACAGCCCTGTCTCATCTGCTGATCCACAGAGAGATGTCCTGGCAGAGAGTTGTCCTAGACTCCCACTGGCCAGGATCCTTGGCATACTGTGGCATTAATGTCCATGGCTTCCTCATCCCCAGGATCTTCCCCCATTTCCCAGACCTCTCCCTGGCCAGGATCTTCACCTTCTCCTTTTTGGGCCCCCTTCTTCTTTCCAAGACCACTTCTTTTCAGGAACCTATTTCTTGGCACCAACTCTTCATTCTGGAAACCAAGCTCCCAGTTCCTCCAGTCTACATAGTGTATGTGCAGAAGACCAGGGCATGATTGGCCTCTTAACTAGTGGGTCAGTCCCCTCTCTCTTTATTGACTGGAGAATAAAGGAGTTTAGTAAAATTGTTATCAGAATTTCCAAGCAGCCCATACTGATTGCAGCTAGCAAATAGCAGGCTCCTTTCTGAGACTTCAGGAGTTCAATTTCGGACATTCACCCAGGCACATACACAGTTTTCTGCTGCCTGTTTGTGTTCAAAATTTCAGCTATTTTTGCCCATCACAGCTTCTAAATCTAAATATGTATATTGACCCAGCTCTGTTAGTGAGATCCAGCTATGTTCCAGTGCTTTCTAACACATTGATTTGCTTTCTTTTTCTACCCCCTCACCCCCCATTGCCCCCAAATCAGGCCTTCAGTGACTTCCTATCAACAGCTCCTGCTGCAATGGAAATCATCTTGCTAAAAGCAAGGTTATCTGATGGATTTGGCTAGACTTTTTTGGTAGGCTTTATCACTGTACAAGCCAGACAGATGCAGCTACCAAGCCTGTTGTTTCCTATGGGTTTCCTTATCTCTAATAGTGGTAACACAATTATGGCCAATATTTTAATTAAAGCTCTTGGACAACAAACCATGCTGGTGCAAGCTACATGTGTAGATGAGAAAAGCTGTGGCTTGAGTTCGCTTGGCTTGTTCCTTCCTACTTGAATCCATGGTGAATTCAGACAATACAAGCTCTTTCTAACCATGGACAGTTTATAAGTGATGCATTGAATGATTGTGGTTGATAGAAAAAAAATCTTAGAAAGCAGATTTTTGGTATTTTTGGTGCAATTATTTAGATATTTAGAAATAAAGTAAAATTTCAGCTGAATGTCCATATCTTTTCACTCCCCAGATTGACCCCCAGGCAGGTAATACTCTTTTGGCATTGCTGAGCTGCAGAAACTTCTGTACAGTCATTTGACAGAAGTTTTTCTTATTCATTTAAACAGTAATTGATGCCAGATGGAAGTGTACTTGGAGGTGTGCTTTAAGCCAGCACTTCTGTGTGTCAAGTACTAAATTCTCTCAGGTTGTAACAGTGAAGGCTGAGATTACCCCTTTGAGCAAGTGACAGTAGTAAACAAAAATCGATAACTTTTTCTGGAAAAAAAGATTTTTTAAAAAAAGCTTGGACTTGGGTTGAAAGGTTTAATTTGAATGTTTTTCCCCAGTTTTTGTTTTCAAAACTGTTGAAACATTTTGTTATAAAATGTGACTGTAAAGTTCTGTAAAGAACACCACACCAGGTTTAATTTCTCCATGTTCACTTGTCCTGTTCAGCTCTGCTGCTGTCATCGTCTTTGGAGCAGTTCAGCATCAACTCCCATAGACAAGTCCATGCCTATCTTCTTTGAGCTATTTTCTTTCTCAACAAAGCAACCTAGTGCAAAGATCTACAAGCACAGTCTTAGGAGTCTAGAAAACTGTCTAGCAAAGTAGACATTATTGAGACATCAGTATTGAGACAGCAGTGTCTTTGTTTAGAGCAGGAACATTAGGTATTATTTATTGTGTTTGGTTTTTAGAGGACTGGGATTTTTTTATTTCAGTAATAGTTAGCTGTTAGTTTATTTATCATGGCGTTCCAGCATCTTAATTAACATTTAGATGATAAAAAACCTGAAATGATATTTTAAGAAATATGGAGGTGGATATTTCCTTTCAGGGACAGACATTTACAGCAAAGCTGCTGAATATGTGGAAAGTGTATTGCAAAAAAACCTCTTGTGGCCACATTTTTCAGCAGAGGGCAATGAGTTTCATTCTCTTCTGATCAGCAGACATCAAGAATGAGAATCACTTTCATACCAAAAAATAGGAAATGCATATTTGCATTTTAGGTCTCATCGTTCCTGAACCACAAAATGAAAGGTCTTGCAGCACTGGAAGTTCTTTGCCAAGGAGTTGCAGACTGGATTTGTAAGAGGAATAAAGGTGTTTCTTCTTGCTTATATGTATGATTTAAAACCATGAAGTTAGAAAGGAAGGATGTTTTTCTTCTCTGTAACAGTCTTGAAGAAAAACCTGCCTGTAACTGCCTCAGTTTTTTCTCAGCATGTTGTTCCTAAAGAAAACTAAGTCACTAGGAAGTCAGTTCTAATTTTATGCACTGTTTTGTAGCCTGCCTACATACCAGGCAACTTTTCTTGCTATTTAGGCATTGGATATTGTTATGGGGAAATTGGGTGGGGTAGGCACTCAGAATCTCACTGACAAAGAATCTAAAATTTTTTAATTTGCCAGGACAGGTACCATTGTTGGATATCAAGTCCTATTCTACAGAACATAAATACACAAGTCTCAGCTTCTCCCCACACACCGTTTCATTTAGACAGACAGGTGGACTCAGGGGAATGGGACACTGCAGCCAGTCAAAGAGTCAGGGCCAGACATGGCAGCTTGGTTCCTCCTCTAACTCCCACATGTTGTTGGATGTCCCTGTACAGTGTACCCCTGGCCCAAGGAGCTACTGATTCAACTTATCCACAATTCTGCACATTTTGGACTGGCAGATTTAAATGTAAGGAGAAAAAAAAACACCAAAACAAACAAATAAAACCACCAAAACAAAAAAACCACATACAACACATCAAAAAGTCCTTACTAAAGAGTAAACCTTTGAAGTCAATCCCATGCTGCTGTTACTCATGAAAAATTGCCTAAGTAAGATTTTTGTCTAGTTTTCTCTGTGTGTTTTGAACTTTTTCATCCTACATGTCTGTTACTCATGCATAGAGTGCTTTTGTCACCGTGTTCAAATGAGTGGAGATTATCTAGTCAGGTCAAAAGAGAAGGGTATCCTTAAAGTGCAATTTCATCTCCTGTTAGGAACAACACACAGCAGACCACAAAATTATTATATATCCTTTTTATTACTGTTTTGAACAATCCATTCAGTCTTATATTTAGCAATGGAAAGTACAATGAGTGGATTGTTAGTAGTACCAGTAATTTTATGTGAGGGGAATAGTTGTGTATCAGTTAACACACTTGGCAACTGCGCATCCATCAACCTGAATTTTCGGTCAGGCATCAGCTGGCAATGACTTTCAGCTGTTGGCCATCTAGGATGGATGGTCTATAGCTTTTCTGATGACCAGATGACGATCTACACCTTTATCCTCTCCACAATGTCAGCTGAGACAGGCAGTGGGGTCCCAGCATCAGTTAAGAAGAAGCAGCAGGAGGCTTCCAGGTATTAGGGCAGAGAAAGAAGGCAATTCCCAAGGTGGCAGGAAGCACCCGGGGAGGCTGAAGGGCAAGCAAAGGGATGCCCAGCTCATCCTTACCAACTTAAAGATTTGGGAGTATTAGACTCAAGATTGTTCACTTTGAAGGTGCGGATGACCTGTGTAGAAAATGCCATTTTCTCTACCCACAGCTCTCGTCTGAGGCAGAGCAGGGGAAGGAGAGTGGCAAGTGCTTGTCCAGCAGCAGCCAGCTGCTGAGGCAGGAAGTAGCCATGGAGGAATTTTTTAAAATAGTCTCCCATTCAGCATCAGAGCTTTTACACAAAGCAATTAAACATTAAGAAGGGGGTGGGAGACAAGGTTGCGCAAAGGCTTAGAGATAACTGTGGAGGCACCAGTGCCATTTCAGGGACTTTTCTTTGTCCTTCTAAGGTGACATCATAAACCCTTCACTGCTAAAGTACTGGCCCAGCTTGCTTAAAATTCTCCGTTTCCCATAAATTCTGGCATGGAGACAGCTTTCTGGTGACAATTGCAAATGCACTTGGAGAGAAAGGGGCAAGGCACTCATTATTTTTATCAGCCTCCCACAGCAGAAGTTGAAGTTCTATGGAAAATATGTAATTTTGAATGTGTTTGTTTATGAAAGCTTTAAATCAAAACAATTTCTGACTGGCACATTCCTCTTAGCTGGTATGATAAAAAACAGTGGTTGGGTCTTAGCTGAATTAGCTGGAGGTGAGAGTCTCTCTGTGTCTCTTTCCCTTCTTCTTTCTCTCATTTGTAGATCTGAATCCTTTTATCCTCTCCTTTTTCTTTATTTTTTCCACTTACAGTCAACATAACATCATGTTGTTACCAACATTTGCAGTTTTCTTTTGTATTTTTCCAGCCTGTAGGGCTTGTTTTCCCTCTCTAGCTAGTAATCTTCTGTTGAGCCTTGAAACAACAAGCAAAAAGCATCAGCCAACAGTGCTGTGGCCATAGCTGGACTGGGCACAAGGATGCTAAAAGTTCTCTTTGCATGTGTGTGACAAACATAATTCTCATTTGCATTCCTTAAGATAAACGTCAGTTCCCTGAAATGTAGTTACTAAATTATAGGAGAGACAGACATAAAGAGTTGGAATTAAATTCTGCCCTGTCTTTTCTGTCTCTCTCTGCCTCCAAATCTTTCTGTTCACCTGTATTGAGGTGTTCTGCTTCAATTTAGGCTTCCTCCAAAAAAGATTTACAAAAGTGATGCAGAGTGTCCTTTTGGTAGTAGGGCCAGATTGTCAGAACGGTTTAAGATTCAATTTTCCATGGCTGTTCTGGAAAACCTAGCCACTGGTTTAGATATTCAAATGGGAGCTGACCCAATTGTGGAGTATTTCTAGCAAGGCATTATTAAACATGACCTGCTTCTCAAAACAATGTGTCCTTCCAGCGCTGGGTGTCTGGATGAATTAGCTGGTATCTGAAGAAAGTAAGCGTGGCAGAACCTCATTTGTAAGTTTGTTTAAGAGCTACCCAGATATCCTGACATGAAATTTCCTCATTTCCTTCCAGTGAGACACTGTTTCTTTTTTCAGCTTCAGCTTTTTCATTTGCAAAAGGAATACCAGCCTTTACAGACTGTGAGATAATTAATAGATACATTAATATCTAGGACACAAAGTACATATGTGCAAATTTGTGTGTGTTTTTTTCCTATATGAATTTCATCATTACATTGACAGGTATGTATATGGGCACTATGAGTTGGCTAAACATGTCCAGAACTTCCCATTCTAAACCCTCCATTTTAGGAGCTTGAAATTTTTACAACTTACACACCAATGTCTGGGCCGTCGTTGCCATATTAGTTTGGGGTCAAATGTTGCCCTAAGAGTTTTACCCATTCATCCCCAAATAGTCCCATCCAAGTTCTGGCAAAATTGCTCATAATGCAAGGCATAAAGAGACAAAGACAGTGAGCCCAGAGGAAAGTCCATGAGGCTATTAATCACCTTGTGTATGGAGTTAGCTTTATATGGTACTCAAGAGGAGATGCTTAGGGACACACAGCGACTGGTGAAAGTAAAAAAGAAGTATTGAATAGAGCTGCCCGTTCATTGAACATTGCCCAACCTCTTCAGTGAATGAAGTAGTCTGACTTGAAAATAGTGACAATCACATCCCTAGATTGCAATCAAAAAGTGACTGAGCAGAGCCTTTGTTCTGGCATGCTGAGCATTTAACAATTTGATTAAGTAATCTTTGTGAGGGTCTTTGGAGAAGAGGGTGGGAGGGATGGTTACTTTTTGAAGGTAATAACAAAGAATCCATCAAAGCTATTAGTCTACTCCTACTTTGAATGAAAACCAGAGAAAAAAGTAGTTAGTGTACTCCATATTTAGCTTAATTGCTAAGCCTTTAGTTCCTCTATTTCCGATCCACCAAAAATTGAAAAGATTCCAGGTGAGCTAAGACATTTCAGTGAGTACTTTATATCAGCAGCTTCCAGCTGTGCTTTAAGGTTGGCATAGGGGAATATCTGTTAATAGCAATAAGTGGTAGGATGCAATCAGGCTATCAGCTCTTTAGGGGGACAGGAAGCAAACAAGAGAGTGATGGTCAGGCCTGGAAGTCGTCAGAGAATGTTCAGCAGAAACCCCCGAGGAGAGCATTTTAGTACCCCAGACATCACTGCTTCTGCAGGAACACTGCCCTGCCCCTTCCAGACACTGCTGCGGCCATCTCAAATGTGAACTCTCTCCTTACTCTTCCCCTTCCCCATACTTCTGTATACAGGAAGATTAATATCCAGAGGGACCTGGACAAGTTGGAGAAGTGGGCCCAGGTGAACCTCATGAGGTTCAACAGGGCCAAGGGCAGGGTCCTGCACCTGGGCTGGGGCAACCAGAGATATCAATGTGGGCTGGGGGAAGACCTGCTAGGCAGAAGACCTGCTAGAGAGCAGCCATGTGGAAAAAGCCCTGGGGGTACTAGTGGATGAAAAGCTGGACATGAGCCACCAATGTGCAATTGCAGCCCAGAAGGCCGACTGCATCCAGGGCTGCATCAAAAGAAGTGTGGCCAGCAGATCAAGAGAGGTGATTCTGCCCCCCTACTCTGACCTGGTGAGACCTCTCCTGGAGTACTGCATCCAGCTCTGGAGCCCCCAAAACAAGAAGGACGTGGACGTTTTGGAGCACGTCCCAAGGAGGGCAACAAAAATGATTAGAGGACTGGAGCACCTCTCTTATGAAGACAGGCTGAGGGACTTGGAGTTGTTCAGCCTGAAGAAGATAAGGCTTAGGGGAGACCTTACTGGGGCCTTCCAGTATCTGAAGGGGTCCTACAGGAAAGCTGGGGAGGGGCTTTTCACCAGAGAGAGCAGTGACAGGACAATAGGTAATGGTTTTAAACTGAAAGAGGGTAGATTTAGGTTAGACATCAGGAAGGAATTCTTCTCCAGGAGGGTAGTAAGGACCTGGAATAGGTTGTCTAGGGAGGTTGTGGAAGCCCCCTCCCTGGAGGTGTTTAAGGCCAGGTTGTGCAGCCTAGTCTAGTGTGAGGTGGCCCTGGTCATAGCAGGGGGATTGGAACCTGATGATCTTTAAAGTCTTTTCCAACCTTAACCATTCTATGATTCTATGACCTTATAGCAACCTTGCAATACCTGAAAGGAGCCTATAAGAAGGCTGGGGAAGACCTGTTCAGAAGGGCATGTAATGATAGGACAAGGGGTAATGGTTTTAGGTTATAGAAGGGTAGCTTTACGTTGGACATCAGGGAAAAGTTCTTTAATGTGAGGGCAGTGGATCACTGGAACAGGTTGCCTAGATAAGTGGTGGAGGTCCCATCCCTGGAGACATTCAAGGTCAGGCTTGCTGGGGCTCTGAGCAATCTGGTCTGGTTGAAGATGTCCCTGCTTATTGTAGGGAGATTAGACTAGATGACCTTTAGAGGTTCCTTCCAACCCAAGATATTCTATGATTCTATAACCCAGAGGGAATAAACACACAACAGACAGGCTTTTAACTTCAAACAAGCCCTGTTATCCTATGACAGATAAGTGAAATGATACAAATTTCCCTCAATCTGCCCCTTTGTAGTGTTGCTGTTGTTATCATAGAATCATAGAACTCCAGGTTGGAAGGCATCTCAAGGATCATTGTTTATTATTATCATCATCATCATTTTTAACTTTTATTCATTAATGACACTTACTTTCTACTATTTAATGTATATTCAGACCGAATTCCTAGCTTTCTCATGCTCTCTGGGGGAATTTATTGGCAACATGTTTTAACACATATCCAGTGCCACTGCTTTAGGCATAATCAATTACCTCTCTAATACCAGCATGACTGCATGACTGTCACGGTATTCACTCAGCTTCACACAACTTCTTTGCAAGACCTGTGTTCTGCCTGATTTTTCCCATTTTAAACTACCAAGATGCCTTCCAAAACCAGCCCCATTCAGGCAGCTGCAAAGTCAACAATCTTGCTTACATGGGAGGCCAAAAATTGATGCAACAGGTAAAACCCTGGTCTCATTTACACCTATACCAAAAGTGGATCTGTTCTTCTGTATAATGTGAGCTGTGGCTTTGCCTCAGTTCTGAATCTTAGGAACTTTTGGGTCAGACACATTGCCAATATGTAGTTGTCTAACCTCTGGTGTGCAGTTTTGAAATAGCTTAGCCATGATTCTCTGAGGTTTGATTTAGTGTGATAGAGATTGGGAACTGATGAAGAAAGAATTATCCTGGGGAAAAAAGAAAATGTGTCTTGTAAAAATGCCATTTTCAGAGTTTGAGATATGGTAGTAAAGTGTAAATGCAGAATAAATGCTTCTTCTTTAAGCCCTTTAGTTATTCCTCAGTGGGAGGCAAGGAGGTAGATGCAAATTATTTCCAAGCTGAATAGTCCCACAGTAAATCAAGTGGTTAGAAGTGACAATGAATTACAGATTGAAGCCTTTGGGAGTTATAAGAAATTTCATTTTGATTTACAAAGACTTCTTGTAGGCTCAAGTGTGTTACTTACTTACTTTTCCTCTCTTTGAACCCATTGCTTACCTACTCACAGGTAACAAATGGCATTCAGCAATAGAAATATATTGTTGCTTTTTTATAATTTACTGTCTTACTCATTTTTGCATGGCCACAGAATTGTGTTCTGAAGAAGCTGAGCTTTGATCTTTGAAAGTAGCACAGATATTTTGCATTCATTTTGCACGTCATTTGGATGTGCAGTTACATTAGCAAATGTGACTCTTCTGTGATCACATGATTATAGCATGTAAGGACCAATATCCACCTTGTAATGTTAACACTAAAATGGCTGGAAGAGTGTAACAGCCAGCAGAAAGGACTGTGGGACTGACTGCCTTTTCAGCTGAATCTCAGAGCTAACTTGGTAAAGCAGGTAGGAGTTATGCCAGTACAGACCAGCACGAGAGGAGAATTAGACACAGAGTAAGCCCTGATGCTAAATATGTGTTGTATAGGCAAAGAATGAAGTAATTTTCCTTTTTTTCATTCTAATCTAGAAATGTAATTTAAAAAAATATGAAGGAAGTCCTGTTTTCCCACTGTGCCAGTTGTTGACCATCAGGAAGGGTGATTCAGCATTCCATCCTCAGTAACAAAAGCACAAAGCCACAGAAGTCAATACTGTTTTGAGCATGTGTTATTGAAAAGAAACTGTAAGTGAAAAAATCCTCACAGCACAGTAATCCAAGTGCAACCATGCAGGGAAAAAGAAAAAACACAAAACAAAAAAAAAACAGTCATGTGATCTTCTAGTAAATCCTGTGTTTACTGGGAAAAAAGACCCCAGGAATGAGGCTAGGCATGTGCACTTGCCCAAGCAGTGAGGCACCACCATACATCAGCTCAGCAGAGAGGGGCCAGGCAGGCAACAAGCAGGCAGCAGGCGCTGACCCCACTGCATGGGAATCCCCAGGGTGCACCCCACACTCAACCCTATTCACTGCCCATCTCTCCAACAGTTTCAGTAGGAAGGCAGGGAGGATGTCAGTTCCCTGGCCTCCAAGAAATGCACAAGTGAAATGTCTGAGCCTGGCTCACTGCAATTGCCCCCAGCTCCTCCAGCCTGCCTCTGTCTGGCTTTAAAGTGGCCACTTCAGGGACCTCTTCCCCTGAAAGCAGTCCTGTCAATGGTTGGGTTTTGTCACCGATTTGATGAGACCTTCCCTGAAGTGCTTCTTTCAGATATAGCATTTCACTGAATGGAGTCAGCAGTGTGTACATGGCTTTAACTTATCAAATAACCACGAGCTACATGAGTACTTTCAGATGCAGAATCCTCTGACAATATTCCTGTCATGTCTGACTAATGAGGGCTGGTTAAAATGTCAAGAGGTTTTTGGGGGGTTTTTTACTACCTTGTTTCTTGCTCAATCTCACGGAAGATGATAATGAACTGACATGTTGTTTGCTCCTTCCGTTTATACAGTCCCGTGGGGATAAAAGAGTTGTTGCAGCTTAACTGTTTCTGCATAGTTTAGGAAGTCTTAGGGGTGTATGAATAAGAGTGACTTTTCCTGCCTGGAAGCAAACAGACTCAACTCTGTCATTAAAGAATTAGGTCTACATTGAAGATAATGCAGAACTACAGGCTGGATGTGGCACTTAGTGCCATAGTCTAGATGGTGTGGTGGTGTTGGTCATTGGCTGGACTTGATGATCTTAAAGGTCTTTTCCAGCCTTGGTAGTTCTGTGATTCTGTGACACTGCTGCTCAAGTGGGAGAAGTCTGCTTCTGTAAAGCAAAATTTCTCCTGGAGCTCCCCTACCTGAGGTGTTGAACTTTTCCACTGCCAGTGAAGGAGACCAAGGTCAGACCCATGCCATCCTCACTGCCCCGCTCAGGGACAGGTGAGAAGTCCTTCCTGTGCCCTCTGAGCACTGGCCCAGGGAGGTGAGAGCAGCAGTACCTTGGCAAATGGGTGGGCAATTGTAAGGGAGCAGGCTTAGAACTTTTACACACCCCTGGAACTGCCCCTCACCCATAAAACCTAGCCCTCCACTGATGGCCTGGCTCCCCAGGGTAGCTTCAGAGCCTTGGTGCTCCTCCAGTGGCTCCCTCAGTCATGCACAGCTCTCATGCCAAGCCCTTTCTAGATAGCAATGGGATTGTGCTTGATGTTCATGAGACAGAGAGATCACCAATAAAACTGCCATACAACAGAGCATAATCCAATATATATTTAAAGGCAGCAATAGGCTGGGAAAGAGCCTGGGGGAGAAATGCCTATAATGGAGTGGCTTTCTTTACAGAAAATGCATATATGAATGTATATAAAAAAAATTAAGGCAGGGCAAAGAACAATGTCAATATATACTCTACTGCAACTGACCTCCCCGTCAGTTTTTTCAGGTCATTTGTTAAATGCATGGAAACTATTGATTTTGCCTAATGAAATAATTTTTGTGCATTTCACAGGGACAAACGCTAAGCACGGACTACGCTGCAAGGCTTGCAAGATGAGCATCCACCACAAGTGTGCAGACAGTATTGGACAACAACGTTGCATGGGCAAGCTGGTAAGTGAGCAGCTCAGGGCAGTAAGTGTGGTGGGAGGCACATGCTTGTGCTGGAGCCACTTGCTTTGTGTGCCTGATCCCCTGGCAGGCATTTAGCTGGTACATTAACAGACCTCACACCAGGTCACTTTACTGAGGTGGGAAAAGTGAAGCCAGGTGGTGCCCTCTTATCAATTTGGGCAGTTGCTACTACTCAAAAACCTGAACAAAAATGGAACACAAATCTAGCCTGCTTCGTGGATATGAAAAGAGTTACATAATCAAAATTTAACTAAATATCAGAGTTAATGCCCTTGACCTAAACGGTGCTTGCTGTAGTGCAAATCTCTTGAGGAACTCTATAAATTAGTCAAAATACTGCAGTGGAGTTTAACAAATGAAAAATCCTTCAAATTATGTTTTATTGTTTTTTCCACTGTTAGGGCTTGATGCAAAACCATAATTCGCCTTAAAAATAAAACCAAAGCATATTTCACAAGTGAGACACTACAGAGTTTGAAGCAGTCTCTTCATAGGAGTGACAGGGAGAAGATCTGCTTCTGTATGGACACAGCACCTCAGTGCCCAGGTCACCTTCTGAGCAGCAAATTCTCATTACTGGTTACTTCTGGAAAAAGAACTTGGAAAAATGACCATTTGGAATATGAAAACTGAATACATTCATATATTCTCATATTTACTGCAGCCTGAAGACACCTGAAACAAATATGAGCTAAAACCAGTGTTAAATGATGAAAAAAATCAAGCATTGACTTCAAAAGGGCTAGAGAACCCACCTCTCCCTGGAAAGATCTTTTCCTTCCAAGAGTATTCAGTGGATGTTACTGCTGTTTATACACCTGTGACAAATCTTTATGCATTTGAATCATAATCATAGCCCTACTCTGAGGCATTCTGGTATAGGAAGTTGGTCTGTTAAGAGCTGAATTACCTCATTGCAAGCCTTTCACAAGCCAAATATTAAATAATGTAAATTGTTTCACACATTTCTTTATTCCAGCCTCAGCACTTGTGGTTACTAGTATACAAAAGCACAAAAGCTGAGACCAAACCTAAAGCAGTAAGTTGTCCAGCAAAGTCATGGGAGTCTTATGAGCTCACATTGTGTCTGAATCTATTTTGTTTGGAAACAAACTGAGGCTGGGGAATCTGGAATTTATTCCTCTGAGAAACCAAATTTATTAGTTTCCTCATTCCTTCTGAATCCATACTGCAGCTCATGAGCAAAAGAACAAGTTGTCTATCATTTTTTTATATATACTGAACACAGGACACAGAAAATATGCACATCCCCATGAGGCTTTTCCACTTCTCACTGTGACTGGAAGTTCTCACAGCCCAAAAAAATTAGAAATCTGAGAGACCATTTGTGACTTTCTGATACCTTGAAGGGCATTTCCAAAGATTTAGATGTTAGCACATTCATTTTTGGTACTCATTTGGTAAAAACTTGGGGAGTTTTTTGACCTTATAAGGAAAAAAAAACAACAAAGCAGTGGAAGCTGCAGTCAGTCAGCAGCAAACCTTAGAAAAACCTATAGAAATGCTCTAAATTCCTTGGGTTTCACAAGTGCATACATGGGAACATGAGGATTTGGAGTTATGGTAGGGAAGAATTGTTGCATGTTTAGCAAATGCAAAACAATGCAAATCCACACTGCAGAAGAAGAAAGGGAGAGGGAAACTTCCCAGAGCCTCCAATGATTCAGCACCTCTGCTGCAATTAATTATTACTGCTTCTGTGTAAGACAAAAGAAAAAGAAGGCCTGAAAATTGGTCCCTCCTCCTTCCTCATAAATACAGGAAATGTTTTTTTCCGGGAGAAAAATCAAACAAATCCCTGATCCATAAACTCCACAGTGACTCAAGAACAGGAGGCAAATGTCCAGCCTCACCACACTGTTACACCACTAGCCGAAGAGCTGAGGTTATTTCTTCTCTACATCAGTCATGGCAGCAATGCACTTCATTTGTTTTTGCTTTCTCTCCCTCCAGCCAAAGGGATTTCGACGGTACTACAGCTCACCACTACTCATTCATGAACAGTTTGGCTGCATCAAAGAAGTGATGCCTATTGGTAGGTTTTGATTGCTTTTCTGTTCAGTCTCCTTTTGGCAGTGCTCTGCAACAGCAGCGGCAGACTTCCAGCCGTGGTATTTGCCCTCAGCAGCCTTCCAGCTCCTTTCAATGACTGGATGTCCTTCTGCCATCTCAGGAAAGGACCTCTTCAAAGATACAAAGCTGGAAGAGGAGAGGGTGTGTTTATTGTGCGTTTCACTCAAAACCCCATACATACAACCTTTTAGTGATCAACCTGTTTATAGTAATAACTACCTGAGCTCAAGATAGAAACTTAAAAACGAGGAAATACTGGAATATTGAGGTGAAGCTCTGAGCAGGGAAGAACCAGATAAAAGACAAAACAAGCATGAGACATTTAAACCACTGGTCTGGCTTTGGAGGAACTAGGTTCCTGTCCTTTTTCACCCACATTTCTTTCCTGATATTTTTCCTAATTGACCATGTCTACATATTGTCCAAGTATTGAAAAGACAAAATTTTGCTCACTGTAATACCAAATTCCTGAAAAGAAACATTTTGAAGTGGAGAAGTTGAGTTGATTCTGAAAAATATTTTTCCCCACCAATGTTCTGACCAGGCAAGACCAGCAGTACAAAAAGTGAAGAAGCCAAAACTAGGCAGTCAGTTTAAAATGCCTTGTCTGAAGACATTCACTTTGTTGTTTTCAGCAGTTAAAATTTAAAAAAAATAGTACATTGTAATCTAAGTTTCTCTTTCTAAAAATCATCTGTCATTTTTTGTCAGAAGTAATAGAAACTTTTTGAACTAACTCTGGCTAAAAAATGAGGTGTCCTTTGCTCTCATCATCCCATGTATTTTCTCAGTACTTTGGCCAAATTTTTCTCCTTCCAGACAGTGCTATGAATGTACTGTATTCTAAATGTCTTCTGCCTTCTACGGCAAGGAAGGCTGAGGTATAATACTGTGGTATGTAGAAGAGGATTTGACCAAATTTGCTCATGCCAATTGGAGACATCCATTTCTGTATCATGGGAGGTGACTTTGGGACCAGCTATGAGAGAGAGAGGGAGTGAGAATTGAACAGACATATCCCAGTGGGGTGGTGGCCTTCTGGGTACCCCTGGGCTGAGCTGGCAACCTGGAGCACATTCCCAACAGCAGGTACCTACTCACACTTGCCTCCAGACCTCATATGGCCCCACAGGGGGATGTCAGTACTTTTCAAGGAAGATCCAGGCCATCCTGTTTATCCAAATTAGCCAAGTAGTAGCACTGTGAGGGTATATGGATAAAGGTGATGGCTCACCCTTACCAGAAAGATCCTTAGGGTTTTTTTTTCAGGCATCTACTTTTGAGAGCAATCTAAGAGGTCAGTAGTAAGAACGGGCAGCAAACATGGATTAAAACCTCCTGCTACTTTGTCTTCCTTACCTCAGTGTAGGAAGCATCAGCGGTGATTAGAGAAGGAGGACAGCAGGTGAAGATAGACAAGGTAATGGCAGGGACCTGGAGTGCCTGCATAAGGGGAGGATGGTCTTTGTGGGAGCAGAGAGGCAGCAGAAAATTACAAGCAAAAACCAATTCCACTAAGTTAATCAAAGACTTTTTGTCAGAATAGGCTCTCAACTTGTATTTCTAAGCACACACTTGAAAATGTTGGTAGAGGCAGATGTTTCTCCAAGTGGAGCAGGAACATGACCAGAAATATCTCCAAGGGACTGATGCATGTTTTGCTCCTTCTGTTGCAGCCTGTGGAAATAAGGTCGACCCTGTGTATGAAACTCTCCGCTTTGGGACTTCCTTAGCTCAGAAAACCAAAAAGGGCAGTTCTGGAAGTGGGTCTGAGTCTCCCAACAGAAACTCTGTAAGTATCCCACATTTTTCTTTCATTTTCTTTGTGGAAGAGCAGCAAATATTAATTTGCAGGAGTTTGTATCAGAGTCCACAAAATTGTATTTCAAACTGTGAAAAAAAGGTCTCCCAGCTTCCAAAATAAGACCAGAAAATATGTTATTTTTGCAAATTTGGGTTTTAAGAATCTTTTAGGTAACTCTTGTGAAAAAGAGAAAAATGCAAGTTAAATTAATAATCTTTTATTAGATTGGAAAAGGAAATTATGTTATTTTGATTTTGCATGTCTGTGTAAAAGTGGAACAGAGATTTATAACAGTCATGCTGGAGGAAACGTGTCCTGCCTAGTAGTGGTGAGCATTTATCCTTCAAACAAGTGATGGTGGTGGGTTAGAGTCCTTAGAGGCTAGATTTGAAAGTACAAGCTCCACAGTACAAGCTCAACCAAAATTAAGTCACTGCTGCTGCAACTATACAGTGGACTGGCACCTCTGCCTGTGCCCAGCATAGACTAAGCAGGGGGGCATCACAGATTTGGGTTCCTCTCTTCAAGACCCAAATGCAGGCAGGTGTGCTAGCTTGTTGTCCCCAGGCAGGGAGATTTTCACCTTTGTGTTAATCCTTGTCATTCACTCTCTCCTATCATAAGTCACTTTCTTCAGGACTAAGGCAGAAGAGCTGAAGAAGGAGGACAAAGGAAGCAGTAGTTCCTTTAGCCCTGCCTTTGCTAAATCCATACCTAGTTCAACAATAACACCAATATCTTCCTTACAGAAATTGTTATTTCAACAGTGTTAGGACCTGTGAGATCAGGAGTTCATTCATGGTGTTGAAGGAACATTTCATACCCTCTCACTTCTCACAAACAGGCACTGAAGCCTATACTTGGGGCTCTCTTTTTTTCCCAAGACATCTTCCCAACTCCCCTCCCTTTGCCTAAAAAAAAAAAAATCCAAATAAATAAAACAAAAAACAACCCATACACACTCCAGTAAATACACTGGAGGCTAAAGCTTGTTGTCATGCCTAAAAATCAGACTCGCATTATCTGACATTCTCTCCTGCACTCACCTCAGAATAAAAATCACCAGGCATAGAGACCTGCTCCCCTGGACCTGAAAAAAAAACACTGAAATGTTTAATTTAAAGTTGTGCTAGAATCTGTTTGTGTTTGGTACAGCATTTCCCTGGCACTTAGATGTATGCTCACTCACATGGCTGAACTGTAACCTCAGGTGGTATAGGTGGCCTCTAAACAGACGTCCATTTGTGTCAGATGGGAAAGAAGACAGACAAATTTAAACAAGAACTAAGTGAAACTTGCAAGGAAGTATTTAAAGGACATGTCCTCTATCCACCCTCGTGCATGCCTTAAAAGGAATTTGGTAATTTCCATTCTTTTTTTAAATCCAAAGTGACTCTACCACCTGTCACTGTGATTACAATTCTTTCTTTCAATTATTTAATTTACTTTGAAACAGAAGTTCTACAAATGTAATTATTGCGTTCTAAATCAATAAAGCATTATGTTGAATTATGAACGACAACTCAAGCATAGAAATCATGAATGCTGTGTCAGCTTGCTCTAGGGAGCTGATCATAACTAAGTAGGGAGTGGGTGTAGAATGAAGAACACAAGTTCATTATGGGCATTTCTCCAGGGTATTGAGGCTGAGAGAGAATATAACACGTGGCAGTATACAGAAAACAGAAAACATTAGAGAACTGGATAAACAGATGTAAAACCTTAACATTCACCTGGGCAAGCCTGTGGATTGAAACAAGGATTAAAACCAGGGGCAGACACAACCTTGATCCGAATGATGCGGCCATGGAGCTTTACAACCCTGATGTGTGGCCCAGAAGCAGGCACTGACCAGAGCAGGGACATGACACAGAGCCCTTAGAGTCCAGGTAAAAATGCACCAGAGCATTTGAGCTAGCAGCATGTGTGCAGTTAATAGCACACACGGACAAATATCTTTCCCCAGTGGTCCTCACTTCTGTGCTGCTCTGCTCCTCTCAAAGCAGAAGCAGCAATGCAGCTCTGAGGCTGACAGCAGCACTGGGGCTTTGTGACTGGGCTGGGCCTCAGGCCTGGGAGTGGGGGAGTGCTTCAAGGTTCTGCCAAGTCACCAAACCAGGCACACCAAGGACAAGGCAACACCTGGCATCCTGCTTCACCTCGCAAGTGGTGTCCAAGCTTTCAAAGGGCTAGCCCTGGGTCAGAGCAGCTTAGCTGCTCCTGATGAAAGTATTTTTTAAAAGGTGATTAGCCTACAAGCTGTGCCCTGCCTCTACAGCCATAAAGCTTTCAGGACTGCTGTTCATGTGTCTGTGCAGAGTAGAGATAACTGTCTTGCTCTAGCCAAGGTATTTTTAACATGACTGAGCAGTGTGGACACACCCACTGTGATTTTTCATCTTGGATTCTGCATTTCCCATAAAAGAAAGTGGCCATATGCTCCAGATTTACTACCTACTGCTTTCTTCAAGAATGTGCCTCTGCAACCCATATTTATACAAAAAGTCACTTGAGGTGATGTAAATGTGATTCCAGTTTTTCTTAGTTTTTCATGGATCATCTCTTCTAAAAAGCAGCTTTGTATCTCTATCATTTCTATTAGACCATTTGTCATACAGCTCTTGACTGAAAAACCATTAAAGGTAACTGAGGTTACTTCAGGATGTTTTGGACGAGGTATATACTGAAGAGACAGTCACTGCACATCCCATATGCAGTAGTAGCCAACAAAATACAAAGCTGATCAGGAATTACGAAGCTGGTCTATGAAAACTGAAGAACATGCTGTAGCCATGAGCTGAAAAATAACTGGGAGTTACCATTTCAACAAAACCAATCTTTCCCTTCTCCATCCTGCAACTAGAAATCCCTAGAAATGCTCTACACTGACCCCATGTTAGCATTGCTATTGCAGTGCTTTGTCACCCAGGGGTGACACACTTGTGCAAGATGCAAGACAAGCATGACCTGCTGCAAAAGGCTGGGTCTAAAAAGAAGGCATAACAGAGCAGAAGGCTCTTAAAATAGCAAGGGAAACAAGATAACCACAAGATATCTGTAGCATAAATCTACTTTTAACCTCTTTGTTCCTTAGTATCTTTGGATGGAGTAGTAGCTAGGAGAGTATTAGGAGAAATAAAATTGTCAAAGTATTTTCTAAAAAAAGCTTTTTTGTCAGCACTAGTAAAAGGAGAAAAAAACACATAAAAATCTATAAAGCAATTCAAGATTTTGTGATCCCTGAACAAAAGCAGTGAATGTTCATTATTTGGCTTTTCTTCCTGTACCGCAAAGGTCTGCAAAGCAATGGAAAGAGCCATGTGCACAGTATAATTATAGAATGTCATGAAATAATGAAGTGAAGTCCATTCAAGTGTCTTAAAATCCTGTTAACAAGAAATAAATAAAGCTTAGGAGCAAATAAGGATTTACAGCTTTTCAGAGTAGAGAGACCACCTGACTCAAGTTCAATGTTTGTGGGTTTTATGGTTATCAAAGACATTTTACCCAAAAGAAGTCACGTGTGGAGAGTTCAGAAACTGAAATTCCATAAGGTCAGATTCAGACAGAGTTGTTTGGAGCAGCTTGTGGTTCCTGCCAGGCTATACATGGAGAAGCCAACTATCCAACCAAGGAATCTGGTGCTTTATGCCAAGTGTATTTCTGAGGCTTGGGATTATGTCATCCCATGGTTTCCTACACCCTAGAAAAATGGGTCCCTAATATGATTGACATTATAATGGTACCAATAAGAAATCATAGTAATTCTAACAACGTTATTTCCTAGCCATACCAGTCAGACACCTGTTTAAAAAGAAAGTGAGGGCAGATATTTAAAGATTGATTTCACTAACTCCATCACACTCCAGCTCCTTCTTCCACAGTATGTTAATAGACTTGAAATCACTCTTACATTACAGTTATTTTACTGAATAATGTATTCAGGGTTAATAAATTAATAGTCAATAGTTTCAATTAATATCCAGTCTCCTTGGTAGACAGCTATTTAATACACCTGAAGGATCTGCAAATTCCCCAAGCCCTTTCTTTTTTATACAGAGAACCATATTTTTTAACATTATCCTTTGGTCCTTAACTTTCACTTCACTTTATACTCCAGACTGGAAGCTTGGTCTCTAGATCTTTCTGGGTTTTCACTGCTCCCTGTGAAGTAGGTATTTGTTGTGCATCACCAGATACGATGTTTTCTGTAATCCCATTATGCTGACTTACTCTGCTCTGGTAGCACCCAAGTACTACATTCCCCAAAAGCCCTTGTGTGGTCTTATTTTACCTCACTGCTCACTTTTTCTGGCTTATCCCATCTCATTTGCTTTTTCTGTCCCTGCAGACAGCTGACCTGGCAGAAGTTCCTGAGGAAGGTGATAGCTCTGCAGGCACCCTTGACACCAGCAGGAAACGCAGCAACAGTGGTGAGTGCTGCCAGGCCAGGATAGCATCTTCAGATGTTCACGCCTATGTACAACCTAGTTCAGATGTGTTTGTTTTAATGACATGTCCATGTTTTAACAGTATGCCGGTTTTCAAAGTGGGAAGTAAGTGGGGCATGTGGTTGGTGCAAGACTTTGGGGAGTGGTTTTTGCCATTCAGATGAAATCCAAACCACCAGTTTTCTTAGTTTGTTGTGTCCAGAATTGACACTGAACTAGGTTCAGGTCCATTCCCTACCTCCTATGCTTCGTGAACATGACTGTACACTAATCACTCAACATGCTTCAGATCCACACTGGGACAATTCAACAAAAACAATACTTCTCTTCCATATGTTTGATTTGTCTACATGTCTCTATATACCGTAACCTCTTCAGGACAGGAAATGAATCATATAATATCCATGTGTCTGTATAATACCCAACATGATCAATCCTGATTATAACTGCAGCTTCTCAGTAGAACTATAGAATGTGCCCAGTAATATTAAGAGCCCAACTCCTTTGTGTGCTTTGTGGAGCAAGAGTAATGTTTTTACAGCATTAGTGTGATGGGATTTCAAAACCAATTGAGAGCTTAGTAATGAAATCTCAGCCACTGAGGGATGGTGTTTGTGACCCTGTTCTTGAATTCAGTCATAATGAGGGAAGCAATAAGTACAAAGGGTTTTGGAGCACTAAGCAAATCTTCAGGCCCAAACCACCTGAGCAACTTCTCTAACAGCACCTGAAGGCTGCATTCCTCAGTCTCATGGGAGATGTTGTGATGAGTTGATCCTGGCTGGAAGCCAGGTGCCCACCAAATCAGCTCTGTCACTCCCCTCCTCAGCTGGACAGGGGAGAGAAAATACGATGAAAGACTCATTGGTTGAGATAAGTTCAGGGAGAGATCACGCACCAGTTTCCATCATGGGCAACAGACTGGACTTGGGAAAAATTAATTTAATGTATTACCAGTCAAATTAGAGTAGGATAATGAGGGCTACTTCACTCCTGAATTCTCTACCTCCTCCCTTCCAGCAGCACGGGGGGATGGGAAGTGAGGTTTGTGGTCAGTTCATCACATGTTGTCTCTGCTGCTCCTTCCTCCTCAGGGGAAGGACTCCTCACACTCATCTCCTACTCCAGTGTGGGGTCTCTCACAGGAGACAGTTCTCCACAAACTTCTCCAATGTGAGCCCTTCCCGCAGGATGCAGTTCTTCATGAACTGCTTCAGTATGGGTCCCTTCGACAAGGTGCAATCCTTCAGGAACAGTCTGCTCCAGTGTGGCTCCCCCACAGGGTCACAGGTCCTCTTAGGAGCTTGCTCCAAAATGGGCTTCCCAGGAGGTCACAGCCACCTTCGGGCATTCACCTACTCCGGTATGGGCTCCTCCACAGGCTGCAGGTGGATGTCCTCTCCACCATGGACCTCCATGGGCTTCAGGGGGACAGCCTGCTTCACCATGGTCTTCACCGCCAGCTGAAGATGAATTTCTGCTCCAGTACCTGGAGCACCTCCTCCCCCTCCTTCTTCACTGACCTTGTTGTCTGTAGGGTTGTTTCTCTCACATATTCTCACTCCTGTCTCTGGCTGCAGTTGCTCTGGTGCAACAGTATTTTCCCCCTTCTTAACTATGTTACTGTAGGGGCGCTACCACCATCACTGGTGGGCATGGGCTTGGGCTTGGGCTTGGCCAGCAGTGGGTCCATCTTGGAGCTGGCTGGTGTTGGCTCTGTCAGACACAGGGGAAGCCTCCAGCAGCTTATTCCAGAAGCCACCACTGTAGCCCCCCCCACTACAAAACCTTGCCACACAAACCCAATACAGATGTGCACTACAAAAATAATTTGCAGTGAGCATAGCTTTCTTCTGCTAGACCCCCAGTGGTCCTTACATGCTGCTAGCAATTCCAGTATGTGAAATGCCAGCTTCAGCTGTCCATTTCTATTTTGTGCTACCTCCTTCTTCCTTTCCTCCTCTCATGGTCTTACCAGTTCTCCTCACTGTGTTCAGTCATTTTCTTCCTCTCATTTTGTGAGCATCCCCTCTATGTTTATCTACTTTCTCCTGACAATTTTTTAGGTTTTTCTGCCTTGCAAGTGCAAGTTGACCTGACCTGGTGAAAGATAAAGAATTCAGTCTGCTTCACATTGTTTAATCATGCCCACTTGAGATAAATTTCGCCCTGTTTGAGTTTTCAGATAATTTTTATTTCTCTGTCCATCAGTAGTTTCATTTCTGAAACCCAAAGAAACTTTTTTCTCTGAGATCTGCATTCACCAAATGCACTAAGAGGCATTCAAGAAACTTACTCAAAGAGATTAGTTTAAAAACCCAGCATGTGTCAAACCTCCAAATAACTTCTGTGGCGCATTAATGATTCCTTTGATCAGCACTGGCTTTTTTATAATCCATCCTTCAGAGGCTCAGGCTATAAATTATGCATCAGTCACTCCAAAAATTTCCCCTTGGTAGATTTTTAATAAACTGCCCGCACTGGTTGTACAAGCTATGGAAATGGTAAAATCCTTTTCAGACTGTAAAAATCCCTGGTGCTGCTAGGGCAAACAAATATGAAAATAGATGGATTTCTGTTGTGTGGAGACATGAACTACATACTTCTATGGCCTTTAACTTGAAGTGCCTCCTGATAATATCCAGAGACCATCACCTAAACAGGATTTCAAAATTTAACAAAGCAAATTCAAAATGTTGTTACAGGGTGATTCAACCCTCCTTTTTCCTCAGTTGTCCACTGCCTCTTCAGCAGGCAGTTCCACATTAATGCCTTGATGAATCAGGTCCCTTCCAGTTGTTTATCTGGGTTTGTTTTTTTCCATTAAAAACTGTCTTCTGCAAAAAATATTTTAGGAAAATGTACATTTGAGACCCTTTGCTCAAAGTGAAACAGCAGAAAAGAGACAGCCTGCAGAAGGGAGAAAGAATTCAGCATGTGTGGCCATGTAATTGCTCCTATAGATTCCTGTGATAACAACTTCAAGGGAAAATGCCTTCATTCAGGCCCTGGCACACACACTATGAAGCATAACTTCCTAGTTTACAGCTGTAAGATGGCATACCTAATTTCCAGCCTTTCAGCCTCCTCTAAGCCAATTATACTCCTTCACTGCTGTGAATTGCCATCCATAACAGAAGTCCCATGAGCCAAAATGTGCATTAAGTGACATGTACAAGCCTGCTAACAACAGGGACTTGAGCACTTTCCCCTTGAGTCAAATATGGGATGTCCTCCCTGCAAACCCAGGTTTGGTGAGCACTTCCCAGCAAACATAAGCATCCAGTCAAGCTCCCTGCCCCCCCCCCCCCACCACCACCACCACTTGTTGGGTAAGATCCACAGCTCACAAGGTTGTACCTTAGTAATTCAACTTTATTTTCTGTCAACAAGCACTTGCTGCTAAACTACTTCCACTTTGTCTGGTGACTGACTCTCTGCAAGTCCAGAATGCTCCTGGTTACCCAACTCATTATTCACCAGACCTTTTTCTATTTGCCTCCCTAATTCCTTTTCCTCTCAACATAAAAACCAAAGCATAGTAATTTGAGGAGGATTTAAACACTGCCAGATTGTAACAGCAACATTTTACATCCCCTTATACAAATGTCAGATATACATATACCTCTAATGTCAGATATACATATACCTCTATACTAGAAGATACAGGAAATTAATTTTAATATTTTTTCCCTCTGGTACTTGTGACAGTTTTCAGGGTCAAAGTCCCCCTATGACAGGATTGGGTGAGGAGAACAGTGAGGCCCTCAGGTCAGCTGCAGTCAGAGCACCTGGACACAACTTGGGGCATTTTCAGATTAAATGCTGCAGACATCAGCTCACATGCTGTCTTCACGTTCATACATTGGACTTTATGACTACAATATTGTCTCACATTTTATCAGAGAACATGTGCTTGTGTGTGCTTGTGGATGCATGTCACTTTGTACAAAATCTTTCCCATGCATGCTGTGGCTGCTCTTCTGCCTATCTTTTTTCCTCTGTTACAAGAACACTACATTTTTTTAAGGGTCTAAGTACAATTCTTTGCTATCAAGGAGCCTTACTACTTCACTCATGAAACTTCTTCAAAGACTTTTTGATTGTCATTTACAATGTAGAATAGCCACAGAAATACGTATTAATATGAAAGAAAGGGTGAGCAAGCGAAAGAGCAGAGAGGGAAAGAAATTCAGCAGTTTGGTGTTCCCTAGAACTTCTTTCCCCTGAGCACATTACTGTATCACAGAGAAACAAAAAGAAAATGCACTCAATCAGCCAGCTACTTATTACAATTTTGGAGATTCCCAGATTATTAGAGACTACAAAATGCTTCTACTCAAAACACCTGCAGAGGTAAATGGT
The DNA here is from genome assembly GCA_020745705.1 of Hemiprocne comata. NCBI lineage: Eukaryota > Metazoa > Chordata > Aves > Apodiformes > Apodidae > Hemiprocne > Hemiprocne comata. The sequence continues at coordinate 50,684,619 of CM036587.1, forward strand.
GGGAGAAGGTGCTGATGTTTTTAGCTGCTTAAAGAGTCCAGCTATTAAAATCACGTTCAGACTTTAACCAGAAGCAAGAAACAGCAGGCAGTTCATAAAAAGTTATGGGGGAATTCAGTCAATGTAATAAAGCCACTGTGTTTTTTCTAGGGAGATAACCAAGGACAGGGATCAGGCAGCTCATGAAGCAGTAACAATAGAGAGTAACTGATTAGGTATCAGGTATGTTAGGTTCTGTGACCATTGTCTTATTCTGCATGTTTCTGATGTAGTAACTTAGAAGCAAATTTTTACACGTATACGCCTGTGCCTCAGATAACCCATCCCAATTTGAAAGCAATTCAGGTACCTCATGTAAAATCAGGGAGAGAAGCAGTGTATCCAGTGTCCCCCAGGCAGGGGCTGCTGGAGAGAGAAATCAAAGCCATCAAACTTTTACAGATCAAGAGTCAAAGAGGAAGAGAGGGTTTGCATACAAACTTCTTGCAACATTGCTCATATATGGTCGTCAGGTTTTGCAGGTGCTTTTAAACAGAAATATTGCTCATCCTAAACACTAAAATACAGCAGTGTGAGGAAAATGCTGCTGGACTTTAAATAGTAATGTAATTGGGAGACCTAGGTTCTATTCCCAGAGCTCTACTTGTGTATAGTCATCTAATCAAAATGGTTGATTTATTAGATTGTAAATTCTTCAGGACAGAGGTTGGTTTGTGCCATGTGTCAGTGGTAAACATGGATTTGGTGCGGGTGGAGAAGGGTTCAGAGAAGAGCACAAAGGATCAGAGAAAGTAAGGGGGAAGAGGAAGAGATTAACAAAATAAAGGTGATCCTGTTGAAGTCAAGGGTCTTAAACTGCTTCTAAAATATCATCTGTTTTCTTTGTTTCAGTGTTTACATACTCCGAAAATGGCACAGAACACTTTGGAGAAGAACCAAAAAGTATAAATCCCCTGGTATGGACATAAATTTTGTGAGAATGCAATGGGAATGGGAAGTAATATAAAAGGCTTGTTTTTATGGATAGATGAGGACCTTCAGTAGGTCTGCTGAGGCACTATTCTGGAGAAGCATCAATATCTGACTGTCATGGTTTTATACCATTTCTGGGCCACTGGCCACAGCTGGAAGCAATATACAGGACTGGATGGCTCCTTGGCTTTCACATTACTATCCCTTTTATGTTCTGTTTATTGCAAATTGATATTATGAACACAAAAGATCCAGTGGGGAGGCCATGTCATTACAATAGAACTGCAGTAACAAAAATCACAGATCTAATTTGGAAAATTATTTCGGGTTTTTTTAGGTGTGGGGTTTTTTTTCTCTCCAGATTACCAGTGGTCAAAGGGGGGAGAGTGAGTAGCCAGTCTTCTTTGTGGGAAGCAGCTGTCTGCCTCAGAAAGTTATTTTCCCATTCTGTTTTTTGAACCTGTGCACTGTACAACTCTAGCTCCATCCATAACAAGAACTGTGTATTAGACACCTTCTATAATGCCAGTAATACATTCCTGGGCTCTTTAAGAGTCATACATTAAGAGCAAGCGAAAGGCACACTAATTTTTAAGATGCCACTCAAAAGACCAACTCATGCAGATTTTTTGCTTGTGTTCTTTCAAAGCCTAGATTTTGATCTTGGGTTTCAAAGAATCTTGTTTCTAAATGACGATAGTTACTGCCTTAGTGGCTTGCAGTGTATCTGCAGTGTATCTCCAAGGTGTGAAAGCAATGAGATTATTCTGTCTCCTTTCTTGGAACATCAAGCCCCGTTTCCTCAGTCTCTAATAAAGTGAACCATATACCTGTACAGGACAAATATTTACATTTTCTCTTTCTCTTTTTTTTTTTTTAATTTAAAGGGACCATTTTATAAAAGCACGTTACAAATGAACACCTACGTTGCCTTGTACAAATTTGTACCACAAGAAAATGAAGACTTGGAGATGAGGTAAACCTTCAAAATATTTATTGACCCCTGCAAACTGCGGCTCATATGGCTGAATATGACTTCAAGGGAGGGAGGGTTCATTCTGACATTTGCACTGAGCATTTTTTACAGACATAACCACTTGTAGATAAAAAGATATTCTTACAGAAAAAATGCTGGTGGGCAACATTTTCAGCAAGGACGAAACAAATTAAAAGTTTCAAGAACACTTATGTCACTTTAGGACCAAGATGGCTTTCAGATAGAAAATACTCATTTTTCAGTTGCTTTGTTTTTTCAACCAGGACTTTTCCACTAGGAATTCCTCACCAGTTCTCATGCTAATGCTGAACAGTTTACCAGTCTTATTTTCCTTCATATTCAAATTAAGTCTGAGAAAAGAGAACAATGTCCAGCTTCTGGATGGCAGTGTTTTCACATAAGAAAGATGCATTCTGATCTTTGCAAAATAACCTTAGGAGTACATTCCAGCTTGCTTGTTTGTTCCATGAAGAGGAACACCACTCAGACAAGTCTGCACTGGACTACCATCCTCACCAAGTCACAGCAATCCATAAAACACATCGTTCTCCAAAATTCTCCTATCTCTCCTATAGGGAAAAAGCAACCTGTGGTCTGCAACCTGGACTGTCATGACTAACAGCCTCTTTCCAGAGATACCAGCCAGGTTTTAGACTACAGTTACTGAGCTACAGCAGCATTGGCCAGAAATTCAGTAATAAATGTGTTAACATTGTTTCATAAGGGATGCCAAATAGCTACTAATGTTGTTTGTTCATGGCAGAGCCAGGCAGGATTCAGCTCGATTGAATGAATTTTCATTTAACATAGTTGAGTTGCTGGAGGTGGGTTCAGCATAGCAATGCTGTCAAGACTGAGAAGCATTGTCCAGGGAACCCAAGTCAGGGACCAGCCAGACACTGATAAGCCCTAATATAATGAAGGCAAGTAGCAGGGGAAGGAGCTGAGCAAAGAAGAAGAGTTAAGGAAGATACCTGGAGATCTTAGCTCACCTCTGAGGAGATTCAATGGGTGGCAGATTACTGCAGCAGAGAGGGGCCTGATTGCAGCAGCAATTAGTACTTGCCACAACTTTGATTTCTTCCTCAACAGCAGGAGCAGCCAGTAAGGTTTTCCAAAGCTCTGGCATAAGTAAAGTGGGACATTTCAGTAATACACTTACTCTCAGAGATGGCCTTATTTTACAGTAAGTAGAGAGCCTTGGAGACAGGCAACTCCGGGTTTCAGACACTGCAAAGAAGAGAGAAGAGGAGAGAGAAGAGAGAAGAGAGAAGAGAAGAGAGAAGAGAGAAGAGAGACAGAAGAGAGAAGAGAGAAGAGAGAAGAGAGAAGAGAGAAGAGAGACAGAAGAGAGAAGAGAGAAGAGAGAAGAGAGAAGAGAGAAGAGAGAAGAGAGAAGAGAGAAGAGAGAAGAGAGGAGAGAATATCTGGAAGGGACCTACAACCAATCATCCATGGTTGCCTGGCCATATCAGGGCTGATGGAACACCTATCTTGCCACCTACTGAAATCTAGAGCAGTGATGAAGAGTAGGCAATTTATCCAGGGTTGTGATTTACAGATTAAAAACATGAGACCTGAGAGTTATTCCAACCAGTGGTAAACTACAAGCAAGTTGTCCCTTTTCAGGGATTAGCAGCCTAAGTCTAGGAATCAAGAATAACAGCTGGGACTTCTATTTTGAATCCTTTTTAGAGATTAGCAACATCAGAAAGCAACATCTTCAGGTCTTGCATCTAAAAATCTCAGTGCTCAGACCACAGAGGTGGAGAGACTTCAGGTTCAGTTGCCATCTTTCTCTGACATCCAAATATATTTATATTTTCTAAGTTATTTTTCAAACAACCAGGCTGAAAGATATTTGGAGGATGGGACTTCCTACATCCTTCTTGTTGAAAGTGTTCTTGCTTGCATTGTAAGAACTCAAATGGTATTACAGGCTATTCACTTTGAAGTGGCAAGATGGGCTCCCTCAAAAACTCTTTAAGTGTTTTATAGTAAGTATTTACTGGACTAAGGGACACAGATGTCCTTTCCCAAGGGAGAAATTTTTACCACTGGGATCCCAAGTTGTCCTTTTTCTCTAGCTTCTTTCCTCACCTCAGCGACACGTAATTTTTCCAAACTCATTGGAACAGCTGCCTGAGGAGGACTTGAGGAAAATCCTATCCTGTTGCCCTATTGAAAATGCCTTTCTGTGAAAGCTGGAAAACTCTGGTTCAGATCAAGCAGTATTAGAAGACTAAATGCCAGTTTTCAGCAGAAATGATAACCACTGGGCAAGTGGATCACAGAGGCCCAGCAACCACCCCCACGTCCAGCTGCATCCCAGGCAGGTCCACAGCTTCAAAGAATGCTCTGACAGAGCCTGTTAAATTGACCCATTATCCATCACATGCTCCAGATGTGTTTGCAAGCTTTTATGCTGATACCTTGACAATACAGTGAGCCTAACAGGGTATACCAGGAAAGCTGAATAATTAGGGGCCAACCATTATTTTTATTAAGATCAAAGAAATGCCTCTTATCAAGCAGACAGAGCTTTCTGAGGTTAATCTGTTTGGAAACCAGCTGCCACCTACTTTCTACAAGTGCAGTGCTATTGTAATTATATAATAATGTTGATGAAGTGCCACCAATGGGGGGAAGGAAGTCAAATAACTGTTCAGCTACCCGCACAAAATCAGCTCAGCACAAATTGCTATTAGCATTTCCAGCCAAATTATTCTCCTAGCTCTGCTTTGGAACTAGTCAGCTGGATGCTGATACTTAGCAATTACAACTCTGCACCACACATTATAAAGGTAAATATGTCCCATTCAAATAAAAAAGACGTTCCTGGGCAGAATTATATCCCTGCTGACTAATTGCCTTTGTCAGTTAAATAGAACTATTTTACTGCTGCCTTCCTTCTGCAATCACAGCTTGAAAACACAGATGATAAAGTAGTGAGTCCCAACAATGTGAAATGTCTTGAAGTAACAAGATAATGCCTGTAACAAATAAGGACTGTATTTAAAACAGTTTGTTATCAGACAGGAAGCAAAAAATCCAGTTCATAGTTGTTGCCTCAAAATAAAGATCTAGCCCCAGTATACAGGGACTCTTTCTACATCACCATGTACAATTTAAGAAAACCTTGCTGCCTCATTGAGACTACCTGAAGTGAATGCTCAAATAAAATGACCAAGGAAGGACCACCTTCCTATTAGAAGGTAATTGTGGGAGCTGATGCATCATAACAATTAAGAGTCATCTTAATCTTCTTTTCTCCTTCTAATTACAGGCCAGGGGATATGATCACTCTTCTGGAAGACTCCAATGAAGACTGGTGGAAGGTATGTTTTATCTATCTGTTTTCTTTCCAAAGGAAAAATATGTTATTTTCAACACTGAACTTGTGTTAAAGCTACAAACGTTGATGACCTTCTTCTGTCAATATGTTTTCTCCACAGGGGAAAATTGATGACAGAACTGGATTTTTTCCTGCGAACTTTGTTCAAAGAGTACAACACGATGAGAAGATTTACAGGTGTATCAGGACATTCATTGGCTGCAAGGAACAGGGACAGATAACTCTGAAGGAAAACCAGGTAAATTCCCCAGTTCCCCTGTGCCGGATCCCCACCAGATTCGAGCATCCAGCATTCTGGCCAATGACTGAAGAGTAAATTGTGCAAGATGAACACAGACAGGTGCTGTTTACCGCAATTTTACTACAGGATTTATTTTCTTATTGTAGTAGTGTCTAATAGCCAGTTAAGAACAGCTTTGGCCTTTTACAAGCTCATAATCCCTGCCCAATGTAGCCTAAATTTTCAGTCTTACAGACGTTCATAAAGATACTTTACATATTACGCACTCTCTTGCTGATTTCAGAGGAAGAGAGTTCTCAGCTTGGAGAACACACAGTCTTAGAAGTAGATGTTGTGTGCCTCATAAATGGACTGGTTTTCTCCTTACTATTAAGCATAATTCAACAAAAGACAGTGGCTCCTCCCATGACCTTACCTTTCCCAAAGATCTAAACACAGCTCATTGTTTTGGCTTCAGCAGGAGCAGAGTTAAGACAGCACCAAACAAATCTATAAATCTTAACTCCTGTTCACCATTTGCAAAGTATCTTTTGTTTGTTAATTACTTGTGTCACCACTTACACACCCTCTCTACAGGCTGTAATTTATACTAAACCAGAAGTGCTGCTGGGAGTTAAAGTACCCTATGTACAGTGAGGATTGCAGGGTCTATTCACCCTGGTGTATTTTCAGCAGCTCCTTCTACTTTGTGTTCTTCAGGTGGATTCACTAGGCAAAAGCTGTGGCTGCCATTATGGATCATGTCTTTGATCTGGTTTAAATGTGATTTAAATTTTTTACCAGTCTTTTAATACATCCAACTGTCAAGTCTGGTGACTCTGGGGTATAAATGCTTGCTGAGGTAAAGATAGAAAAGGATAGAGCTCAAAACCTACATTAAGGGGCAGTCAGGTTTGTGGCATAAACTCATGTAAATAGGAAGATGGCTGACAAAGGGTAACACAGAGCCTGGGTTCTCTGACACCTGGATGAAATAGAAAGCTAGACTTTTCTCACTTTCTTATCTTGTGAAGCCAAATATCCTTCCATTTTATGAGGTACTTCCTTTCCTTTGGCAGTTGATGTCACATCACCAGGAATTGTTTGCCTTACAGTGCCTGGAATGCCACTGATTTTAATAAAGTAGAGCAGAAGTCAGCATCAGGGTGGACTTTGGAGTCACAGGTTTTTCCACATAGAACTTCTGCAACATTTCACTCCTCTGGTCAATAAAGTTAACTTGTACCTTTGCTACTGCTGCCTTGTGGCACAGCAAAACACACAAGTGCTAACAACCCTTGGGTGTACACAGCTTTTTTAAGAAAGAAGGCATAGCAATACAGTAACCTGAACATATTTTAACTGCCTCTGTGTACATACTACATTGGGCAGTTACTAGAAAAAGCGAAGGCACTTAAATTTTTTTGACTCAGCACCTCTTTTGACTGTTTGTGTATGTGAATACACAGAAGGAAATTATTACTAGAGCAAAGCAAAATGAGAGGTTTTTGCACCCTTTGTGCTCTAGTATAAGCAATGCACACGGACAAACCTCGGAGAAGTGGTAATGTGGTAATACAACGTGACACCATGAGGTCTGAGAACCTTCTTATCAGTGGGCATACCGGATCCTCTCTCTTAGAGGGCTGGCTGTTGCAAACAGTGAGGGCCCAATTACCTGTCTCATTTCTCACAAAGCCAGAGTTTCCACAAGTCTGGCACCGTCGTCTAAACACAAGGACTTCCTATTGTCCCTATTTCATAAGAGGCTTACAGGACAGCTCTCTATCAGGAGCCTGTCATTGTCTCTGGTAGGTCAGGAGGTAGAAAAAGGGATGAATCTATCCTGTCTGTCTAGTATTTCCTCTTTTTTAGCAAGCATATTCGGCCCTGCCTCAAACCCACACAAATGCTGAGGTTGAATGTGACTGCTGTCAGGTCTTCACTCCACGTGGGAGAGGCTTCAGGGGAAGAAATAAATAAATATTATTTGGTGTAAAACACGGAACAAAATCAGACTGAACTAACACACGAATGCAGGGACATGAGAGGAAAGGAATTGAACCAACAGATCCCACTCCACCCTTATACAAATTATGCAAAAAAAAGGGACATTCAAGTAGCTTCAAGGCCATTTTGAGTAACTTCCAGGTGGGACAGTCACAGCAAGGCCATGAATACTAATCTGCTCCCTGCTGTCCCTCCATACAGACTTTGAGCCACACATAACAGCCCCCTAGCTTGCACAAGGCCAAGGTGCAGCAGCAGCCTAGGGACAGGAACACAAGGACTCCCAAACCCATCCTGTGAGACATGTGCCCACCGTGGAGATACTGCCTGAATAGCACAATTTTACTTTATTTATTTGTTTGTTTGTTTGTTTATTCAGTAGAACAGCTTTGCCTTAACAGTGGAACAACTCTTGTGAAAAACACTTTAATTGTTATTGGGACTTTACAATTTTATTTTATATTTCCAAAGTCATTTCTTCTTTCTTCGCCCATTTCTCTTATTTTGTGTCCTTTATTTCCCTCTTGTTTTCCATGCAAAGCAATGAGATGGGTGCAAGAGGGAAAGCATAAAAAGGGGGGGAAAAAAAATCATCTGAATGGGACTTCTGGGACTTCTTTGTTTGTGTGTTTGTTTGTTTGGGGCTTTTTTTGTTCTCTTTGGAGATTTCTGTGGGACGTAACCAGCCATTTTAACTGCCTCTGGGCACTGTGTCTGGAGTGCTATGAGGACAGTATCTGTACTACGTGCAAAGCACTGGCTCACTCCATATTAGTAACAAGGGGAGATTATTCATTACTACCAATTCCTGTCAAGTCTCACTTTTGCTAGAAAAAACTCATTAACTTATCTTATCAATTCATGTGACTGTAGCATGGCCAATTGTCTCGATTTTATACTGTTAATTCTCTGGGTCAGTTACTGTAGGGTGTAACAATAGTCCAGAATGATTCTGACAACAAAGACAAGAGTGATAAGCCAAGAGGAAAACTTAACCAGTAACAGTAATAAGAATATTCAGTATATTGCTTGATACCATCCACAGTTTATACTGCAGGTCTCTATTCCCCTTGAGCCTTACGAGTGTCCCCAGGTGGTCTCTTCTTGTAAGGCAAAAGGCAATGCATTCACATCCACAAAGCCACAGGAACACCTTAAGAAAAGCCATTTTAGACAAGCAGAGATATTTTCAAAGTCTGAAATGCAGTGGAGGAGGGTTTTCTCTCTTGCCAGTTTCATGCCCTGGGAATAACAGTTTGAGTTTCAGCTTCATGCAGACCTTTCTGGCAAAGCTCAAGGAGAGGACGGAGGGAAAAACAACACAATATTCTCACCCATCTTGAGCAATATGCACAAGCTAGTCTTCACAAAGACTTGAAAAATCCCTTTAAAATTTCATTATGAACCCCACCCTGAGGGAGAAAAAGTGTACTGCTTCAGAGGCATCAGCGTAGATTTGTGGGTCAGAAGACAACTGGGCACCACAGGGCTCAATCAGGAGTCTGTGGGAGGGAGGCAGACTTAGCCCCTGACATCAGTAAAGCAAGGTTACTAACAGGGGAATCAAAACCGGCCAATTTCTGTGGCTTTCCACTCTTTTAAGCTGTCTCACACACAATTATTGCTGCATAATTTCCTACTCTGATTGTACCCTCACTTGAATATATACAGTTTTGTCTTCTCCAGCCTGTAACATCTGCTCTAGCCTACCCAAATTAATTACCACACATTATACAAATACTTCTTTGCATGACTACAGGCTCTGATTTGACCTCTTTTCACTGAAGAAAAAGTCGCTGTTTTTAAAAGATATAAGTAATATATCATCAGTGTTTGGAAAATTATCTCTTAAACTGCCTCTAACATTTTTGGTCCTTCTGATTTTTAAAGAAGTCATAATAATATATTGTTTGAATGTATGTTTTTACTCCCTTGTAACACCCTACTTAAATAAAGGAAATAACCTCTTTTTAAAAAGCCTGCTCACACCCTTCACTGGCATCCTCTCTGATGTCTACAGTCACACAAATACAAACTACTGTAGAGTTGGGCTTTTTTGTGATTGAATAAAACAAATTATTTTAAATTGCACCAGTGATCTTGTGCAATAGAAATGACCCCAAACCACAACATTTGTAACAAGAATAGCAATCAGAAACTGTCTGCTTCATCCAAATGTGGACTGTGAGTTTACGTAATGGTCAGTGCAACAGATCCATTTTGCAATGGATGTTTTATAAATATCACTGATGTAAACTAGCCCTGTTACAAAACACATCTCCCAGCCAGCTTCTGCAGTGACTGCAAATAGGCCATTGCTTTTTGTGATGGCCACAACCTCCAAACCAGGACTGTCAGCCTGGCTGTCCCCTTGGCATCACAGCTCAGGGGACAAACTTCACTCCTACTCCAACACCCAGTCACATAAACTTCAAAAAGAGTGTTTTTTAAGTACATGTACATTACCAGCTATGTGCAAGCCTGGTCCAGGCATGCCAAGAGAGCCTGGGACTGGACTTAAACACATCCACCAGGTTAGGCTCGACAAGGCAGGATTGCAGCCCAGGTCTTCAGCCCCAGGGGATGCACCTAGTTTAGGTCTTCTGATTAATCTGAATGCTTTTTGCTACCTGGCTTTTCACCTGACTTCCTAGGAATGACTTTATGTAACCATGCTTTTCATCCTGGGGTGCTCTAAAAGGAGCTGAACTTCCAAGAGCATGAGTCAGCTGCCTTTGAAAATCAGTTGCATCATTGGTACCTTATGCATTCAGACTGAGTCACTTAAAACACAAACTGAGTGCTGAAAGTGATGGTACAATTCTTTGTGTCCTCTCCAGCAATAAATGCTGCACTTAACAGCTAGGCTTAAGGGGAAAAAAGTCTTTTTCCAGCTATCTCTGATTTTAATTGAAGTCAGTCTTGCTGAACAGAGAGGGGTGTCCCTATTCATTCAGATATGGAATGGGACACCAATTTTGCAAGAGTGCAACGTATGGACACAGCCCATTATGCATCCAGTTTAGTCCAGGTCATTTTTAAAACCCTAAATAAGTGCTGCAGGTAAAACAAGCTGGTGTTCTCGGTCCAAAAGCTGATACAAAACCTGTCACCATCGTTTGCACTATGGCTGAGTGGGTATGAAAACAGAACTACCTGTCATTTCCATCCATAAGGTTCACATAGGCAAAAACTTCAGTGCAAGGGCAACAGCAGATACAGAAACTCACAGTGTCCCTATGCTGTCATTCTTACAGACAAGCAGGAGACTTCAGCTTTCAGACCTCTTGACCTGGTACTGTCAGCAGGCTCCAAGACAGCTCTTCATATTCTATTGTCCTCATAACTAAATTCCTATTTCATCAGAACCAATCCGTGGCTGTCAGATGGGTTAAATATACAGGACAGAAAAGATAAGCAAAAGACAGCTGAAGAAAATGAGAGCAAGTTTGAAATTGCTTCTGGACAAAGAGAATTTGCCCCAATTCAAAGCACAGGACTTGGAAGCATAGAAGAGCATTACTGACTATGCAGCTTAAAGGATCCTTTTCTAACTGCTTAACTCCTCCCCATCTGCTCTGGGCTGACTGGCAGATAAAAAATCCTCAGGGCAGATGTTGACAAGTTCAGCCAACAGTGATGATCCAAACAGTTGTTTGTTTTGGTTTTAGTGTTTTGGGTTGTTTTTTTTTTAAATGAGATGAAAGAATGGGGAAATGCCTTTATAGTATTAGATCCCACTTTCAGCTATTTCTGAAGATCTCTTGATGACTGAGAAATGGCCTGAAATAGGGTTTCTTACCTGGTGGCTTATTCCACTGCTAACCTCTTGAGCCAGGGTACAGGAGAAAAAAAACCCATCAACTGTTTGTCTCCATTTGTGTTGCTGGAGATGGCTGCTCAGTGGCCTTGTCAGGCCAGCAGCTTTCCTCCAAATACATGCCAGCTTCAGTAGCTACCATTTTAAGCTGTTTCAAATTTGATACAGAGAACTGTGATTGCCTGATGTTGGCTGTGGCATCCTGTGCCTTCACAACTGTCACATTTGCTGTCTGTCACAAGGACTAGTCCTCAGTGACAGCTGATTCACCAGGTGGAGCCCAAAATGCTGGATGCTACCATACACTTATCTGGGGGTTACTGATCAACACCCACCTAAGAAAGTCAAGAGGCAAATCCCAAGGCTACAACTTGGCAGCACTCACAAAAGAGGATGAGGACAAAAGCAGTCAAAGATGGTGTTGTGTTCCCTCTTCTCTGAAACTGCAGAATTTGGAGCAACTCCAGGGCTTTGCAATGCTCCAGGAGCTGCTGCAGACCCAGGGTACCTTCTGAGTCACACAGGATCAGGCAAGTATGGCATAGTGTGGTCAAGTTCCCTCTTACCCCAACATATCCCCTTCCTTAGGAAGGAATGGGAAAAAACTCTGCCAGTTGAGGGCACGCACATTCAAGTCTTAGTGTATTAGTGTGGGAGAATTTCAGCTGGAATTGGGAGAATTCAGAAGAATGTATTAGTATGCAGAGTGAGAGTTCTTACAGAAAGGTCTTGTATTCCTCATGCCTAGTGAAGATCTAAAGCTATTGCTGTAGCAGAGCAGTCCCACTGATATGAAGGGCCACTCAAACCAGCAACAGAACAAAAAAAAAAAAAGCCTCTAAAAGAAGACCAAATCTGCCATCCTTTTTCACTCCAAAGATGAAGAAAACCAGCATTCAGAAAGTTCAGTATGTTTCTTTTGTCTACAAATCATTCTCCTGACACTAGAAGACCTCAGGGAAAAGCACTGTGTTCTCACAATATATTCACAGCACCAGAGGTTAATCAAGAAATGCAGCATGGCTACTGAGTAGTGCAGAGCTGCTGGAGGTCACTTCTGAGGATCTGACCTCTTTTGGTGGGATTTTTTGGTCCATGCAAAAATCTGGAGGTCTTGCAGAAATCTTTAGTTCGAAGGAAAGTACAGTGATGAAGTCAGGCATCCCTTTTAACCAGCCAGGTCTAGTTATGAAAAAGCTGCAAGGGCTCTTTTTCCCACACAGCAGTAGGGATCAACTGAGAAGGGACATCTTTCAGCCAAGATGCTCTTTCCCACTCTTGGATACTTTGCCATGTTCAGCCATCCTGAATGTGGTGCTTCTTTTTAGGCTTTTTCTCTCATTGTTGAAGTTTTCATAGTCTTCCTCAGAGACACACACCAACATCTGGCAGCAGTCACAAACACCTTTCTGCGTACATGTGCTTTACACCTCTCTGCTTCCAACGGTGATGTGACTGGAGAGGGAGCAGCTGCTGTGCTGGGGATTCATGACATGGATGAGCTTGTCTGTTTTGCAACAGTACCTAAACTAATCACATAAATTCCATGCCTCTCTCATGCTTTCTGTGTGATCTAGCCCAAGCAACAATACATTCTTTTTTTTTAATAGCATGTCAGCTCTGTTGGTGTGCTCAGTCATCCTGCCTCAGGGAGCCATTTCAGGTAGTATTAACTGTGTAACTTAAGGAAGAATATTCATTGGTCCATTTGCTTTCCAAACCTTTGTTTGCAGGTACAGAAATGCATCTGACCATTTCCAAATACTGTAGGTGGCAAATATGGAGCAGCTTCACCTCCATCTTACGACCTTTCATTTCCCTCTGGCAGCATCGGTGTTGCTAGTAAATTTTATGTATTTAATAACAGGAGGACAAGCTGTCCCAGCATTCAGATGTGGAATTGATGTGTCACCATAAAATCCATAACAGTCATGCTGAAATGCATTTCACCAGGAACATTTTTGAGCCATTGTTGTTCATTTCATACCCTCTGAATTATTGTAATTAAATGCTGTTAACACCTGTCAGACAGAACCTTTGTGAGTGTTGGTCCAGACAGCTTTAAAGACCTGGCACTGACATCATGAGAAATCAGTGAGTCGGTCTCAATAGGACCATCAGTTTTATGGCTATTTTTTAACCTTATTTGATTAGTAGGAAATACATAGTTCCTTGTCAGTGGTGTTTGAAAATCATTCTTTGTTTTGTGTGGCTATGTGCTCAAACGCCCAGTCTAAAGTACCTGTGTCACTAGACTTTCAAAATGGCTCAACCATTACCAAAAGTGTCTCAGGATGGGCCCTAAAATGGAAATACCTGAGATCACAAAATCCTTCAGGAAGTGCAAACCTTTACCCCTGATGTAGTATTTAAACTATTGTAAAGACCATATGGTTTCACCATAATGGCCTCCATTTGGAGTAGATGTTATGCAAACATACTCAAAGAGCTGGATTCAGATCAAATACTGTGGTATCCACAACAGGCACAGGCACCTGTAGGTGCAATAGCTGAGTAAATGACATGACCCACTGCCCATCTGAGAAGTATTTGGCCTCCTTAAACATGCAAAAGAGAATATGCTTGCATTCAGATCAGCTGTTACAGGTGACCCAGCTTGGCATTATGATTACCTTTTGCCACCAACTGTTGAGGGAGCCAGCTAGCTCATGGTCTGAAATACCCAATCCTCTCATGCACAGACAACTAAATCATGACAGTAAGCTGAAGTAGTAATTCAAACTTCAAAGTCCTTGATCTGCCACAAAGTTCTTAACAACTTTAATGTCTTTCATGTATATGTGGCACTTCAGAGAGGCAGGGAGGAAAGGTAACTCTAAGTATATGAGTTTGAATTTCTTATCAAAACAGAGAAAGGCTAAAAGGGATTGTTCTGCTTATAGAAGTAACTAACAGGATGTCTAACCCACCTGATAAATAGCCTGGAATAATTTGTTGCTTGATCATAGCAAAAAGTTCATTATTTTCTTACTTTCTTTGCTTTCAGATTTGTGTGACTTCTGAAAAGGAACACGACGGCTTTATCAAAGTATACAGCGGGAAGAAAAAAGGCTTTGTCCCCATAGACATCTTAGAAAACATCTGATTTCAACAGCCCACTTGCTGCAGTAGGAGCCCTTTGTTGGCAATGCCTGTCTGCCTCATCTCACACTGTGTCAACCCAGTCGGGCTGTCTTGCAGATGTTCAGGGAAACAGTGAGAAAACTGCAACTACAAGAAGAAAAAGACATTTAGACTGCCACAGCAACATTAAGAAATGAGAAAAGTGGAATGTTTGAAAGAAATTATAGTCAGAAACCACTAGGGAAATGAGAGGTCCTTGGATACTAACAGGAATAAGGTAAGGAAAAAAGAAAATCTGGGCTGATTTCTAGTGCAAGAGGGCTGTTATGACCCTGATGGAGACAGACAGCTTGTTCTGAAGGACTAAACTCGTGTCCTGTTCTTGTGTCTTAGAAAACTGTTGGACTGTTTTCTTGTTTGAGATGTGTATTTAGGGGGGAGGGGGTAAAATACCATTCAAACTGTCCCCGTACTACAGTCCAATGCTTGTAGTCAAGTGTGGCTGTAGTTCCACAGTTTTGTCCCTGGTATCAACCGATCAGTTTAAGCATTTAATCCCTGGTGTGTAGTCTCATAACAAAGCAGTTTGGAGACACCATGTGAAGGTCAGTCCAAGAAATGCACTGTGCCCTGGAAGTCGGCAGCTTTCTCTTCCTGTGCAATCTTCCCATATGAAAGAGTAGCAAACTTTTTGTGTCCTTTGTTGTCTCTGTATACGAACAAAAGCTCTCAACGTGTGTCAGGTGTGATGGCTGCTCTTATAGCTCACAAAAACAGCTGGTCCTCCAGCTATTCACAAGCCTGTTTGGAAGCATCCTTCTGTGTTTCTGCACCTTTGCCTCGTGAGACAGGGAATGGGTGAAGCACTGGGAGAGAGCCACAGGCTTGCAATGTTTTATATTTCTTTGTGTTTATTGCACTTACAATATTTTATATATTAATGCTATTTATAAAAAATAAAACAGTTAACTAACGCCCTGGAAGTCTGAAAGTGCTAGGAAAGGTCAGACTGCACACAGAAATGAAGTCTGTAGTTATCAAAATCCAAAACTCGTGACAGAAAGGCACTTGGTGTCTTAGCATTGTGTTCACACACCAAAGGCATCTTCTTCATTTGCTAAATAGATGGTTTGCAGATTCAGCAGTAAATACACTGAAGTTAATTCCTCCTTGGCATAAACCACCATGAGCATCCTGTAAACCATCTTCACCTCAGTGACACTGTGCAGACCAGGTCTGGTTTGTCCATCTAATCCTCCATCTTCAAAGATGTCTTGGGCATTTGAACCTTTTGGTACCTGGAAAGCAGTCTGTGGGAACTGTGAATCTTGCCCAAATTATACACGTCAGCCAGTGCCAATCCTGTTGTAGAGCAGGGGCCTTATGAGGTTTAAATACAGGGAACCTAATTTCCAAGTATTTAATTGGATGTAATTGCACCAAATACACTTAAACAGCTTAGCATGTATTACAGTGTATAGATTAAGTCCTATCCCAAAGCTCCCTACTGAATTCATGCCTTATTGGACCAGCTTGAGACTGAATGCCAGTCTTTACTGCAATTAACCCCAAATTGATGTCCTAAATCCTGATACTGCAAGGAGAAATTCACGTGCTGCCACGTTAGTATAGGCCTTTGCAAAGTTGACACTATTTCTAAAAACAAGCTACAAGTTCTGCTCCCATAGACTGAGGCAGTTGATTCTGTTGCACAACCCAGGTCTCAATAGTTGGGTTGCCCCATTTGAATAGCTGATCTTACACAAAGCCTTATGAAATCCAGCGCAACTCTCCAGATGACCAGAAGTTCACGGAGCAGATCAGTCTTCAACTTCTCAGAGAGGCATTTTGCAGCTCTTGTATCTTCTATTTACTACCACTTATTATAGAGGAGGAGGTTGTAGGGGTGTCAGCTGCTGAAACGTGGTCCTTCGTAATGTAAGTGGCCTATACCAATTATTAATGTCCTCCTACCTGATCAAAAGTATCTGATTTCATATCTTCTGTGGGAATATCAGCAATTTATAAATGGGGCTTTTTTCAGTTCAAACAATGAACATTTGCTCAGCTCATTTTCCTAAGTAACCAATAAACTCAGTGGGAGGAAGAAGATTCTCATAAGCCTTAAAGATCAAGAGGAAAAACAGTCTAGATGTATTAATCCACTCTGCTCTGTAAGATTTTATTTGTGTTTATATTCACTCATTTAAAGGAAAAATTCAAATGTTCATTAAAATTAAAATATTTGCTACTTTTGATCAGACTTGTCAAGTGGGCAAAGGAAATCAATTTTAATCTATACATTTGTGCTGCTGTTTACATGATTGAATCATACTGTGATTCCCTCCTATTTCAGTCTTCTATGATTTCTATTTATCTCTACAATGTGCATCATACTCTTCAAAGAATTATATTAATATTACCTACAACTCACAATGGCCTTTAATCAATGTCAGTTTGATTCCTTTTGATACTGAGCAATAAATAATAAAGTGACTGAGTAAAAACAAAACAGACCTTATGTGGACTGTATTACATCTGAGAAAACATTGCTTCTAAACCAAAGCTTTCATGGTTATCCTTTCTTTGTGTTGGCTTTTTTTTTGTCATCTTTTTTCTGGGCTTTTGCTGCCGTTTGATATGGAGATGTAATTTATGCCTAATTGAGCAAGAAGCACATACATGAGTCTTACTTTAAGCATGTAATTCATTGGCTATTTGCATGCTTAACCCTGAAGTGCTTTGCTGAATGAGGGTCATTTTCCTCAAATTTATTTTGTATGCCTTACTCTGAATCCAGAGGAGTGTCCCCTAATTTTTTTCCTACCATACGCAGTTCACAATATATACTGCATTAGCAAGCAGTTAGAAGTCAGACAGAAGATGGAATGGAGTTTATCTGACATATGCTAAAAAAAAAATAATTTAGAAGATAAATGCTGTTCACATTTGATTTAATATTCTACTTAATAAAGACAATGAGATGGTTGGAAGGAGAGTAGAAGTGTATGTTTCTTGGCTTCTTTGCATCAGACTGTATCATTTTCAGTTATTCACCTTCAAGAACATTCACTAAACTTGTCAGCAAGGGATGTTATTGAGCATTTTCATTTGAAATCTGCAGCATTTGTGTTTGCCATGTGTAGCAATGAATTTCTGAAGTAGTTCTTCTGCATTGTACGTAACATGGGTAGACTCAGACTGAAGTTTTGTGGTGGGCCCAGTCTGAACATTGCTTTCTGGCAGATTAGGGTGTATTTATCACAAGAAGGATGTGGACCTGTTGGAGCATGTCCAGAGGAGGGCAACAAAAATAATCAAAGGGCTGGAGCACCTCTCTCACGAAGACAGGCTGAGGGAGTTGGGGTTGTTCAGCCTGAAGAAGAGAAGACTCTGGGGCGACCTTATAGCGACGTTCCAATACCTGAAAGGAGCCTATAAGAAGGCTGGAGAAGACCTTTTCACAAGGGCATGTAACAATAGGACAAGGGGTAATGGTTTTAAGCTAGAGAAGGGAAGATTTAAGTTGGACATTAGGAAAAAGTGCTTGAACATGAAGGTGGTAGATCACTGGAACAGGTTTCTTACAGGCGGTAGAGGCCCCATCCTTGAAGACATTCAAGGTCAGGCTTGATGGGGCTCTGAGCAATCTGGTCTAGTGTGAGATGTGCCTGCTTATTGTAGAGGGGCTTGGACTGGATGACCTTTAGAGGTCGCTTCCAACCCAAGACATTCTATGATTCTATTTTAAGCCATTCAACATCTCATCACAGCAGAGAATAGAATATTTTCATAAGTGCTAGGAACAGCTGAACATGAGTTGAGGATGAGCTGCCTGAATCATGATCTCCTCTCATCTGTACGTAATACAGTATCTCAGTTTATTATCATCTTTCTCTACACTTGGCCATTTTGACTCAGTGACTTTCTTCAGAGACAGATTCTGCTGCAGTGCAGATTCTGCTGCAGCTGTGAACTCATTGCCCCAAGGGAACAAAGACACTTGTTCCTACAAATACTGTGTATCTTTAGCACTGCTTACAGGCCTAGGGTTTTTTTTGTAATTATTTGTTAAGATTCAATTAACTAAATATCGCACCCAGTGCCATCAGAGGAATCTGCACAGGACCAGCAGGCAGGGACACTGGAGATTTGGAAGAGCCGTGACCTTCTAAAGAAGCCACAGGAGACCGTGTAGGTTGTCTAAAATGGCACTAGACATGTCTTCAGAAAATGAACCCAACTCATTAATTTAAATATGTGCAGACAAGTCTGATTTATTGAGCGCTCAAATTACATCTTTCTTTCCCTAAAGGACACTGAATAAATGCAGCAAACCGAATCAATCTTGTGTCATTTGAGTCCACGGTAAGAAGAATCCTTGAATGCCATAGGGACTGGAGTTTAGCTTTTATCTTGGAAAAGGCTAGTCAATGTTACCACTATCCCAAAAATCCGTGATGCAATTTGTCTGATCTAACTGTAAATGTCTACAACTAAGCTAGTAAATCAATTTGCTTGCCCCCTTCCCCAGGAAAGAGAGTAATGTGCACTTCAGTACTATGGTTCATCTGACTGACTGAGGACATCTGCTTTTGCACAACCTAGATTCTGCCTTACAAGTGCCTGTTTCTACCAATCTACAATCAAGAGAGCATTGGCTAGCTGGGTCAAACTTAGACCTCTGCAGGTGTAACAGCTGTATCAGGGCAGAAGAATTCCCAGCCCTAATTTCTGGATGTGTAGGTGTAACATCTATCTCTCTAACACATACATCTGACTACCATTGGTCTCTTTGGTACTTTTTACAATGCCTCTGAACTTTTGTGTCATAGTTATTATTAGAAATGAGAAAAGAGGTGCATTTTTTTTCCCATTTTCATTTTGAAGAATTTCCTTTCCTGGCTGGTGGATCAGGGTGGCTTCCTAAATGGAACCTTTTTTGCATTTAAATACAAACGTAACTTTAATACCATACAGAACTGATGCTATCAAGGACATTTTAATTTAAAATACTGAACATGAAGAATAATAGCATGGCCCTATGCTGGCCTGCAAGACTCCTGCCTGTCCACAACTTCCAAAAGCAACAGAAGCACATGTTTACCAGGTATCTAGGAAGGTAGATTTGTGTGGGGTTCCTTTTCTATTAACATGTCACAGTGTTTCTGCTGGGCAACATTGTGAGATGCTACAAACAGCCAGAGTGAATAACATTGGCCAGGGCAATCAGACCAGGGTGGGCATTGCTGTGCTCAATTTTACATAACAAAAAGGAAAGTGCAGATCTCTATTTTCTGTTCACTGGTGATACAGTTATCTAATATCTCATATAGTAATGCAAATAAACACAAAAGAAAGTAAACAAGTACAGACTATGTCAGGTTCTGTTTAAAATATAAGTAAGGAGGAGTGTGGATGTTATTCCCATGCATACTCCTTCTGTACGTTGCTCTATTACAAATAGCATCTGACCAAAACAAGTGTTTAAATTAATGCTTGAGATATTTCATAAAAATGTAATCCTAAATTATCACCCAGATTGTGGACACTGCATTTTGTAAAGCAAAGAGAAGAAATATTTTCCCCACTGGGAATATATGTCATCACAACATTGAGTTTTCCATGGCTTAAAAGAACATCTGAATCTAAGAGGTACATGAGAGTTATTTTTAAAACCATTCTTCATAAATAAAATTGTTATGTGCCTGGAGAATGAACTCTTGGCAGGGTCTCCACAAAAGAGGCCCAGAAACCCTATAATAAGGCTGCTTCAGGTCAGCATGTATGTCCTTTTCCTGAGTGACTCAAGAAACTCTATACAACAACTACTTAAATTAATGTAATTTGTTCAATCAAATAAATCAATTTCATTTTTTCTAGGTACATACCAACAGCACATAAACATTTATAGATATATACATATATTTCACATTCATTAACATCAACCCAATGGCAAAAGCACATGCCCTTAAAAATCTGTCCCGAGTGACGTTTTCCTTAGCTGATCATGCTCAGCACCTGCTTAGGGTGGTGCCCAACAAATCCTGAGAGAAGTTCAGCCTTGACAAATCTTGTCTATGTTAGACAAATCATATAACATACAAACCTAGAGTTGAACTGCCAATATGCAATGCCTTGAGCACAGTCAAGACACTCGGTGCGCTGAAATGAGTGTCATTCATCAGGCAAAGTCAGGATTGCACGTCACATACAAATTGGCAGACTGAATATGTTTTCAGAAGAAGATGTAAATCATGCTTCTTTGACCAGACTGCCTCACCATAATTGAAAATAGAGAATAACTTCTCCTTGGAGGGCTGAAGGAGAGGAAGCCGGGGAGCATTCCTTCAGGCTTAAAATACAATTTTTTAACAAGTGCTAGTCAGTCCCCCATACACACCATGACAAGAGCACATACATTTACCTTCATTAGAATGATGTAAATCAACATCCTGAGTAATTACTATGCTACCAGAGGGTTGTCAGCTGATAGGGTCAGGAGCTGACAACACAAAACTGAAAGACTGTAAGAGTTGTTGCAACTTTGCATCCCAAACAGGAAAAAATGAGGGGTAGCTGTGGGTAAAACCTGACTTTTAAAAGTAGTTCAGTAGTGGTACTGGACCAAACCCTTCAATGTGTCTTGGCTTTTCCATGTAGCCCCTCTCCCTGGCGGGGCTGGTCCGGGTGGCCGTGGCAGCAGCTCTCACCCAAAGGCAGTGCAGCAGGTGCACCAGCACTATCACAGAGCACACTTCCAGGCTCTTCCCTCTTTATAGCTGCTCTTCCTTCCAGGGATCATGCCGCTTTTGTTGCTGGCTGGCCATGGCTTGCCTTTCTGTCTGTCAGGAGGAAAACAACCAAAATTATCTCAAGCAAACAGAAGCCAAATAAAGCAAGTCAGTGTGACAGCAGTCCACAAAACCTCAGAGGCTGGCCTTCCTGCACACCCCTGTGGTGTTGCAAACTATACTGCAGACAATGGTTGCTCTTTGTGCCTCCCTGCACAGTGTTGTTCCCCTCTGCTGCTTGTGGTCCTTGTCAGCCTGGGCAGGCTGCAGCAACTCTCTCACCAATGTACAAGCCAGCCTCTACTTTAACACCCACCGAGTCTCACGCTCTGTCCTGTCAGAAAAAAACTTTTCAGACCCATTCAGTTCATCTGCTCTGTTAAACGCTTGCTGTTAAGCAAGCACCCAAAAAAAGGCAAGGCTGGCATTGGCCCTGGCTCAGCAGCCTTCCCATATGGGCAGCTTCTACAAACTGGTTGGAGACCCTCATTCACTGGGTCCACTACCATGAGATCAAGGAACACAGACACTACTTGATTTTGACACTTTGGAAGAAGTCTGGGTCCCTAAAGACCAAGTATTATGTGAGTCATACTAAACATGGGAAAACAATTTCTGTTTTCAGCCCATTCACATTATTTATTACCCTCTCTCTCCACATTTTGGCTCAAGAAATGCAAAGTGAAGGCAACTCTCTCCTGCTCTTTCACTCACTCCACATTCTAATCACCTGCTGCCTATGTCTTTGTGCTCACTCTTGCAAAGGTCTCCCCTCCCTGGCTGCTCTACGCCTGCTAAAGGTGATGTTTCCTGTGGGTATTATCCAAGGTAAAGTGAGAAATTCCCCCCTGCAGGGTGGTAGGGCCAGGCTTTTCTATGTTGATAGTGTTCCCTGGTAAATATCAGTTCCCTGCAGACACCCTTGATCATGCTGTGGACATCAATGCCCAGACAGAAGGGCAGGAGGGCAATGATCTTCACTAGCATTTTTGTGTTTTGGGCAGGGCCTAAAGTGACTTGAATGTAAAACACCTGATCTCCACCTGGGCAGCATCCAGCCCCAGTGAGTAGCTGTACCACAGCAGTCAGGTCTGAAGATGGCCAACACAGAAATCTGGTTTGCGATTCATTCCTGCCACAAGGAACTGTAGGGTGGTGGTAGTTTTTTCAAAACCATAGTAGACCACTTAACCAGAAGGCAGACTCCAAATAAGAAATTGGAAAGGTGAATTATTCAATTGGAGGGATTGAGTGTGATCAGACTCCTAATCAGCCACAGCAGACTCACTTGACACTCATTCATGCTATCAGGCAGGCCTAAAGTACATCATGCTACATCAGTAGGCACGAGGGAGACTAAGCTAACAGTAGATGTGGTATGTAGTACCTAAGCACAGCTATCCACATTACGAAGTATTGGCTGAATTGACTAAGCTGTTTGAAATTCAGTCCTGCCAGGAATAAGATATCAGCTGGACAGGGAAGAAGTAAGCCCAGGATATTACAGTGTAAAGAGAAGGTTACCCCAGAAAAAAATAGTACCTAGATCTCATGGGTTCAGTTTCTTGCTTAACCATGGAGGAGGTAATTCATCTAATGGCAGTGGAGCTAAAATGGGAGGTAATACTGCTGTGGGACAGTCTAGGAAAGCACACTGAAGCAGTTATGTTTTTTCTGTAGTTACATAGTTTGCAGTATTTTACTATGTAAATAAGACAGTAAATACATAAAATAGCCCAATACAAAATTATTAGCTTGCTCTTACCCCTCATCTTATACATGCAGCTTTTAAACCATCTGCTGAAGTTTTTCTGTAGAGATGTGTACAGTCCTGTGGCCTCTGGAGGCTACTGTAACATGAATTATTAGTACAAATGTCAGGCAAATCTGCTTTACTGACATCTTGAAACTAACTCTCAGGTGCTTTATGGAAGGAACAGAAAATCAGTTTAATTCCTGTACATAAATATTCATTGGTTAGTAAAAGACATTTCCTATAGTCTTCCTTAGAGGGGCAAAGGATCCCACATGCCCAGACTGGAAGAGACAGATTTCTTCTTGAAGACTACAGCACCGAGACCATTTCTATCCTCCACATTTCTTGCAAGGCTCTGCCCTTTAAAGACCTCAGAGATATCACAAAAAAGCCATGTTCACCTTCCATCCAAATTCCAGGAATGAAATGGGACGCGCAAGCCTGCACACAACATGAATTGGAACAATCTTCGTACCCTGTGCACTCATTTGCATTACGTTGGCTTGTGTGACGTTAGTAAGGGTTGCAGAAATACAGTCTGCTTTGCTGTATAGTGCCTCCTTCCCACACCCCAAATCACCATAACACAGCAACTGAGAGATCAGATACTAGGGCAGACACACGTCCTTCGTCTGGCAGCACTGTACTTACCCCTCAGACTTCAGTTACACAAAAACTTCTAACTGAGAAGGAAGCTCCATAATTCATTGAAATTTAAAAGCTCTTTAAGAAGTCTTCCTGCTTCAGTACCCCAGTGAACCCCCTCATAGATTCAGCACACCAGTCACAATTAATGGTAGCAATTAATGAAAAAATCTGCAGCAGGACAGAGGCATCAAAGCAGCCTCTTGCCTGCAGTGCCACTTCTATGAGATGCACCAGGTAGTGCTCTTTGCATGCCTTAACTTAAAAACTGGGAGGGTACCTCTTGACCCTTTAGAGTAATAGCACTTTCATAGCCAGCTTTCACAGGTGTTGCCCTCTTGTAGTAAGATTTCAGCCTCTTTTAAGCAGCATCACTGTGGCTTTGGTCCCAGGCCAGTCAGGGAAAGACCTTGTAGCATCTGACGTAATGTCATAGCCTCTGAGTCTCTGCACAGAAGATTCAGCACCTGCTTACTGGAAATCCAAACACAAATGGGATAAGTGCCTTCCCCACCCTGTCTTGGGAGCAAGGGAAGGAAGAGCTGTCAGTGCTAATGAGATACAGATCAGGTGATGCAATTATCATCTGAGAGCCTGAGTAGGATGAGACAGATGTTTATTTCAGAGTGCATTGCTTTATTAGCCATACTTGCTAACCAGCTTACATGATACACTCCCTAGCCACACCAGATACAGCCTAAAATAAAATGAACTGTTTTGAGTGAAACCAAAACACTCTAGGTGATATCAAAGCCATACTCAAGGCTGCCCTGAAACGAATCCCAGCAGGAATTGAAAATGGGGCCATAAGTCACTCTTAAATAAAGTAAATATGCCATTCCTGCCTCCTGAGAATCTGTCTCCAAGCTTGGACATCACAAGTCATTTCTCCCCAAAATGGGATCATCATCTTTGCACAGAGATGCAGAGGAATGGTAACATTGCAGGCTGAGAAACAAGCTAGTTAGCCACAGGGTTTAGGTTATTGTAGAAGGGAAGGCCCAGCTGATGCTCACCCGATCAGATGTAAGTGTTGCTCAGGAATGGAGGCAGCTCCCACCATGGAGCCTTGGGGTATATAAAAACCACAGTTGTGTGTCAAATCAAAGCTAAGACCTGCAATAAGGTCTGACATGGCAGATCCTCAGACAAATGGGCAGGATGTGTTTGGGAACCTGTTTTTTTGCCCTAGGGAAATTGAAGGGAAAAGGGCTGACCTTGTGGATCAATTTAAATGTCTGCAGCCTGAGAGCAATGGCATAATAACAACTGTATGCCACGTGATGCTTGGATCTGTGTTCATCTGTGCTACTGAGGGCTGAGAAGAAGTGGACAAGGGTGATAAAAATCCATTAAACATGGGACACGTAAGTGAATTAAGGCTGTAAAACAATTTGAGAATCTTGTACCGCTGAAGCCCGAAGTGTCACCATGACACAGACATCTGGCAGCAACTGGTGCTCTGTAAATCACTGTAAACTGAAGTAGATTAACTCTAAGGGTACGCATGGATAGGTCTAAAATCACACTCACAAAATGTGTTGCTCTTGTTCTTAGGCTTGGCTGGATTGCTGGAAGCAATGCAAGAGCTTATGCTAAGGAAGAGAGTGTTAAGAGTGTCAGCAGGCACAGAAGAAACTTAGTTTTGCCATGAGCCCAACTTGACAAGAGAAAAGGACTTTTTCTTTTCAAGTTGTATTCACTCATTTAAATATTTTTCAGGTAATTAAAGCTCAGGACCAAGAGAGCTGATGTTCCTTGAAGAAGAGTGAAACATTTATTACCCTTCTCTTCTTTTTTCCTGAAATGATTGAGGTGAAAGAAAGGTTAGAAGAGAGTCTTTTCTAGGTTGTCTTATTTATCTTTTGTCTTTCTCATTGGTTCCAGGAATGGAAAGTCTATTAATCACCTATCAAGATGGCAGATAAGAGTTACCTCGGGTTAGAGAGTCTTGGAAAAGATCTTAGAAGCTGGCAGTTAATTGAAGTGAGTAAAATGGGGACAGACTCTTTATTCTAAAGTAAGTAGCAGGTGATACGCAACAGATTTGGACTGGTATTAAGAAAAATTGAGTGTGGGATCTTAGCTGACAAAGATGAAAAGTAGAAAACTAGTTATAAGGTAAAAAGAAAAAGCAGTAAATGAATGAAGAAAAAGCTTTATAGTGATAATCTCTCTTTGTTTATTGTTTTAAATTATTCAGCTGGAAACCTCTGACTCTGCCTTTCCTCCTAATTGCGTTAGCCGTGTCAGTACTACACAGACAAAACAGTGGGAGCCAAACACCAGCCACCTTTGAGGCTCCAGAAGAAGGATGCTTCAGGCAGTGATTACATTATGCATCACTGTGACAAAGTTTTCTCTCCCAGTTAGACTCCCGGGACATGGCAGATACATACCCTGGAATGCTGTATCTGCAACTGCATGAGCTATCATTATCTTTTGCCGGTTTTACGCATCCTGTGCTTTTGGCACAGCTGCCCCCAATTCCACCATCTTCCTCCTCACACAAGCTTTCCTCTGTGTGAAGGACCCCCCAGGAAACTCCTGCTGACTGGTCACCTCTCCCACATTTGCTGTGTTTTTTTCCAGGGGCAGACAACATCACCAAAGCACCTCTTGCTTTTATCTCCCTTTCAAAGGAGGTGCCAAAAACCGAGGAAATAGTCTGCTTTGAAGAACCAGCAGAACACAATAAAACCTGCCCACGACCTAAAAATGCCTGAAAGATTCATGAGGCCTTTCCTTTGAAAAGTCTTAGTGCCGGAACAACTGGGGATGAAATGCTTTTTACTGTCTTGGGCAGTGGAAAGCTTGCAGTCACAAAAGTCTCTGGGATATAGGATTTGACCAACATACCATCTTTTAATGACAATCAGCTGCCACATAGGTTACTTCTACCTCTTTGTTAAGCTCAATACATTCTCTACTAAAGAAAAAATTTCCCAATGGCATATTCAGAGTTGGAATTTCATCAAGATAAGTAAAATCTCGAATCTAAAACTCCGTTTTCTATAAATCACCATTTCTACAAGAAAAGAGCATTAGAAAAATTGTAAAATGGTAACGGGTGCTGCTTCTTATATACTTAGATGTTTTAAAGATGCAGCAAGGTGACAGAGTGTTGTGGTATTTATTGGCAGGGTCTGCCACGCTTCCCTGTTGAGTCTATTTGGATTTTCAGCTGAAGTCTGGTGCGACATGGTACAAACACTCCAGAGAGCTGGCAGAATCCCAGTTTGCCATTGAAGCAGCTGTTAAAAAAAAAAAAAAAAAAAAAAAAAAAAGTACTTGATTGCAGAAGAAACCTGAGAAAGAGAAAGGTTTCCAGGAGGAAAAATTAATTAAATTCACTGGTATCATCAGCTGGCTATGAATTGTTACTCTCTAGAAGAAAGGAGGAAATGGGATAGAAATTGCATTTCAGAGACAGTAATTCAGAGATCAAAATTTCTCTCCTGGCTGTTATTTAACAACTCATAGTCTTTAAATCAGGATGAAGGCAATTAGGACTGTTTTCAGCTTCTCTGTGCCAAGAATGTCCATTTCCAAGTGAATTGTGACATGCAACCACCAAAGGTTAGGGCCTCTTGAAGTTACCCCCTGGAGCAGACTTTTGTCCTGGAGTAGTGGCTTCGAGAGAAATTAGAAGCCTCTCAGTCATCATTGTCCCTTTCACCTTCCTAAAAATACCCCAAAAAAGCCAAAAAGAACAAAACCCTCACACCTTTGAAGGGGTACCATTCATATTGATATCTGGCAAAATAGAAAAGCATTCATCTCCTAGAACTGACAACTGATCCCCTGTGTCACATGTGTGAAGTATCCAGTTATGACTTTTTGATTCCCGCTGAATAAAAGGCCAATGTTAGTAAATCTTTGATGCCTTTTAATCAAAGGTCAGTATTTGGTGCAATAATTTTTTGGCATAAATATCCTGCTCAGCTGCTAGCTGGAGCATGCAGAGCCAGGTTGATCTAAAGCATCAATCTTGAGGAAATTGGAGAAGTTCATAATAAGCTTGAAGTCATATTTGCAATGCAAGATTAACACCATTTCTGTATGACTTGGCTCAGTCTAAGTCCTGGAAGACCAATAACACCCAGAGCAGCTGTGATTAAAGTTCACACAGTGGGCTGTCATTTAGTGGACATTATACTAATTACAGTCCTGCTGGCTTCAGAGAATAATTATTCTGCTGTCTTTTAAGATACCAAGGCTGTTGTAATCACATGTATTCAAAATAAATCTCAAAAATTTGAGAATAAATCTCAAAAAAGAAAAAAAAAATGCAGGTAGCAACTTCATTAAGACTGGGAACTTGAAACTCTGTTGTAGCTCTGCTGCAACAGCACACATTCAACTCTCCAAAAATTCTGTTTTCTTCAGATGTGCTGGCTGGTAAAATTCTCTTTGCATGCCCTATTACTGCTCAGTATATGGGGCATGACTCATGATGCATCACAACACAGAGTGATAGCTAGAGAAAATTGAGCTCCTGGAAAGTGAGATTAAAGGGGAAAACCTACTGGAATAAATAATGTAGTAGACAGATAGGGCTGAAGCATACAAATGAGATTGCTCAGAATAAGTTTGGGCCTGTCACCTAAGCCCTGGTAGTGAGCTGTGGACATGCTTTCTCTCCCTAGTATCCGAAGAGAACCGTGAGCTAATTAAAAACAGTGAAGCATGAGGCCTCCACCTATCAAGTCCATTTATGCTGGTACTTGAGGGTCAGACACTTGTGTATATTCCAGTGTCCCCTTGTTTTCAGTCCTTTGATAAACAGCACCAGGCCACCAGCTCTGCTCGCCTGCAAGGACGGACACCTGCAGCAGCTCCCCTGACATTCAAGACTCGGCACCATGACCCATTCCAGCCTTGCAAACCCCTCCCTCAGTTTCTGCATCTCTGCCCTGGGTGTGGTGGGTCCAAGCACAGCTACACACCTTCCCATGAGAGGAAAGCTACAATCTGGCTTTGCCCCTTCGGTAGAGACATTAGTGGTACAAGTGTAACTACCTACTGCACTCCTACCAATTTTTTATTTACTTTTTTTTTTTAACTTGAGAATCTGACTTGAAAGTTTGTCTTGCAATTCTTTGTATGAATTTCATATTTGTCAAGTGGTGTTTTATGGCACCACATGATTTCAAGCACTGCTTACAACTAATAAATATCTTTGCAAACTTTTCTTTGGTTTAAGGAAAAGACTACACATTCCTTCCAGTATTTCATATTTCTCCATACCTACAAATGGAAGCGCAGAGCACAGTGCATGAGCTGTGCAGAGCACGCTTTACACTTCTGCTGCTTCCTTTTGGGAACAGAAAAAGATAGCAAGTTTGACAACTGGAAGGAAAACAACAAGGGGACAGAATGATATCACAGAGCAAAGAGAAGGAACAGTCCTGTAAAATCTACTGTTCTTGCTCTGTAGATAAACACACACGTAAGCTAATTATCAGTCCATTTTTTTTTTCCCCAAAAATTACTATCTCTCAGTAGTAAGATGCAGAGGCTGATATTATAAAAGGGTGGATGGTTTTAAATTAAATTAAAAGAAGACAATAATTTCTTAATGGCTTTTCCAGAACATAAACATCCTTCCAGAAAAAAAAATAATCTGATGTTATTATAAGAGCCAATAAGCTTTCATGTTCAGATTGCCACAACATTGCAAACTAAATCCATGCAACTCATGCATTGTTTGTTATACTTAGCCTGCATTTTCCTGAAGAAAACCATGGAATTTTAGAGAAGTAAAGGGAATATCTATGCTCCATCCTTTTTCTTAAATGATGGGCTTCATCCCCAGTGAGCTGAGCCAAAGCAGTGTTGGAGAGCTTTTGTGTGGGCAAAAAGGTTTAACTGCCAAGAGCTCACGGCGGAATGGATGTCAGGCTAAACGGGTCCTGATCCTGCCTCCACTGAAGTCAGCTGAAAGACTCCCACAGAGCATATTATCTGATCTCTCTGTGTGCTTGTGTTTTAGTGTTGAAAAAATTAAGGACCAGGTTAAACAGGATGGATTAAGAATTTTTCTTTTTTTTTTTAAATGTGATGGAAGAGGAAGAGAAGGGCCAGAGATTGATGCATTTGGGAGAAACCCTAAAATTTCAAGACAACAAAAGAAACATGGATGAAACATAATCAGAAATAAACAGAAGTTTTAAGCTGAATGCTTACATACATATTCCTTAAAGAAAAACATACTGGATCCAGTGAAGTTCATATCTATCCACTGAAGGAGATGCTACAGCCGGGGTGGGGGTGATGCTGAACAGACTGTCAGTAAAGGAGAATGAGTTCCCAAGTTACTTCTGTGTGAGGCAAGAAAACCTGGACAAAAGAATGTTAGCCCAAAGACACCATCACATCCCTGTCTCTCTCTGTGGAGGAATGATGTGAAAACAATCCTTTGCTAAACTGTCTCCCTGGTTCTCTGATAAAGGATGTAATTGCTGATATTAAAAACCAGAAAGAAACATAGAAACCAATAGAAATTTATACGGAACAAATTACAATACATAAAAATTGAGTCTAGATTTTTCCTTGCTGTCTTTAATTTTCCTTTTTTATATACTAAACATTAAAACTTGAAGCATATGCTGAAGTTACCAGGGATATATCCAGAACTGTCAGGACTGAGAAAGAGGAGTTTTCAGAGCATAGTCAGTACAACGCAAGTTGTATTAAGAACTGCCAGTGTTGATGATGAAGTTCCAGATCAGCCCTAGACAAATACAACTCCAATCTTTTTGGGAAGTTATGGCAACAGGTACTCACAAGGAAGTGAGCTACTTGTAAGCCAGCCCATTCAAACACACTGTGTGCTGGCACCCACAGACACAAGATCTCTGCCGGATGGATAAACACAGACACTTTTTCTCTAAGACAGCGAAAACACAGACCTTCAGATCAGGCCAGTCACATCCTGAAACTTACTGAAAAGGACATAAGCTCTACAGGTTTCCCACCCAGCACAAAAGAAGTTTCAGCAGAATGCTGTAGGGATTTTTTTTAATTATCTGAGGATACATTAAAAAAAGAAATATCTGGCCTACTGTAAGGACGATTGTGTTACCTTTGAAGGCAAGACAGATAAGATGATCACTAGCTACAGAAGAAGTGGCAATTAAAGTGCTGAAAACTTGGTGCTGGAAAAGACATAAACAATGGTGCCAGGCACATAAAAAAATTACTTCCAGCCAGGTAGTTATTCAGAAGCTTATCAAAAGGAATTGTTTCTGAGTAACCTGGTGGTTTTACTTCCAGAGAGCAAGGCCAAGGCCAGTGACAAGTACTATTATCCAAGAAAGACAAAAAAACACCAAGGACTCAACGATGAATGAGACAAATTAAGACCAGAAATAAAGCCCATGTTTTGAGGAGCAAGGGTAACTGACCAGTTGGATAGGACACCAGAAGAATTGCAGAGTTTCAGTCTGAGGAAGAGATGACTTAGAAAATAATCTTCAGCCACAATGAAGCTACTACCCTCAAGACAACAGTAACCCTGCAAGACCAGGAATAACCCAAGAAATATGGGAGACAGTGTAAGGGCCGTGTCTGAACTTAACCTCTCTGAACCATGGTTGAAAATCATTGCTATTAACCTGAAACATAAAATGGTAATGAATCACTGAAAGTCTTTGAAAGGTCTTTCAGTATAAGAATCCATGCACAAAGTTATTGAGTGTGCTTCAAAGAAATAAAAAGGAGCAATTGTGCTATCCAGGAACACAGAATGGAAATTATTTTAAGCCTTAAAAATGGATCTTGCTTTTTCAATGTGTTGCCCAAGTGTTTGCAGCATTAGTCAGAATTTTCAGTTATCTAATCACAGTTAATCTCAACCTCGAAACCTGTTTTAGTCAGCAAGCCAGTGGGAATGGGAACGGAGGAGGGGAAGGTTTTGGTGTCACACAGGTGCCAATGCCAACCAACCCTAACAAAGCCACAGGAATCACAATAATGTAAAACACACATATTCTGACTCTGGGGATTACACCCATGCCAAAGTGACTGCCACATGAGCAAACAGTGCTAAGAAGCAGCCCTGTGTGCAGACAGACGCCTGCACAGCCAGTCCTGTAACATGCAAAGAACTTCCCCAAAACCCACTCTCCTAGATGGTGATTGGCAGCAAGCACTTGAAAAAGTAGCATGGAAAGGAATCCTAGAATCATAGAACGGTTTGGGTTGGAAGCGACCTTAAAAATCATTTAGTTCCAAACCCCCTGCCAGGGGCAGGGACACCTCACACAAGACTAAGTTGCTCAAAGCCCCATCCAACCTGGCCTTGAACACTTCAGGAATAGGGCATCCACAGCTTCTCTGAGCAACCTGTGCCAGTGTCTCATCACCCTCACACTAAAGAATTTATTCCTAATATCTAATCTAAATCTACCCTCTTCCAGTTTAAAGCCATTACCCCTTGTCCTATCACTACATGCCCTTATAAAAAGCTCCTCCCCAGCTTTTCTGTAGGTCTCTTTCATGTACTGAAAGGCTGCTATAAGGTCTTCCTGATGGAGCCTTCTCTTCTCCAGGCTGAATGACCCCAAATTTCTCAGCCTGTCTTCACAGGAGAGGTGCACCAACCCTCTGATTATCTTTGTGGCCTTCCTCTGGACTCACTCCAACAGCTCCATATCCTTATGTTGGGGACTCCAGAACTGGACACAGTACTCCAGGTGAGGTCTCACAAGAGTGGAGTAGAGGGGAAGTATCATCTCCCTCAACCTGCTGGTCATACTTCTGATGCAGCCCAGAAAGTACCAGAAGTACTTCAGACGCTGATCCAATAGCCATTTGTGCTCTCCTGTACCCCAAGGCATCGGTTTTATGGAGGAAAAGAGGGTGGGCTTAGGCAGGTTCCCCTGGTGACCAGTCCTGTGACACACCTGGAAGTGTAGCCACCATCTGAGAGACCCAGCTGCTGACCTTGGCAGATATGGACCTGCAGCAGCAGGGGACAAGGGGAATAGCAGTCACCACATGCCAAGTGCATGCACATTTTTCTGTTACTGCCACTATGTGTGCCCTGAATAAGCCAAGCGTGAAGGAGACTAACTTTTAGATAATACAAGTGTATTGACTTTACAGCTGCATTTTGCAACCTGAAATATAAGTGACCACAGAGAAAAGGTGATTTATGCTAATGAAGCTACCACTGATTTAATCTTTTAGCTTAAGGAGACAGGCACAAAGAAGTTTGACCCTAAATCTTCCAGAGATGTATTTGCCATCGGGGGGAGGGTAAGAAAAGAATGATTTTGAAGAACTACACTGTGAAGTGCCATCCATTTCTTAAGGGTGGACAGACCTGGCATGTAGTGATCAGCCATATGAGTTTATATGTCCTTGGTGTGAGTAGAAGACATGCTGGCATATGTCTGCTGGAAATGACAGAAAACACTCCTAATCAGTGCTTTGAAAGCAGCTTTTCGTCTCCTCTATATAACTATGTAATCTTTTAATATGATCCTGGGAATTATCCGTTTTCCTGTACCCCACTTGACTTTG
Source organism: Hemiprocne comata (assembly GCA_020745705.1). Taxonomy (NCBI): domain Eukaryota; kingdom Metazoa; phylum Chordata; class Aves; order Apodiformes; family Apodidae; genus Hemiprocne; species Hemiprocne comata. The sequence continues at coordinate 50,717,803 of CM036587.1, forward strand.
TTGTTGATGTCATGGAAAAAAAACAGTCAGTTGTTTACCAGAGCATTCGATTTCTTATCAGCAGATCTGGCGATGAATAATTATACCACATATTAATACCATAGTAAGCCAGCTAATGGGCTACAGACGCCTAACAAATAACAGGATGAGAGAAGAAAGGGCAGATTGGCAGGAGGTTGTTTGCCTTTGCGAGGGCTGAATTATAGAACTGGCCGGGCTTCAAAACTATGAATCATTAAGAACATGCACACAGCAGTTTTACATCAGTGAGCTCTATTGACTGTAGAGGAGCTAATATTGATCTACTAAACATATGGGAGTGGGGAAGCAGGTCCCACATAGTTAAAAACGTGTTTTAATGTCTGTCCTTCGAGTCATGTTGGTTCCCTGAAACACCCACACATTTCTGACATCACGAACAGACCTTTATCCAAACCCTTTGAAATGATGGATGTTTCCTTTCAGGTTCATGCTGACAGAACTCATTGAAACATGACTGAAAACATATGACTCTGACTTGCCATGCTTATCATACCTTGTATCTCCCTTACCATGTTAACCCAGGTTGCAATATCTGCACTGATGTCTCTATTCATGGAGATGTTTCTAAATTTATTTTTTTTTTAATACAGCATTAACTTGCCTTTCACTAGTAGTTGGGACTTAATTTGTGCAAATGGAGCAAAAATATTGCCTTGCTGATCTGCAGACATTACTGTCATAAACTATGACACAAGAAGCAAGGAGCCACCGTTCAGCACTTTGTTCTTCAGTCCTGCAAGGAAGGAATGATGAACACTGCAAACCCTGAAGCCTTGTTGGCCCCAGGGAAGGGAAGTCAGACTATGATTGTTTTTCTGCCCATAAATACACTTCGTTGTCCGTTATAGGATATAGAACAAATTAGCTCACTGGTTATTAGAGGCGATTTCATGGGGCAGCAACAACAAAAGCTAAGTAGAAATTATACTTGGCCTGTTTATTCACGGGACTTGGAAACACTCTGGACTAACATCAATTGAACCATACCATATGGACTTTCACCAGTGTATTTTGTCATATGTTTGCACACAAATGACAAATAAATATTTTGCATGCTGGCATGTAGTAGGTAAACACTTAATTTAGGATCTTAACGATAAGATTCTTCTTTATGTGCTCAGTTCATGCTGCTGGTCATACATGGATCTTTACATCTCTCATCAAATCTTAACATTATCTTGAATTTATTCATAAGACCTCTCAGCAGTGCAATCTTCCATCTCCAGTGACTTGTTGCTAACAACTTCTGACTTTATCCTTCCAAATATCACAGTCACATCCCTGTCACTGTGAGCCATAGCACAGAGCTAAAAAATTGGAAGCTGAACACGGTCCTCTTCTTTCATTCTGACAAGCAGGCACACATCCACAAACACTTAACTGTCTTGGCAGCCACCAGTAATAATAATCAGACCCAAAGCCTGCTAACATACAATGAAGAACCTCCCTGTAAGGTAGGGTTATGTGAAATACAAGACATTCTTCGATTCAAATGCTGATCTTCCATTTCTCCACCGTTAAGCACTAACAAGTGTGCGATATGCGTCAGTTCCAAGGAAAAGTCTGTTTGCAATATGACCTCCACTCATTGTGGCCTGTGCATCAGTAAACAAACCAAGCATGATGGAAGTCTATAATTTCAGGTTTGGCTACTGAAAACCAAGAATATGTGTGATTTAATTTTCAGCTGTTTACAAAGAGGATGAACAAGGCACAGAGCTCTTTCATTTCTCCTGTTAATCCAACCCGCCTCATGGAAAACCTGAGCTGTGACCCTTTTCCTTTGCTTTTATGTAAGACAAAGAGGGAGAGATCAGAGGAAATCAAAAAAGCAAGGAAGACAAAGAGATGTATCAAATGACCAAGGCATTGAAAAAAATTAAAAACCAGCAACTCACCTTTAAGTTTCCAAGTGTCCAGTATAAGAAAGTCTGGCTTTCAGAGCAAGGGATAAAAAAAAAGTTCAGAAACCCTCATTTACCTGAAATAACCTGTGAAGACTTGAATCTTAATGAAACTTGTCAGCTTCCAATAACTGAAAGATATTTATGGTACTTTTACAATGATCAGATCCACACCTTTTGCTTTATGATACAGTTTTTATCGTTGTTACTCAAAACCATTTTGATTAAAAGCAATCTTTGGTATAGTGTGAATTAATCTCTTTTGTAAGGGGCTTCTAATAATTCTAATTATTATTGTAATACTCTTAATACTTACTTATTAACTGTCCTCCTTTTCAATTTCACATTCTTCAGCTGAGATAAAATCCTGGTAAAGCTTTTACATTTACTCTTCTCAAGCATCGTGGCTTGTTGGATTTAAACCACTGCACTGCTTTGTATATCCTCAGTTTAGCGGGTCTTGCACCTGCTGGACTTTGAGCAAACTCTATAGAGGAAGCCAAGCAAGTTGAATAGCAAAAGGCAACTTGCTCTGCCTGGGGCTGTGAATCATCTTCTGCCACAGTGCAGTCATTTGGCCTGCTGGAAGGGAAGAACTCACCTTCAGGAATGGTGGGCTGAAAGCAGGAGAGAGTAGACCTTCCCTGTTTTGCAGCACAAGGCAATGCAGTCCTTTAATAACCACAGGGTTGAAGGAGGCTCACTTTAAAAGGGATACCAGAATTTCCTCTGAAAGAAGAGCCAAGCATTTGAGTGGTCATGATGACATGAAAGAAAACAAGGCAAGACACTTGCTCTGCCCCATCTGAGCTCTGGATACCATGAGGCTGCCCCATTTTAAGTTGTGTATTTACCACAATCAATCAATTTATTGAATGCTGTTTGAAGTAATACAGGCCAGTGACATAATGTATCCCCAGTGCTCCTTTTCACACTGATCCTCCTTTCTGCTTAGAGCTTAGGTTTCAAAGTTTCATCTTTGTGCCCTACACAAACAGCACTAATTACCTTGGCTAGATGACAGACCACATTGCTCACAGAGTTAACTGGCAAACCTAGCAAATTAACTGAGGATCACGTACTTCACAATCCCCATTTCAATTAGATGTTGAAGTGAAAACTCTTTCCATAGTTGTCATTCTCTAGTCCATATTCACCTTCCAAAATAATTTTGCCCAAGAAGGATGTTGCAGAATAGAGATTGCTATCAACAGAATCAAATTTGTAAGAGAAAGGGCTATATTGCTAAGTTTCTTAATGGGAGGCTTCAGTTACATACACTGCTCATTTGGTGGGGTTTTTTTTAGCAATAAATATGTGGAATTGGACTAGAGATCTGATCATAGGACCTAAACAGAAAATGAGGGTCTGTACAACAAGTATTCATGTAGCATTATCCATAATAGAAGCAGAGATACTGCTGCTATTTGAAAAAATATCCAAGAAAACCTGAAGCTGATTCCCCAAGGAAAAGAATGTACAATGCTGTCTTCTCCTGTACTTATTTTAAGACTCAAACTGGTTGAAACTGTTAATGAGATAAATATTCACCATTTTTCTTTCCTATACCATCTACCTTTCCTATTTTTACCCTGGTAGGCATCATTACCATAACATGGGCTCATTATGTTGTGCACTGGGGCCAGTTTCGAATGCTTAATAAGAAACCCTTCCTTGTCCACGTACCACTGTTGAACCTAATGGGACTGTTTGTGGGGTGATTGTTTACATAATTAAGGGTTGTGCTACAAGACGTGGAGTGACTTAGCAACATGCTCTGTGTATTTAATAAATTCTATTAACATATCTATTAACCAAGTTTATATGCTGAGGTGTAGCATAATCACTATTCTTTCACTGCCTTACAACAAACAAGGGAGGGAGAAAGAATCCCACGGTTACAATAACCACAAGGCAGGTCTCAGACAAATGGAAAGAAGTAAAGGAAGAAAGAGAACAGATGAATGGGTCACTGAGGAGACTAGATATAAGGGAATATAAAAACATTGAATGAATGATGGCAAGAGATGGCAACTATGATATACAAAGATTTTGCAAAGCGTCTAACACCATGTCGCAAGATCTTATTGTCAAAGTTAGTTCAAATTGCTTTGTCTGTGAACACTGACCTGGACAGAAACTTGATCAGCCATCTATGAATTCAGAGTGATGACAGCAAGCAGCAACACAAAGCTGAGAGATAGTGTAAGGTCAGGTTCTGCCTGGATCTGAGGTTTTGGAAGCTTGGATACCATGGCAAGGTATCACAGAAGTAAATTTAGAAGGCTGATTGAAAAAACTGAATAGCAACTGCTGATTTAGAAGAAAGGGCAAAAGGTTGATGAGGAAAGGGAGTAAATATTACTTTACAGGAATTATACATGCTGGTCAGGATGAAAGCACATGAATCTTTCACCACACAGGATTACAGAAGGCACATGGCAGGAATGGCCATTTTGGGGCCTGACAATCCAGTGGGCCCACTGGCTCATTTCCAGCATGGCAGAGGACCAATGAAAACAGCAGTTGGCAGCCAGTGCTCAAAGAAGGCAGGAAGCTCAAGGCATGCAAGGAGTGGTCTTTGCTCCACCTTCAGCCCCACTGAGCCAAACCTCTGAGTCATCCCTGGGCAGAGAGGTCCTACCTCTTACATGTTTAGACTGTACCTCTACCCTAGGCTGTAGAGAAGAGATGCCCCTGAGCAGAACTACCCCCTTTGGCAGAGATTCTGCCAAGAAGAAAGTTTCACTGATCATCCTGAATTTGTCCCATTGCCTGATTCACATATTTAGAGAGGGGCTCAGTTTGCCCCCCAGTTGCTGCTGTGCTTCTGGGGACCAAGGCCCCAAAGTTCACAGCGCAATTTGAACCTGATGTGGCCATGTTGAGGTCAACTCTGATTTCTGCCTGCTGCCAGAAGTCAGAGAAACCACAGACTCACTGTGACCAGATGTTGAAACCCCACACACAGTTCGCTCACACACACACACACAAGCAGATGGGCTCTGGAGACCTCCTCATCCACCCACATGTGCTCTGTGGTAGACTGAAAGCCAAGAAACAATGACAGCTGTCTCGCCTGAAATTCACAGCTCCTGGGCATAGCGTACACCATTCACAAACATCTGGTGCAGGATTTAGACCTGTTTCAGTATGCTTGCCAGTGGGTATTTCAGCTCAGCTAGTATGACAGCATTACATTTAGTTCTGTAATTGGAAAAAACAGGATATATGTACAATAAAGGATTTTAGTATACACTTTAGTAAAATAACCTTTGGAAAGGGTAAATATTCTGATATTGGAAGTGGCAGGGAAACAGGCTCATTAGCCAGATTGTCTAATTACCTTTCCATAGACTCACAGGCAACCACCCTGGACCCAAAAGCTGGAAAATAGGAAGTTCCACTTAAATACAAGAAAAAATTTCTTTACCATGAGGGTGTCAAAGCTCTGGAACAGGCTGCCCAGGGAGGTTGTGGAGTCCCCTTCTCTGAAGATATTCAAGACCCGCCTGGATGCAGTCCTGAGTAATGTGCTCTAGGGGATCCTGCTTTAGTAGGGGGGTTGGACTAGATGATCTCTAGAGGTCCCTTCCAACTCTGACAATTCTGTGATTTTGTGAAAAGCCACACAGGCACACGCTGGTGGTAGGGGCCTGTGTCTGCCTCCCACCCTGGGGTGGCACTCACTGGGGCACCTCTCCTCTTTTCAGGTCAGCTTCACTCTTTTCTGCCATGCGTCACAGGCATGGTTCTTACCACCTCTGCTTTGCCTTCCTTAAGGTCATGAGGATCTGGTCATTGTGGGAAGGTTCATCCTCCTCCTTGCCCTGGGAGATGCTGGCTGGAGGACAGGGAAAGGGATGTTTTGATGAGAGCAGGTGTTCAGGCATGTGCCCCTTTTCCAGCTTCACTGACTTCCCACCACACTGGAAGAAATACTCCTGGGTGGGTCCTTCCACACCTCCCCACTGGAGGGGCAAGAAAAAGAAACAGAGAGAAGGTAGAAATTAATTCCAGCTTGACTTTAGCTCACTTGTTAGGTCTTCCCTGCTTGCCAAATAAAAGCACCATGGTAACAGCAACAACCAAATTAATGAATTAGAAAGCACTGATCTTTGCAAATTGTAGCTGCAGCCACAAAGCCCCATACAAGGAAAAAAAAACATCCAAATTGAGAGGCACGCGACACAGATCTAATACAACTGCACAGCTCCTTTGCCTAGCCAGAGAAAGGTGCCAAATCACAGCCATATGCAGAGATCTGAAGGACTGATTTCAGTTGGGAGTCTGGTGTTCCCTCCACTCTAAATTCTTGCTCTTTTTGCCTTTACATCTTTCCGAGGGGAACCCTTTGGGAGGGAGAATTTAATCTACTGTTATTCTAACAGTAGGTGAATTCACAGTGAAAATGAGGGGACTGTTCTCCATTACAAATCACACTCCTTTTACAAGTGCTAGCTTCTCACTCAAATAGCAATACAAGCACATTTCAGAAAAAATACTGAATAATCTAAGCCTCAGCTTAGGAAATAAGTACAAGTAAAAACTCTTGATCTTTTAGGTATTCATGAAGTGCTTGCTATTTTTTTGGAGGGATTTTTTGGTCTTCTAGCATATGAGCGATTCAACAAAAGATGTAGGATCACTTTTTTTTTTTATGCTTAAGTAGTATCTCCTAAAAGTGAAGAAGCAAAGGACTAGTAGCAGCTTAAAAGCACTTGGAAAAATGTAAGAAATGGGCAACCTACTGAACAGAAGAGCTGCTCCAAAAGGGGGAAAGATTGTTGATTAACAGCTAAGAGTTGTGATAAAGGAAGAACAGATGAATTTTAGCTTTCTTGAACTGGAGCTGGGGATGACACATCAAGAGGAAATGCCAGACAGACAGTCTGAAATTTCATTTGGACACAAGCAGATGGGTCTGGAACAGAAAGATTGATCTCAACCTTGTCCATATAAAGACAGTAATTAACTTTGTAGTTACAGATGAGTCAGGTACATGAGAAAAGAGAACGAAACCAAAGGCAGACTGCTCTACAAGACTCGAAATATGAGCTAATATTTTCCTTCCTTGATTCCATGCCCATGTGATAATGTGTGTGCTTTCACATCACTTACTTCAGTGGTTTATTTTAACACAGAAAGCAGATTTTCCACAGTCCTAAGCCTTCAGAGGTGTCCTGCAATGCAAAAATATGGTTACTGACAACAGCACACATTTTCAGAAAAACAAGATATATTCCAGTTTGGGGAATCTAAAGGGTTACTGACATATGTACAAACAGTGAGTTTGTAAGTATCTGTAAGTATTGCATGCTAGTAAATATTTTATGTTACAGTTTGAGAAAAGGAAAATGAAGTCTTACTGGTATACCTTACTGACAGATGTGGAGACTGAAGCTACGAATCTTTCTTTTTACTGACCAGACCTGCAACATGACTTGAAAGTTGTATTTAGTGCCTGCCAAGAGGGCATCAGGATGATTTAGATGACAGAGGGTAATTTGTTCTAACACAGGACTTCTGCCTGTGATGTAGAGGTTCTTTGGCTCCTGCAGGACCATGGTCACTGCTTGGTTCTACTAAACATCTTGTGCTCTGGAAACAAAAGGGTGGAAAAGGGGTCACACCTGTGACACTCTTGAGGGGAGGAGGGGACCAAACAGGTGACCAAAACTGACCAAAGTATTCCATCCCATAGGCATCATACTTGGTATAAATCTGAGGAATCACGAGGGTCAAGCTCTCTTCCATGGCTGGTTTTCTGGGAGGACTCCATCTCTTCATCTGCCTTTGATCCTGATCCATGCATTCCTGAATCTGTGAGTTCCTGAATCCAGTTCCTATCTGCCCCTGACTCCAGAAGCCCACTCTGTGACTTTCCCAGAGCTGCCCTGCGGCCTCTATGGTAATATGAGCATTACTGGGGGTGAGAACCATAGTGGTTTTGTATATATTTTTTCATATTTCATTTTTTTCATTTTCATCATTATTGTTTTCATTAAAGCTGTGAGGTTTATTTTCCAACCTATAAGTCTCTCTCCCTTATTCCTTATACCTTTCCCTCTCTGGGAAGGGAGAGGCATTAATAGAGAGCATCTGCCATTCATTTAATTACCAGCCCAGTGTTAAAATTCAACAGCCATGTGTAGAATTGGTGCTTGGAAATGCAGTCCAGTTACAGTATCTCTGTCAGAAAGAGTCACATCCATGCTGGCTCTCACTATTTCACTGTAATCTTCTGCCTGCTTCATGTCTTTGCCAAAGCCCCAACATCCTCCAACACATAGCAGCCCTCAGCTGATTTTGGCAGCTGTGGCCCTCAATACCCACCAGCTAGTCAACAGCAATGGATATTCCCATTGCTGTTACTCTTCTGCTCAACCCCTTTGGTGCCTCTTCCACCTGCAACATCTTCAGGTAAGGGCAGAGCTGGTGCATGGCTTCGGTGCCCAAACTGCTGCACAAACGTGCACAGCATGTGTGTCCTAGAGTACCACAACAGCTATAATAGTTAATGGAACACTAAGGTTGTATGACAGACAAGGGTATTGGTGTATGGGTGCACCTGTACAGAGAGTTTGGAAGGGAAATTCTGTTGCATGGGAATTTTTCATTGCAGGGTTCTATCTTCCAAATAAATGCCAGTTTTACCAGATCCAAATTAAGCTCATACTGCTAATTTATTTTGCCTTTCAGCACATTTTGCAGTAATCTCGGTTGGCTAAATGTAGCTATTTTCACTCAAGTACCAGAATTTTCTTCAGTGTCTTTGTCTCCTCTTTTCTCTTCAGGTCATTTAATGATTGACAGTTCAATGTACTGTGAGAACATTGGAGGGTAGGAGATTACTGTGTGCTGCAGTCAGAATGTCCGTGCTGCACAGAAATGTATTCTCCTCATTATTACCTATTTGACAAAGATTTAAGAGTGTTTTGCAGCTGTGGGCCACGTGTAAAAAAGACTACAGATCATTTCCAAAAGACAAATTGCAAAAAGCCAGGGTAATTTACAGTGAGCTGTACTCAACTACATTAAGGAGTCGATGAAAGCACGTCTTTAGTGTGCACCACTGCTGCATACCACATCATGAGAAGGAAATTGGAAATAGCAGGTAGCAGCACAGCTGGCTGAAAATTTTGGGTATTTCATATTCTTCCACTGGAAAATGGGATTTTGTTGAACTAGGAAACAGGAAAATCTCTGATGTGTGTTTCTCTGTTCTATTTACTATTAGCCAAAGGAAAGGGATACATTGTGTCTGCAGCTGTGCGACAAGGAAAACCTGCTGCTTCTGAGCTGCTACAGAGCACTGTTGGAGTCATTCCCTCCCCATTGCTCTCACTTTCCTCGTGGGTCCTGGGCCCCAGCTGGATGCCCTTGGAGCCCCATCATCCTTCCCAGAGACCCAGCAGATGCAGCACCCACTGTATCACATCTCCCCAGCAAGGCAAGGGGGAAAACAAGCATCGGAGGCACAGGGCATCTGCCACGGGTGCCAGGTGAGAAACACAACTTCCCCCCCCTGCTCTCCTCCTCTTTCCTCGCCTTCATACCCTGATGCTGGGCCTGAGGGCTTGTAATTTGTAATAGTCATGATCCTGCACACTGCAGCCTGAGAACCAATGCTTGGCCAGAGAGCAGGGGAACAGCAGGGAGGAGGGCTAGGGAGCTTCAGATCCCATGAGGGTAGTTCAGCCAGATGGAGAAATTAATGACAGCTCGTAATGCACAAAGCACTCGGAGAGAAAGCCAGCATTACATTCTTGTGTGCTGATCCAGATTATGGGAACCTACATTAATCTCTTATTTAATGCATGGCTGCTCTGCAGTACCAGTTGTCATGAGTCTCATACACACCCTGGTTCATCTGTGTAATCCAAAGCTTCCGGTAGTGATTTTTGCTGACCTGAAAGGTCAAAGAGATACTTACCCACAATTTGCAAATCACCTCATAATTGACACAAAATGGGCTGGTTGGTGAATGGCCAGATAACAGAGGCACCAAGATGCTATCAACAAGCTTTTGAATTTAAACAGATCCCAGTGACACATACACATCTTAGTTGTGGGCACCTTTGGGGGGAATTCCTGTAGGAAACATCAAACACAACTTGAATGCTCCATTAAACCAAACCCACCTTTCCAAGTGATGATGCAAGGGCTGTATTACTTTAGCCCGTGCTTGGTTTGCTCTTAGTGTTTGGTTTTGAACGGCACTGAAAACATGTGCTTTCATCTTTGCCACTTTGCAACACCAAAACAAAAGCAACTACTATAACCAGTATTATCATCGAATCATAGAATGGTTTGGGTTGGAAGGGACCTTAAAGATCATCTAGATCCAACCCCCCTGCATTGACAGGGACACCTCCCACTTGACCAGGTTGCTCAGAGCCTCATCCAACCTGGACCCGAACACTTCCAGGGATGCGGCCTCCCCAAGTCCCCTGAGAAACCTGTGCCAGCGTCTCACCACTCTCATAGTGAAGAATTTCCTCCTAATATCTAATGGAAAGGAGAGGCAAGGAGGGGCAAGGAGGAGTAACAACTAGGCTCAATTACACCCAAATCACAGGTGCAGAAGCAAAGATGACTGAAGAGACCTGAGCAGTGCCACCAGGCAACAGGGGTAGGAAAAGGGACACAAGCAGCAACATCTGTCACTTTAGTCTCTCAACAAGCAACACTAATGTGGGACAGGGGTAACATGCCGAGACCAATTCTTCGAAAGTCATCCTTGCCAACCCTGATGTACAATTCAGAGTGAGGGTTTGATCCTGAAAATTATTCTGCCTGTGTGCCCTGAAATGACCTGAAGTAGACTCCCCTTAAGTTTAGGCCAGGGACATAGGTGCAACAGTTGATAACCAGGCAGTGCAGGATTCCTTCATCTGTACCAAACATTAGGCCTGAGAGTGCTGACAGTCTGGTTATGTGATGTTTGACAGTTTCCTTTCTGGCATTTGGCTGGGACCTCCTGCATGATGGAAATGCTGTTATTTTCCAGTGTCAATAAGTATATATTAAAATAAACAGGATCCCCACAGCTGAATAAAGGCAGAAGAAAATAAGCACATCATTAGGAAATTCGCTCTCTTCCTTAAATGGAAATTATTTCCTTCTAGAAGTAATTCCCACAAACAGGGTTTTCAGTGTCTCTTTCACTTAGTGACTCTCTGATGACTGCATAGCACAAGCTTACTGCCTCTTCTCCTTGGGTGCACCACTCTCTTCCACCCAGACACTTACTTCCATAAACCTTGTAGGAAATTACAATCTTTTGAGACAGATACACTTGTCAGATATGACCAATGTTTGCAAAGAGTTTGTAGGTAGGGGGACATGTAACCTGTGCTCACACAGCTTCATTTCCACTGGGAACCAAACCAAAGAGGCCAAACCCTCAGGACAGGATGCACTTGCAGCCTGACCATGATGCCGCCTAGTGAGGAACATCTGTTGGGGGACTGCTGGTGATAACATGATCAGCTCAGGCTATACAGCAGGTAGGACCCGAGTGACAAGTGAGACAGGCTGTTGGAGGGCAGCAGAGAAGCTGGCATGGGCACCTGCTCCAGGACAGCCCAGGAGGCTTGGGTGCAGGTACCACCTTGCACACAGGTTTGTGCAAAGGTTTCGCTTGCCTCGGACCTTGTGCTGTTCTTCTCTTCTCTGACTGAAAAAAAAGAAAGGAAAGCACCTGCAGAAAGAAAGTGATACAGAAAGAACACCACCCCTATAGTGCAAAGCAGTCACTGAGTAACTCGGGCATCCTCATCCCAAGGCAGAGGACCCAGTTCAACTCCCTCCCAGGTCTCAGGAAAGGGGTATCATGTTCTGATCCCATCCTCTCTTGCTTAGCAAGCTACAGATCTAAAGCCTCATTCCACGTATTTCCATCCTGCAGTTTTTAGAAACTTCTCTATCATCTCGAAGTCAAATCAGCAAGAGAGAAATGTATTCACACCTTCTACAAGTGTCTCCCCACAACTCTATGACCTTAAGACAGTCAAACAACTATAGGGTCCACTAAGCAGGTTTCTCGCTCACTTTAACTATGTATTCTGCCTAAGAATGCAATCCTGTTCTGCAATGCAAGTAAACAAAAATGGAGTGGTGGTTTTCTTGGCAGGAGAAAAAGCACGTTTTTTGTGAGCCACAAAAACAAATGAAATTGGCTAAAAAAAAAAAATCTCAACAATCCTAAATTTAGTAAGTGTTGGAGGATTGCTTATGCAGTGCTCAGCTGATGGATGGGATGCTGAAAGCAGACCAAACCTCTGTGCTACTCTGAATACCATCTACTGAATAAACTACTCATGTCATCAGCATTAATAGGCAGCTGCATTAGTGACATCGCCTCGCCTTGCTTAAATCAGGGCCAAGCTTTAGTCAAGCAGGGGAGGAAAGAGAGATTATAGCCTGAAGGTGCTACAGTTTGGAGCCAGAGTCCAAGGCAATGGTCTTACAATACAATGAAGCAGTGTGGAGGTAATCTCCTGGCTTCATCCCAGGTTCAGTAAATCTGTGCTCTAAATTAAAAGTGTGTGATCCTAAGCTAATCTTGACAGGACTATTTGATCCAGGCAAAGGACATACTAATGCAGCAATATTTGCTTCATTTTTGGAGCATATGATAAGTGCTATGTAGAAACAACCTCGTCTTAAACAGGCTTGAGAACTCAATCACTGCAACAGAAGGAAATGTGGAGTTTGCTCTGCACACACATTACTGCTGCTTCTTTTGTCTTAACTCAGAATTTGGTAACAGAAAGTAGAAACACATGGAGTTAAGTCCAGTAAAAGAAATAACGAGACTTACTAATCTTTAGTCCTTCCTTCTTCACCACCTTTGCTGGATAGTGGGTTCCATGGAATGCTGTGGACACATTCACCTAATGGTTCCCCTGAATGGCTCTAAGAAGTTCCTTGTTCAATGTCCAAGTTTGTCCCCCAAGTTGGTCTCTCAAGGGTTTTGGATGCTTTGCAAGAGAAAAATACATCTGACTTTGGGTGTCTCATAGGAATAAGTGAAACAGAAGTGCTATGCAAGACCATGCAGACAGGCTGGAAGGCTGAAAAGGGGGCCAAGACATTGTTACAGCAACAAACAGTGTCTTGTCTGCTCTGTTGCATGTTGTCAAGTACTCTTCTGGTTCTACAGCCCAGACATTTGAGCTGGTTTTGCTATCATTACAAAACAAAAGGGAATCTTGTAAAACTTTAGACTTTTCCAGAGAATAAGAATAAAATCAACAATATTAAAGAAGAGTCCTACTGACAACCTTAACAGAGGGTGGAAAGTAAGAATTCAAGTCAGTCAAACAGTGAATTAGGATGGGTTGGTGGAAGAGCACAGGTGGTTCCCATTACTGCTAATAGCACCAAAACTGCCAAAGCATGTGCTTGAACTATGATCCTTGCTTGGGGCTTTCCTGGACTGCTTAATTTACATATCAAAAAAAAGGTGAAGAGCTGGAATAAGGGGAGACAAGTATCAGAAGGTTCACTTAGAAGAGGAGTAAAGAAAGCAAACAGTACCACAGCAGTGCTCTCCACTTCCTAAATGACAGAAAAGATATTCTTATTAAGGGAAGCGGCAAGTTTTAAAATCATGTCAGAGAGTGTGAATGTCGTGTTCTGTTTGTTAGAAGCCTTCAAGTCTCATCAGGAAACAGTTCATTAGAAATTCCTCTGCAGCTAGTACAGAATGTCTGCTCCAAATGACTCGAATACTCTTTCACCTTATTAGTAAGCTCAAATATAAGTGTAGTGTGCTAACAGTTGTGGTGGCAGACAGTTATTACAGTGCACCTATGAGCTGCTATATGACAGGTATGGTAATGTTAGTAATTAACCAGAGTGCTACTAGTGATGCAACTCAGACAATGTGGTAGTTCAGAGTTTGGTACTTCTGGAGAGTAATTTATCCTACTTTTCGGTAGACATCTAGGATACCACCATCAAAATAATATACCAGGTGAAAAATATCTCTGTAAGTTAAATGGCCATTATTTTTACTTTCTTTTTCTTGGTACTAGTATCAGATTCTCCAGTCAGGATTATTCTCTCACTCAAGTCTTTGACAGTGTGAACCAGATCTTAACCTCCTTGCATCCAGAGGAAGGATGGGGACAGGGGCTAGTAGCCAGTTAAATAGTCTGCATTCCCAAACATCCAGGTGTCAGATGTGTATGCTGTACATCAGAAAGTTTGCTTTGCCAGATCATCCTTTCATCCACTTTCCTTTCAGCTGTGTAGGAAAATCCAAGCCTTACTGCCTAACCTCCTGGTATCTACCTCCACAGAGCAGCTTTTTTCTTCTCCTTTAGCTCTACTAGCATCTGCCAGACAGCTCTGCTACATCAGTAAGTGATCTCCAGGACTGCAAATGGCAAAACTGCAAACTTGTGCATCTCTGACATTCCTAGATAGTGAACAGATAGTGAACAGTTCTGTATTTCTTATTTGTCCTTGGGCAATAAAGGTAGCAAGGAATAAATAACCTTCATAGAAAGGCATTGATTTAATGTTTCTCAAGATTAACGTCTGCCTTATCAGATTTGGGGTTTTTTGTTTGGTAAAATGCAACACAAGAACTCAACTCAAACACAACGCAGACACCTTCATACATTAGAGCTTATAAAATCAGATCCTGTTGTCATTAATTTTATCTTTCCTTTTCAAAAAGAAAAATACAAGCGGCAACTTGCTATGGTTAAGGGTAGAATGGATTTCTGTTCCTTGTAAAGAGTACTTTTACACTGAAATTGCACCAAACAGAATCACAGAATCACAGAATCTTAGGGGTTGGAAGGGACCTCGAAAGATCATCTAGTCCAACCCCCCTGCCAGGCAGGGTCACCTAGAGTACATCATATAGGAACGCATCCAGGTGGGTTTTGAATGTCTCCAGTGAAGGAGACTCCACCACCTCCCTGGGCAGCCTGTTCCAGTGCTCTGTCACTCTCATAGTAAAGAAGTTTTTTCTGATATTTACATGGAACCTCCTATGCTCCAGTTTGCATCCATTGCCCCTTGTCCTATCACTGGATGTCACTGAAAAAAGCCTGGCTCCATCATCCTGACACTCCCCCTTAACGTATTTGTAAACTTTGATGAGGTCACCCCTCAGTCTCCTCTTCTCCAAGCTAAAGAGACCCAGCTCCCTCAGCCTTTCCTCATAAGGGAGATACTCCATTCCCTTAATCATCTTTGTGACTCTGCACTGGACTCTTTCAAGCAGTTCCCTGTCCTTCTTGAACTGTGGGGCCCAGCACTGAACACAATACTCCAGATGTGGCCTCACCAAGGCAGAATAGAAGGGGAGAAGAACCTCTCTTGACCTACTAACCACACCCTTTCTAATGCACCCCAGAATGCCATTGGCCTTCTTGGCCACAAGGGCACATTGCTGGCTCATGGTCATCCTCCTGTCCACCAGGACCCCCAGGTCCCTTTCTCCTACACTGCTCTCCAGCAGGTCACCTCCCAACCTGTACTGGCACATGGGCTTGCTCTTTCCCCAGATGCAAGACTCTACACTTGCCCTTGTTGTATTTCATCAAGTTTCTCCCCGCCCAACTCTCCAGCCTGTCCAGGTCTCTCTGAATGGCAGCACAGCCTTCTGGTGTGTCAGCCACTCCTCCCAGTTTAGTGTCATCAGCAAACTTGCTGAGGGTACATTCTATACCCTCATCCAGGTCGTTGATGAAAATATTGAACAGTACCAGTCCCAGTACCAACCCCTGAGGGACTCCACTAGTCACAGACTTCCAACTAGATTCTGTCCCATTGACCACAACTCTCTGACTTCTTCCTTTCAACCAATTCACGATCCATCTCACTACCTGATCATCAAGACCACACTTCCTTAGCTTATCTACAAGGATGCTGTGGGAGACAGAAGCCTGAATTTCATTAAGATTAGAAAATACCTGTGTTTTCAATGGATGTTCATCTCATCAGCCACCAGAAAAATTAAATCCATACTTACTGCTTGAAGATACAGGTCATATAGTCAAACATCTCCCTTGCTCTAGCTAGTCATCATCTGACAATCAGGAGAAGTAGCATCAAATCTGAGGTTAACAATTTTTGCATGCCTGGAACACCAATGTTTATTTCCTCCTTGTAGACAGACCAGAATACAATAGCAACATCACAGCCTGAGCAGCTTTCACATGTAACCAGCCCTCATGCCCCAGAGTGTGAAGAGGAGCAGGCTGACAACTATGCAATGGGGCATCAGACATTCTTTTTTTTTTTTTTTTAAGTGTATTCATCTTCCATTTTAAAATATCTCTAGGATATGAACATTGCATATGTTACCTTCATCACTCACCTCTAGCCAATTAATTAATAGAGATGGGGATATATTAACCAATATTCCTGTAACCTCTATGCAGACCTCTTGCAATTTTTTCTGCTAGATGGAAGAATGGCCACACTTAACATTGGAAAATCCAGGCAATAGAATCAAACTCCTGTGAATGGTGACTACATGGCAACCAAGACATGCAGAGGAAATTGGATAAAGATGAAGCTCCAGGGGACCTTAAATATGGATGGGGTACCTTGAAAGAGAAAAGAGAAGATGATGTGTCACAGTGTTAAAAAATGCACTGGGTTGAAAGATTCACTGCTACAAAAGGGGGCATAGTCCAGAACAATCAGAGACCTGCTGCATTCATTTACCTTGTGAAACATAACTCGACAGTCCTTTTGACAGATTTCAGGTAAGACCTATTCATTCTGAAGGGTGAAGCCAAAAAAAGGATTAAAAAAAACCCCACAACCTGGAGAGCTTTTTTTAGTGCTTGTCATCTCAGAATGATGATGACTAATTATAGGAACTGCTCTCATTATGGGTGACCTCTGCTCACAATGAGTGGTATCTTGTTACTGGAGTAAGGTGGAGAAATGAATTAAATCACTCAGCATAAGTTCTTGACCCTTCAAAGCACAGCAGAATCTGGCCCCTACTTAGCTGTGCAGCCAACCTGCCCCCAAAAATTTCCACTAGAAAGATCTTGCTGCTGTAATGGAAAACACTATATGGGCTATACATGACCTATCTGAGCCTAGAAAGCTATTAAAAAAACAAAAACAAAAACAAAACAACAAACAAAGAACTACAAAAAATAAAAAAGAAAATCCCCTGACAAAAGAGAAGAGATAACTATCATCCCTATGGCCAACCTTCATGTTACTGTCAGGGATGCACTCACGACTGGTTTTTTACTAATGTGCTCATACTTAAAGGAACGTTTGTATTCCTGACTTGTTTTTGTTTCCATTACTAAATTCATGTCTCAGAGAGCTTGGTTAGCTGGCTACTCACAGACATCAAAGGAGACACAAAACTTTGAAGGAGCTGGGAGGTGGCAAGACATCACTGTGAAAGGTGGGCAAGAGATATTGCTCTTGCATCTTTGCTAAATGGTGATAATATTAAAACATGTTATCTGTTTTCTGGACAGAGAAGGAAAGTTGTTCCTACCTTTCAGTGAGCTAGGGAATCAGATCCCTTCTAACACGGTGCTGTTTGTGCATTCTAACACTTCATGAGAAAAAAAAATCCTTTTAAACCCCAAAATATAACTTTTACTGGAGAAATGTTAAAAAAGTTAGATAATATAACATTTCTTTCTTGATTTTTTTCCATATAGAAATTTTTCGTCTATACTGCAATTTTTCTAATCCATTTTACCCTCCATATGTATTCCATAAGAATCTCCATTCAGGTCCAGTCTTTACTTTCTTATTCCAAGTCAAATTAATTGAATCACATTGTAGACCTGTAGCTCTTCTTGAATATGGCAAAAGAACTATGATAAAGCTAAAGTAATATGAATCCCATGCCACTGTATGCCAAATCACTTTCTTAGTAGAGAGAGAAGTTCAAAGGCTATAAAAATGCAGAGGAAGGTTTTTCTTTACAATTCATGGAATTTCTAAGAAGCTTTGCGCAATGTTCAAGATCTGTATTCAGTGATAAAATACTTGAATATTATGATACACGTGTGCACTTCAAAAGTAATTTCAAAGCTTTGATGGAGCACTTCCCACTTAAAAGACTTCATGTACAAGCAATGCAAAGGGTTAAAAACTCTACCAATTTTACCAAAAAGGGGAAATCCAATGCTTTTGTCTTTATTGTGCTGCACAACAAAACAACGTGCTTTCTGTACTAGAAAGGCTAGGAGTAATATGTTCAGAAAAATACTAGCAGTGGTATCACCCCAAAAGGTTAAGAGGAGTTACTTATCTGTAATGATTTATAGAACTGACAAGACAGATTACAAATAGGGCTAGGAAATGCACAGACAGAAAAGCTTAGAAGGAAATCATTGTGTCAGGGCACTGAGCAGATAGATCCTTTCTGTAATGAAACAAGTGTCCTAATTCATAAATCATGTTTGCCAGAAATAAATAAAAACAGAATCAAAGTTGGTAGCTCCTGTCTTTACTATGCACTGAGCAAAAAGGTTGTCTCCCTGAAGCATAACAGAGATGGAAGCATTATTTGTTGATCTACTCCAACCAGGCATGTCTGAGTGATGTTTTCCACCCTTCGTGTGGTGTTTGTGCTGTATATTATCAATAGTGGCTGCTGAGGCCAAGGTCTCAGTTGTCAGATAAGTGCTCAGCTGTGACTTGGGTTTTAAGCAGCAAATTGTCAATGTCCCGCCAAGAGATGGACACTGCAGTAAAACCTGTCCTTTACTTTAATGGCCCAGATGTCAGAGAAAAGTTTTGTCATGGTAGTTGAAACTGTGTGTTAATCTTCCCCCTCCACACCAAGACTAATGGGATGGCAGTGCTTGCCCACCTAGCAAAGCTCCTCACGTAAATTAGCCCAAGCAATTTCCCAACGTGTAATAAACATCGACGTCTCACTGGTGTTCCTTGGATGGCATTGCAGATGAGATCTACCCAAGGACATATTATTTTGGTTCAGAAAATGTCAACCTTGAGGCAAAAGCAATACTTGACCCAATACAAGAACTGACCATAAAAACTTCCCAGATACACTCGAGATAACCAGGATTTGAGTGACCTACCATTTACTTTTTGTAAGCTACGGCATTGATACAGCTTAGACCTTCGACCATTTCCCCCTGCCATTAAAGAGACCAGCTAATAAATGATACTACAAAAAAAGTATCATCTCTTCTAACTTTTATGATCTAAAATGTAGACACTTACGAGAAGGCACTTGTCAGGTTGCCCTCCATAGCTGACAGAAAGTTGTCTCTATGTAGCAGTTCATTTTACCTATTTTAGATATTTATCCCAGAGTGTTCTTCAGAGGTGTTCCCCTTTTACCTTCAAAGAGGAAAAAAATTCACCCATAGTGTTTGAGTTCCTTTAACATAAAAATGCAACTGTGGCTTGAGCAACAGACATGTTTTGTTTGCCTGTGACTGCTCACACTCTAAAAGTCTTCTTCAAAGTGCAAACAACTATGCTGAAGCTATTAAAAGCAAAAGAACAAAGATACTGGGTCAGACCAAGAGTCTAGCTAACATAATACCCTGAATCTAACAGTGCCCCCAGGAGATAGTCAGGGAAACATATAAAAAGAGACAGGACATATTTTGCTATTTCCCTGATTTGTCTAGCCAGCATCATTTAATCATCGGTACAATTTTACTTCTCCAGATATCCTTTGTGTCACCAGAATTAAACCAGTGAAGTTTTAATCAAAGCATGTGCAGGTTTTCTGTATGTCTAATTCAGCAACAGGATAATTGATTGCCTCTACAGGCAGCATCCATCACACCCTCACTGCAGCTACACCTTCAGGTAGGGTTAAATGGTTTGTAAGTGTTTCTAAAGGTCCTTGCTTACGGAATAGGATTGTATCTATCTCCATGTCCTGGCACATGGTTAAAAATGCTACCTATACACCAGACTACAGGGCAGTATCATAACCTCCTTACATCCAGCATAACCAGCAGTGTGAAAATGGGAAACCAGTCCTGACAGAAAGCATTAAAAAGTGCAACTGTCCTGCAGCGGACTTTGGTTTGGGGCAAATGTAGACTCAAAGGTGAGTCTCATTGTGTCTCAGATGGGCTGACCTATTAGAGGGAAAGAAAAAAAAAAAGAAGTAATTCAAAATCAATCTCAGCTTCCAATTGGGAAAATAATTGCATTTCATGTAGGCCATAAGCAACGGGGAAGAGGCAGCTTTGTGCCATTAAGAATGACCCTTTTTTGTAAATCTTGTGCCTTCATTGGACCTGCCACTCCTAGCAGGGCTCTGCCTTTAAAATCATAACTTTGCAAGTTTGGTCATTCATTTCTGTGTCAGACTGAGAAAACTGGAGCACTGTTTCCCTTCATTGAAGGAAACCTTCACATTGACTCCCATTAGCTTTGGACAGTTCTGTCTGAGGAGTAGCAGTGAAGATATAGATGTAGCTTGAGATGAAGGCGACGGTGCATCCTGACTTGCTCAGGATGTGAATATACAGAAAAAGGGCATAGAGTTTCCTGCATCAGGGACAGCAACAAATGCCAAGCACTGAACAATGAGCACTACTAAGGACTGGCACATTTACAGGCAAGAAATGTTAGACAGAAGAGAAACCAGCTTCTCACAGAGGTAGAGGTGTCCTTGGCCTAGAGAGAGAAAACGTTTGTAAATCAGGGCACCATCTACATGCTGCTTCAGCTTGCTTCCTCCAGTAGCAGTGACCCAGTTCACAGACCCCGTGGTGATGGTCCCATGGAAGATTTACTGAGCTGTTGGCAGAGAGCATCAATGCACACACATCACACTTGTCTGTCCAGGACCAACAGAGCCATGACAGAGAGTTGTATCTGTCATTCTTCTGCAAGGCACAGAGTTGCATTCAGCGTTTGTGGCAAGCAAGCACGAGAAATGGGGCTTTTATTCCTTTCCCTCACTTCTCAGGAACATTCAGTATTTAGCAAGGTCTGTGAAAAATTACCAGGACTAATGCTAGGATGCTGAAGTGCTTTTGGTTGACAGCGTACAGGGATGCTCTGTATTAGTCCTGTCACTAATGTGTCACTTTCACTTTTTCCAGCTAAGAAATAATGAGCCAGAAAACTTCTAAAATATTTTTAAAAACCTTTCCTTTCCCCAGGGCCACCAAGCATACATTAGTCCACACCATACATCACTATCTCTCACTGACTGCTTTTTATTTCTAAGAGCACAGACTAGTTGCAAGGGTGACTTAGCCCAGTCAAAAATTTGACTCAGACTTAAAACTATTACAGTACTATATAATTCATTGGCATTTCAGAGCAAACTGACTTGATGGGGGAAAATTAAAATATGTCTGAAGTATAGTAGTGTCTCTTTTCTACATTTCTTACATTTCCTACAATACTTTGTGTCTAGAGACCTCAAACTTCTTTTTAAATTAATATTTAATAAATTAACTTTATTCATCCTGAGCATTGTAGCTTTCCCCATTTTGCAGAGGCATGAAAACACTGAATGAGCTTGCCTGACTTCCACTTCTGAAAGAGCTAAGAACAAACTTGGACTAATCCAATTCTCAGTCACTGCCTTGGGCGCGTGGAAATATTTTTGAACCAGAGCACAATAAAGGGTTAACCACTCTATATAACCACTCTATACTACACCAGATAAAAATGAATCCTTCCCTTCATGTAAGGAATAGGCTGCAAGATTCCTTTGTTCCTTCCTAGACATCTCACATGAAAAGATGAAGGAAGGATAGAAATTGCTTTGTCTAACCTCAGGAAAATAGTTCCAGTTCATCAGGCTCAATCATGCCCTGACAACAGTGAAAAACTCTCTCAGTCCAAGATATTTGTTATATTTCCCTAATTTTTGCTCCTATCCATGCCCATACTACATATACATGCAGAAAGGAGAGGAAAAGAGAATAAAAACTGTTAAATTTTTTTTAAAACCCTCTTTTTAATATGAAGAACTGAAAGCTTTAAAATTCAGTTCATAATTCTCTACTCACATTGGTTCTCAGTAAGGGCATGGGTGGTTCATCCATTTTTAATCCTACCCTGTGGATTAACAATGGAAGAACTTGCTAGTTTTCTATCCATGGAAAGCAGAAATCAAAAAAACAGCTGGCAGTTTACAACTTATATATACTCTCCTTCCATTTTATACTTGAATGTAAAGATACCATTTTTATGCATGGTTCATCAGATAAAAAACTTATATTTCTTTGTTTACCTACTCCAAAAGTGATTGACTGATTAGTTTTCCAATTAAAAATCCAGTTCTGTCACATACAAAAAAATACAGATTGCAAAAACAGTAAGATGCCCCAAAATTTCCCCTTCTGGCAAGTGGATGGGGACTTTCTTCCTTATGTACAGGTTTCTGGAGCCTTCACCAGAAGAAAATTCTATTGAATCACGCTGGAAGATGCTCATAGCCCATTTTTTCCCTGATATCTTTGTCATCCTTTGGCAAACACAAAGTTCTACACATATATTTTTATGACTCAGTCAAGGTAGTTCTCCAGTAGTACCTCCACATAAAACCCCGTTCACAGTGCTGGGATAAAATAACAAACCCACTAACTGCACTAACTGCATAAAAACCAAACCACAAAATGCACAAAACAAACCAATCAACCAAGAAATGTAAAAAAAAAAAAAAAAAGCTCAGAAAAATGTAAACAGCAAGTGTGTTGCACTATCTGCCTCTCTTTGTGGACAGCTCTGAGAAATGATACTTTGCCTATCTCAAAGCTCACACAACTGGCATTATTGCAGAATACTAAAGAAACTATAATTTCTATTAGAGATTCAGTTATCCTACTTACAACCAGCTGCCTTTATGCTTTTATGTGCGATTTCACTTCCCACCCTGCTGGGATCTGTCACTAATTGTCTCTGTCTATTGTTGAATTTAATAGTCAACAGTATGACTTTGCCTAATTAAATAGGACAAATGCTCAAAGGATACATACCCTTCAAAAAAACTCACATCAGTAAGTACCTTGAGAGGTTTTTTTATAGATAAACCATGGAGGAATTGTCCTCTGAGACAAATCCTTTAAATGTTCCTCTAATTGAATACATTTCAACCCCCCCCACACCTCTGAGCTTGCTCTCTCCCTTTGGTACCTTCCACTGGCAAACCCACAAAAAGGAAAGAAAGTAAAGTGAACAGCCAAACTAAAACCTTCAAGACACACTGTTCTGGTTGGTGATGTTGACAAAAATACAACTGGAAGACAAATAACCTCCGTGAGGGCTGCCAGCACTGGGGAGCCTAGGGCAGCAGCTACCTGGAACAGCTAAGTAACTGCCACAGCTCCAAGGCTTGCATCTTCTCCTGGGAAACAGGTAGTCCAATGTGCAACAACCTCCTGTATCCTCTCAGTGCCAAGGAGGCTTGACTGCAAGCAAGGTGTGTATGTAAACCATACATGTGTCAATCCCTAAACCAATGCTGGGTGAAACGCCAGGTGTGATCAACCACCATTGCCTGGTTATTGAGTATGGAGCCTCCAATTCCTGAAACCTTTTCATGCACCAGCTGTAGCTGCAGCACCTACCCAGAAATCCTCACTGCTCTGGAGGGTGGCTCTCTCCTCTTCCATACTAGTGCCAACCATAGGAGAGGCTGGGGTTTAACCCTTCACATCACCAGTTGCAAGCTGAGCTCCTCACACCTGGTAATGAAGCGTCCTTGGTTAACAACATAACTGCAACTTTTACATGTTTCTTACACAGGGAATCCTAAACCAGAGATTTGGAACGTGTTGGGTTTTGTGGGAGGGGCAAGTTTCCACTATTAAAAAAATGTTAAAAAGCACTTTTTACAAGAGCATGTACAGATAGAACAAGGAGTAATGGCTTTAAACTGGAAAAGGGGAGATTTAGATTAGACATTAGGAAGAAATTCTTCACTGTGAGGGTGGTGAGACACTGGAACAGGTTGCCCAGGGAGGCTGTGGATGCCCCATCTCTGGAAGTGCTCAAGGCCAGGTTGGATGGGACTTTGAGCAACCTGGTCTCATGGGAAGTGTCCCTGCCCATGCAGAGTGTTGGAAATAGATTATCTTTAAGGTCCCTTCCAACTTAACCATTCTGTGATTCAATTATTCATCTTATTCTAGGATTACCGTTAAGGTTTGTGGGGAGTTTGTGGGTTTCAGTTTTGTTTTTTAAAAACACCAACTGAAATGCTACACGATGCCAAGGAGAACCTGTACTTTGGATGCCTAGCATCCTTATTTTCTCCCAGAGCCTGTGCTGTCTGGAACAAGCTACAGCTCCCAGGGTTCACTAAGAGGGACTTGGGATCATGGTAATGACACCGCAGCTTTGGGAGACAGAGAACTGTGGTGCTGGAGAGCAGTTTGGAGCAGAAGATCAGTGTTCCAGAAACACTTTCTGTTTAGGCTGAAGCATTTCAGTTTGGAAACAAAAAGTGCATGTGCATGGTTTTTAACTTTCAGTTGCTCCATTTTCTGAGGATATAAAAGGTACTGCATGACATACATGGAACATTTCAGTCCAGCAGGGAGAAATATGTGCACAAATCAATAATTTTAATAATGTACTTTCAACAATTGCTCTTCTATGAAAAAGAAAAAAAAAAAAAAGCTAAAAAGAAGAAAAAAAAAAAAGAGGGCAAGGCAGAACTGCCTTGTAGGCCCCTTTCACAAAGTGGATTGTGCCCTTCCTCCTCCCCATTGTATCCTGTCGTATCAGGAACGTACAACTGCTGGTGGTGTTGGAGCAACACCAGATACTGCACTTAGGAAGGCAAAAGAGGAAGATTTTTCCTGAGCCTGATCCCTTCAGAGCTACTGCCATGCCTGAGCAAAGACCCAGTTAATTCCTGGGAAGTCTAATCCTGCCTGTGAAGATTTTCCCAAGGAGTCTGTCAGTGGGCAAGGGTGTCCTTCCCTTGCAGCTGGAGACATACCACTGTCCCACTCTGCCCTCCACACAGGCCATTGCCTCCACCCACAGCAACTGGTGGATTTACTTCAGGAGTACCATTCACCATGATTTGAGAGTGAGCCACGTTGTGAAACTTAACCTTCACTGGTACATCAATGCAATTACTTTGTTCAGGATCTATATGACATATCCATGGTAAATCTGGCATGGAAACCCAGGATTCTTAATATATGGCTCCCAGTTGCCTGTGGTAATGCTTCTCATTCTTAGTGATGAGCACACTCATTAAAATGAGACAATACTATCCCCCAGAGTTTTAGAATTATAGAATTATTTTGGTTGGAAAAGACCTCTCAAATCATGTCCAACCCTTAACCTAGCTCACTGTCAAGTCCACCACTAAACCATGACCCTAAGCACCACATCTACATGTCTTTTAAATAACTCCAGGGATGGTGACCACACCACTTCACTGTACAGCCTGTTCCAGTGCCCGATGACCCTTTCTGTGAAGAAATTTTTTGTAATACACAATCTAAACCTCCCCTGGCACAACTTGAAGCAATTTCCTCTCATCCTATCACTTGTTAGTTGAGAGAGGAGACCAACCCCCATCTCACTACAACCTCCTTTCAGGTAGTTGTAGAGAGCAATAAGGTCTCCCCTCAGCCTCCTTTTCTCCAGGCTAAACAACCCCAGTTCCCTCAGATGCTACTCATAAGACTTTTGCAGCTTCATTGCCCTTCTCTGGACTCACTCCAGCACCTCAATATCTTCTTGTACTGAGGGGCCCAAAACTGAACACAAGATTCAAGATGCAGCCTCACCAGTGCTGAGTACAGTGGGACAATCACTTCCCTGCTCCTGCTGGCCACACTATTTCTAATACAAGCCAGGATGCTGTTGGCCTTCTTGGCTGCCTGGATACACTGCTGTCTCATATTCAGCCAGCTGTCAACAAATATCCCCAGGTCCTTTTCCATCAGGCATCTTTCCAGCCACTCTTCCCACTATTTTCATGATACAGAATGCAGTAAGATTACACTTAGCTCCAAGTTGCCATTCACAAATTGTTAAAATCACCTGTAAATCTTCTAAAGAGATGTTATGCCAGTAACATATGCAGTTCTACAGTCACAAGGCAGTTTTACAAACCACCCATCAAGTTACTAAGTTTCATACCAACAGACAAACTCTTATTAACAAAATTTTAGAAATGTTGATTAAAAATTTCTGGATTTGAGAAAATGTTTCTACCATCCTGAGACTTCAGTATTCAAAAATTTTATTTTCAAGCAATATTTCCTTGGAATTTGGCTTATGTTAGACAATCTAATGGGCCTTCTGGCCTTCTAATCTGTGAATCAGAACTGATTCTAAATAAGAAACTCATTGGAAAGCAAGAGGAAAAATTCCTAATGAAAGAAATTGTGCAGCAGATTAGAAAACATTATTCTCAATTAAGGTTTTGAACAGTGATGCCGTCATCTCACATTTTTCCAACTGGCTAGGGCACTAATGTTTCAAAACATTTCTAACCATTAAAACACACAGAAAAATTAAAACTGAACAGTGAGGAAATATTCAGCACACCGGAGGGAACACTGTGTTCGAAGCAAGTGGCTGTGCCCTGCCTCCGATTCCTGTGAAGGCACAGAAGCCATTAGGAAAAACAAAGACTAAAATTAAAGAGGCCCAGCTCCAATTTATCAGAGCAGAGATTATTTTCTTTTTGAGCTCAGATCTTAGCAGCAGAGAGAACCATCCTCCTTCAGGTGGTCACACTGCATTTGGGCCACGGGTAGCACCACTGAATAAATCTTGCACCTCTAGACCTTTGGATGCACCATGCATCAAGGGGTGGTGGAAGAGGACTGCAGCACGCTCAGTTATAAGAACTGCTATACTCTTCTTGCTCAGCCCGTTTTTTCCCCCCCTTCTCTCCTCTTTTCTGCATGGTCAGTCCATTTGCACTTGTCCACACAGATCCCAGGGCTGGGCCAGCCCCTTCCCAGTCATGGCTTTTAGGGTGAAACATACACAGCATCACTGCCTTCTACAGGGCAAACTTTTTCTACTGGAGAGCAAGGTAGGGAGGAATCACAGAAACTAAACATAGATCTGACAATCAGAGGTTGGGCCAGCCCTAAGTCCTGCCCCAGTGGTTTAATTGTGCTGGTTTCTTCAGATTGTGCCTGGCAGAGCCAGCAGCAGCTGAGGATAACCCAGGGCTGGACAAACACCAGCAAGGAAGAAGGAACTGGAGATTTTTCTGGACATCAGTAGAAATGCATTGGCTTCTTAAACAAACGTTCAGGGAGACGTTGTTGCTCTGCAGCCCATGAGGTAAATACGATTTTGCTGCTTAACACATGTGTAGACAACTTGCTGAGAACAGCACCTCTCTTGCTGGGCATAAATTAGGTCCTTCCAAAGTTTTTATTTGTAATGTTTTGTGTTCCTTCAAATAATGGAAAAGGTTACAGGCTTCATAATAATTATCTCGAACAGAGACATTAATAAATCATTCATCAAACGAAAGGGAGCAATTGTTACATAAAACGCTTCAGAAACTTGCCTTTGTTCCAGTAATTTAGCAGCTGGCAGCTGCCTCATCTTCATGCACACACACACAGGGACTAAAACAACAAGAGAAAAATTGGGTTTAAAGCTACCATGGCCAAAGGCTATAGGGTAAAAGTGTGATTTATGCACCCACATCCTATCCAAAAGCACAAGTTTTGAATTTCCACGACACTTTTCATCTTGCAAAACCATTGTGCAGAAATCCAGTTCCTCTTCCAGCACCACAGCACCACACAAAGGCACATCCCTACTCACGAACATCCTGAACCAGCCATCTCTATGAGTCCCTGCACCTCAATATGCCCCCCGCAAGGCTCTCCTCAGAGCCTGATCACCAGAGAGGTAAACCAGCGTGCCCAGTGCAAAAGCACTTTTACATCCCATACTCAGACCTGCTTCTCCAGGCTGCGTGTGGGAGCTTTCACACTCTCTGATCAACTAAATACTGCAGTTGAAGTGCTTCTACTGCTAAAGGGTCAAACCAACCCACTTGGATAGTCATATTTGCTTGCTTAATACATGTGTTTTATCATCCTCAGCTGCTTAAATAGAAGATTGGGGGATTTTTCCATTTCTCTCCTTAGTGTGATGGGTAGCATGTTATTGAATAAACAGACAAGCCAGATCCTGGGAAAGGTCAGGATTCATTATGAGTAAGAGGAAATAACTTATCCCCCACATGCATATAATTGGGCCTGACTTCCATTAACACAAGGCAAACAGGCAGCTTCCGACTGGGTACCTCAAGGGAGTGTTGTAAAAATAGCTGCAGGCTCAACCAGCCAGGCAGGAGTGACACTAGCACAATAGCTAACAAGGGACCACAAAGGAGATTAGAAAGAGGTGCCAAGGAGACTGCAGGTGACTTGCTTGCACCTCAGAGAAGTATTTTACTCCGTTCATTGTGAATACCCCAAGGTATTCTGGAAGGAACAAAACAGGGAATCTTTCAAAGTATTTCCACCACATCTTTTGTGAAGAACTAATACTAAATAAATGCTACTTCTTCGTACTAATACTCACACATTTTTATTTTATTCTTTCCCTGCTATTAGTTTTCAACCAGAGAATATCTAACTCAGTAATTGTTACCTCAGGAAGATTGTCTGGTCAGATACCTGTTTGCTTTAGGAAGTTACGAGTGTCAGCATGGTTGATGCTACAGCCAACCTTCAACTCTGGTCAGATGAAAGCAATTGTAACCCGTGACTCCAAAAAGTTAACTGAGGTCTAGTGACAACCCTAGAAAAGACAGGCAAGAGCAGCATTTCACTGACATGTTTCCACTTTGAGCTGAGACAAAAGACAGAGAAACTCAAGCATGACCTGCCACTGAGTGCCTGCACCAATGTGCCCAAATCCAGCTCAGATCAGGATAATTGCACTGTTAGAACTCCCAGGATAAACAGCTGCCCCAGTTTAATCGAAGTTTGCTCAGCAGATGTTCCAAAAGAGTGCAGGCATTCAGTGTAGGTCTTTGCAGCCCAGACTGGCTTTGCACCAGCACATCAGAACCATTCTTGCACGAAGAAGGTGGATTCAGCACATCGAGTGGTACAAACTGCCAGCTGTACTCTGCTGCTTGAGGAGACACCACCAAGTGCTCTAAAACGAGACACTAACCACCTCCTGTGCACAGACACACCAGGCAGCTGAGGTGCCTTCACCTCCTTGCAGCCACAGGGACAGAGAAACTCAGGTCAGCATCTGTCACCTCTCTGCACTTACAGCATGGAGCTATCTTTTGCCTTCAACTATCCTGAGACGTAGTGATCTTTAATTCATAACACCACATTTTTAAGAAGTAGTTCACACATTCCAGTGGAGGCACACACCTGAATTTACTGACATACTTGCATCCCCATGCAAGGCAGAGGCCCTACCACAGAAGCTAGAGACTGACTTATTAAGAAAAAAAAAAAAAAAGAAAAAAAAAACACCTAAAATGCATGCAGCTTCAAAAAATTCCATTTAAGAAAAAAGTGAAAGACAGACACACCTAATGGAAAACCTCTCAGCTCATTTCAGATGAGACCAATAAATCAGCACTGAATGCAAAAAAAAAAAAAAAAAGAAACAAAACAGCAGCATTATGGAATAAGAAGTGGAAGTTCAACCCACACTTGAATGTAGCGCAGTGGAGTTTCCAAATACACAGATGTTGCATCCCTCATCCAAACCTCACAAGGAATGACAACCTCCTGTCTTACAAAGTTAATATCACACCTTCAGTATGAAAGACAATGAATGAAGATACAGGCTCTTTGGCATATAGATATATGATAATGCACAATATTTCTCAACCTAATTTATCCCAAATCTCAAGTGAGGCAACTGCAGGGTTAAAGCCCAGTAGACGCACATACTAATTTTTTTCTTTCTTTTTTTTTCAACTCCAGGAGAGTTGAACTTTTTAGAACTTGATCTGGTGAGTCTGTAAATAACTGTCCCACGTTTCAGTAATCCACATCTAATTGGATAAATAGCAAAGCAAAGGAATATAATTTCTGTTAGCCACCTGTGTTGAACATTGCAGAATCTGCTCAAAGAAGTGAAAAACTGCACTAGCCGCACACTTTGCTGACAGCAAGAACTTTTTAGATGAAAAATTCTTCCTTTTTGCTATTCCATACCCTTGAAATTATCATAGCCTATTAATAGAATAGTAGAAAACACATCATTGAGGAATGCATGCTTGTTATATAGAGTGCCATAAACACACCACTGAAGTTAGACTGTCCAGAAACCTCATTGGTTTTAGAACAGATTTGGGTGCTCATCTGAATGAATGCCTAAATACTCTATAAGTTTTGCATAACACCTCCATCCTTAGAGGAGGCCACAGCTGGCTGGAAAGCCACAGCCTTTCTGCAGAGGAGTGTCTGCTTTCCTGCTCAGCCTGCATACGCTGTGGGGACACTGCAGAGAAAACTGCAGGTCCTGCCTTGTCCACCTGAGTCAGCATGCTCCGTTAGGTACTAAACTACAGGCATTTGAGCAAGCCTAGCATGTAGAGCTGGGACACAAGAAGGAGAAGCACAGTAGGCCAAACATCTCTGATTAATGGAAAACATGCCTTTTTTACAAGGGCATGTAGAGATAGGGCAAGGGGTAATGGTTTTAAACTGGAAGAGGGTAGATTTAGGTTAGATATTGGAAAGAAATTCTTCACTATGAGGAAAGTGAGACACTGGCACAGGTTGCCCAGGAATGCTGTGGATGCCCCATCCCTGGAAGCGTTCAAGGCCAGGCTGGACGGGGCTTTGAGCAACCTGGTCTCGTGGGAAGTGTCTCTTGTCTCTGCCAATGCAGCGACTGGAACCAGATGATCTTTAAGGTCCCTTCCAACCCAAACCATTCTATGACAGTGCTCTGGTGCTCTTTGCTAGTGGAAGGGGCTGGAAATGCCAGTAACATGTGACAATAGAAGTTAAGCTGTGCCTTTGACACATGATCGCTACCTAGTTCCTCCCTGCAAGGTGCTAGCACTTCACCTCCCTCTCAGGCATGTGATGAAGAAATTAAGACAAAAAGTGCTACCAGTGCCTTGTGCTCCCAGGCACTGTTTCCATTTGTAGGAGGACAGGGTAACTCAGTGACAAAGGCTTGGGCTTTTGCTGGAACCCTTCAAAGCTCTTCTCCCTCACCATTGGCTTAATTTGGGCAAGGACAAACACAAGAAGGCTGGCTTTTACTCTGTGTGAGTCAGAAGGACTGCAGCTATCATGGTGTGATGTTGTGGGAATTAACAGGTACTCTGAGCTTACCCGCTTCCCTGAGCATAGGTGTCGCACTGAAGAAGAGCAGAGGCACTAATTAATTGGCAAGACCATTTTGATAAAATGGGTGATGAGCTCATGGGACTAAAGATTGTCACTAGCAGTACTAACACTTGCAGCTGAGAAGAGCAAGGTCATCTCCAGTGGTGATGGGTATTACTAGTGTGGTTTGGACAGGGAGGAAGCATCGTTTGGTCCTGCAGATTTAGCAAAGAAAGAGATTAAAAAGGGTTGGGTTTTTTTATCTTTTCTGTAGTCAGTTGTGATCAGTGTTGCTAATGCTTTCAAATGAACAGGAACAACCCTGAAATGCAGTAAAAGCCCTGACAGTTGGCTTAGGTGACAAAACTGCTAGAAAAAAAAAAAATATATATATGTCTTACAAAAATATCATATGAAATGCAACACATTACTTTGCCAATGATAATTGCTTAAAGACATCGCTCTGCCCTCCAAAACACTTTGGCAACTTTCCCGAAAGAGATGTGATTTATTTTTTTCAATATTTATTGTCTCTCAAGTCACGCAACAGGCAGTTCACGTAATTCATTAAGCTCTGTTACTGCTTTCCTTGCCAGCAGCAAGCAGAAAAACACAGACCTGCCCTTGTGCCATTTCTGTGCCTATCGATTATATCATTAGGTAAGCAAATTGGTTACCTCACTTCAGACTCTGTGGTAAATTACAGTCACTAAGGTTTGTCATCACCTTAATAGAGTATCAACTGCCACAAAAAGAACGGGTGGAAAACCCCTGTATCCCAGGAGAAGCGAACGTGAAAGAGCATTCCCAGCTCAGATTTGCTCTCGAGCACAACACACATTGTAATAAATTGCAAAGTATAGCAAGGTCAAAATTCAACCATTGTGTGTGATGCAAACACTTCTTTTAACAGATCAAATAGCCTACACATCAAATACAGATTTCCCTAATAGTTAAATTGCTCTGTCAATGGACAGCAAACTGTTCATCCTGCAGACAGAAGTGTTCACGATATGTTAGTGATGGATTAGTTTCCTAGGGGACAGAGATGGGTAGGTTTACGGGGGCTTCACACAGCAGGGATGCTTATCTGGTCCTGCAGGTCCAACTGATGGATTTTATCTCTGTCACTCCCTTTGCTGAAGACTCCCAGCTCTGCTCACCTCTGTGTTGGTCAAAAAAGGGGATCATACTGCTTTTACTTACCTGCAAAACAGTCCTGATGAGGGGCGAAAAATTAGTCAAAGAAGTTACTAAACCTCACCAGATACAGGAGCAGCCTAACCCTTTGTCTGACTCTTCCTACTCACAGAGTGCATGGTTTGAACAGGGACTAGAGCCAGTAAATAATCTACTTCAGCCTGCTCTCTTTTCATCTTATAGCACAGACATAATGAAAGCGTTTCCTTTCTAGGCAGGTCAGTTTAAAATCTTCTCAGAGCCCCAGAAGGATATACTGAGCCAGGGCTGACAGCACATCCTGACTTCAGCCGTGGGCAAAGTGCCTTAACACTGCTCTGCAAAAAATGCCACAGCTTGTATTAAAGGGATAAAGTCATAAGCCAAGTTTGTTTAGGTCCTGAAAGCAGAAAGATGGGCAGAGATGGATCTTGTTGTGGCCAGGAAAGTTACCAAGCACCTCAGAGATCAGGTGTGCATCCCACAGCAGCCTCGGCAAACACACCCCCTATTTCGTCTGAGTCACTGATATGCGGAAAGGTGCATACAGTCTTCTGGAAGGACCTCTCTGTTAGTCACAGAAAATGTTCATTGATTTCAATCAGCTTTTAAATTAGGCCCTTAGTTACAAATAACTTAGGCTGGGGGTTGCAAAGCAACTTAGCAGCATAAAGGCTCCATTTTCTCCCAGCAAATACCTGAACTGCTCAGTCACTCTGCCAAGCACTGTGTTTGGGCTCAGCTCAGGTTTAGTGTTTACTTTTTGCCTTTATTCTGTATCTCACATGTATCGTTCCCCCTTCACACCCATGTACGCTTCTCATGGGATTTTGCTAGAAAAGAGAGTTGGCCAGTAAGTTCTGTGTATTCCCAAGAAGCATTGCTAACGGCATGTGAGAGCCCTGCCTACAGCAGTGTGATTAAAATGCACCTCTGAAGGCTGACAAGCTGATGGAACAACACCAACACCACAGTGGAAGGAGAGCAAGGCATGAGGGGAGAGGAGGAAATGGAGAAGCACTCTGCACAACTGCAGTGTTCGGGCTGGACGAAAGCAGCCCCTTTGGCACTCACTAGGATCTCAGCTGTCATTTTACCTAAGAAAATAGTGGAGCTGTACATTTCCCTCTGCAATGGAAAAAAAAAATGGTGGAAGACAAAGCACAAGGAGTTCCTGTCACGGGAGAGGCCACAGGTCCAAGGCAGGACAATGAAACATTAAGACCAGGGAGGTTTGTCATCTTGTAGCTTCTCTCCAAGCTATAAATAGACATTATGAGAAATGATCATTAGGAGAGCCTTAAAACACCTACATAACCCCACACATACTGCCAGAACAGTTCATTGCAGGGTAAATATATGCTTGGTATACAGCTCTCCGGACTACAGTAGCTGGATGATTTTAGTTAGGTTTCTTTGTAAAGATATTAAGGAAGCCTATCAACATCTTGGGCATTGAATTCAATAAAAGATTCACTCAAGCATGCACAAAAATCTAAGCAGCTCCAAGCAAAATAGATAACTTAAAAGGACTGACCTGCACCACAGGAATTAGAGTTTGAGTCATATGTATTCATGGAAGCTATACTCCCTTAAGAACAGCCTGACTTTTATTGAACTGACATCTAAGAAGCTTAATCAATATTGGATCTATTTAACGGGTATCTTTTATGAGTTCTCTAGAGCAGAATCATTAGACTTCCATGCAAGGACCCATGGATACTCTCAGAAAACCATTTTCTGTGGCAAGCTGATACAGGTCAGATGTACTCATTCCCTACTATCCAAATTTTGAAAGGAAATTTGTGGTTTATACTCCTTATTTCATTTGCTTCCATATTCTCAAGAAGTTGAAAAGCTCAGTGCTTTCTCTGGCACGATTTCTCCACCCCAGAGCAGAAATAACCTCCTGCACTCTGTTTAAAAATGAAAATGCATACACACACACTTGCACAGACTATCTGTAAACACTGACTTCTCTCTTGAAAATACACCAGAAGAAATTGTAAGAAGAACAGCATTGCTGCCTGGGGACCTGATCATTCCTCAGGGTTCAGTAACACTTGAATGCCTGAGGAAGCCGTTTTGTAAGGATGCCATCTAACACACACGTCCTCAACTGCACCAGAGTCAATACTTTCTGGTTTGAACCACGGTGAAGCAAACTTTCTCTTTGCTGATTTTTTTTCTTTCAATGAACTTTTTAGCAGCGCCAGTGGACTGATAATAACCAAGGTCACTTCTGACTGTCTGCAGACTCCCCCCCTACGGGGGAGCAGACTAGAACAAAGGCAGGATCAGCAAATCAGGATATTCCCTTCTCATAATATTTTCTCTTTGGCTTTCAGTATAGGTTAAGACATCACAGAAGTCAAGCCTTTCTTTTTCCTTTTCCACTCACTTTTCTGCTTACTGTCACTTCTACCACCCTCTCTTTGGCTCTCTCTCTCTTTTTTCCCCATTTTTCTGCCCAGCCGACACCCGAGGACCCCGTCCGTGCACCCGGACACTCCCCCCTTCAGCTGGAGTCACCAGGGAGAAGAGTTGCTGTGAGAGTCGCTGGGGGAGGAGGGAGGGGATTGGGTGTTGCACATCCTTCTAAAAAAATATATATATTCCCTTATCACTAATAATTAAAATCAATCTGTTTCACTTTTCAACCCAGAAAGCCTCTCTTTCTCATTTTTCTCCCTCTTTCCCTACCTTGGGGGAGGGGGGGGGATGAACCAAGAGTGTTATTGTTATTGGTTTGACCGCCAACTCGGTGCCAAACCGTGACAAATACAAGGACAGTTAACCTTAAATGGGCACCAGCACGAGGAATTGATCCCTGCTGGGATGTGGGCCAAGGCTCCCTGTGTCCACAAGCAATTGTTCTGCCACCCAAAATGCAAGTGGTTTCCATGAGCCATTGCTTGCAGTGAGGCAGCTCCCTTCCCCGCTCCAAGCGCAGTGCACAACACACATGGACCCCTCATCTCTCCGCTAAGCCCAAACTGTCAGGGGCAGCACACCCCACCTGCTGCAAAAGCACCCTAAATTCAGGCAGTGGGAGGAAATTACTAACTGGAAAAGACAGGTCAGGGGAGTTGGACATGAGATCTCAGCAACAGCAGCAGCAAGAACAGTGCCTGCACTCTGGCCAGGCTCAGCTGTTTGTCTTCAGAGGGAAAGAAATCTCTTCACACCCTGCTGTGGGATGGTGTAGGATCCCACGTGTAGGAAAGACAGAGGGATGGTCCTCCAGCTAAGACTATAAAAACTGAAGCTGCACTCTCTGGGAGTATGCTGAAGAACTCACAACATTTTTCACTTGATATTCTATTTGCTGCAAGGGAGCTTAGAAACATAACAGTGAGCATCTTGTTCAATAAAATCTTGGAAACTTGAGTCCCAGTTTCACAAAATTATGCCCTTTTGTCTGCCTAAGCCACTCAGGTGCTTTAAAATACTTCATCAACAGATTTATTTTTTTTACTTCCAATTCTAGGAAGAAAAGGAATTTACAGCAACATGTGAGTACCTGCACCTGGATAACAAGGGATGATGTGAAAGGGATGAAGGAGTCAACATCGCTCGCCAATGAAGACCTGAGACATCTGTGTGAAGGGGTGCCTGTCCCAAAACTGCCAGAAGGAAATTTACAATTACAAAGTTTGCCTAAGACAACAATCAGATGGATTAAACAGAGATGAGTGGGGAATTACCAAGAGACTTGAGGAAAGGCATCAGCTTGGAAACAGATGTGAAGAAAGACACATGAAAATTTGCAGCAGTGGGGAGAAAAGTGGTAGCGGCAGCAGGTAAACCCCAGTCAGCACTGCCAGAAAGTTAGGAGGGCTAATTATAAGAGGGAGTTTAGGCACTTATGGGCATTAATTAACATCTTAAAAGTATTTAGTTCCATGGTTTATCTATTGTATTGTTAATACTGATGCCGAATATATAGTTGATTGTTAGTTTGTTAGAAGCCCATAATGAATCAACAAAGCTCTTTGATCCTGATTTGATTTAAACCATATGAGTTAAACAGTCTTTCCCTGTGACACACTAGAAATTTTCCTGACTGCAGGGGAGAACAGAAGAGGAGGATCAGGCTTATGGGACCAAATCCCAAATCCTTTGCTCATCTCTGAAAACATGACTCACCCAACAGTAATGGTCCCCATCATCTGGAAGTTTATAGCACCGTTTCAGTGCTTCACAGAGTGCTTTGAGATAAAAGATGCCATATAAAAATATTTTATGTTTAACACTTTGGCAGGTGTGGCATTCCATCTCATAAAGGATAATCAGAGATATACACAGGATAACACATTACATCTTTATCTTATTAATCAACCCCAGCAGAGCTTAAGTGCTTATCCAGGAAGTCAGACAGAGCAAAACCAGAAACCACCGAGATGTTTTTTAAAGGTTATATTTTATTCTCTTTCAAAGCCATTTCATTTTATTATTTTTTTTAAGAGTTGAAAGAAGTCAGATGAGATATTTAAACTCAGGTGCCTTTTCAAATGGGAACAGATAAACTCAGAGCTCAACATTTAAAGCCTATATAAACCTTAGGGGTTTCTGTAGCTTCAAGCAGAACCATATTGCCATTTATTCTGCATTCAAGGCAAGACAGATGCAGTTCCAAACCCAGATATGCCTGGATAATAAAGATTGCTATGAGCCAGGCCTTTTCTGAACTTGTGCACTCAGCTGATTATCTAACAGATACTACTTGGCAGCCTTTATTTTCCCCCACAACAGCTTTATATATACAAATTAAAGAACCCAATCCTGAAGATTTTATTCTTGTGAACTTGTAAGTGTGGGTGATCTCAACCCTCATAATTAAGTGTTGAGATTTTTTTCTTCTATTACACTTCTTCTACCCACTGTTGTTGTTTGGCTTGGTTTTTTTTCCAGGGGTTTTATAAAGCTAACATTAAAAAAAAAGCCCGGGAAGAGAGAAATTTCACTGGACTCATAGTCCAGTGTATCAACTGAGTATCAAGCAAGATTTGAAATAGGATGGGAGTCAGGAAGATTTGGATTTTTTCTATGTAGGAAACAAACTGCAGGAGCAGCCTGACTCAAAGCAGTGCCTGTAGTGCAGGGACAGGGAGAGAGGTTGTCTCTGGTTTGTCTGGGAATCCCAGAATCATAGAATAGTTGAGTTTGAAATAGAATAGTTTGAGTTGGAAAGGACCTTGAACACTTCCAAGAAGGGGACATCCACAACTTCTCTAAGCAACCTGTGCAAGTGTCTCACCACCCTCACAGAAAATAATTTCTTCCTAATATCTAATCTAAATCTACCCTCTTTCATCTTAAAACCATTATCCCTCATCCTGTCACTACACGGCCTTGCAAAGTGTCCCTTTCCAACTTTCCTGTAAGCCCCCTGGCCCATCTTCTGGAGCTTGTTTTCCAAGGATGCAACCATGCTGCAGGTAATGGACCACAGTAAAATTTGTTTATTCCCAAGGTTCTTTCTCAGGCTAAAGAAAACTGTATAATCCCTAAATCATCTCAGTCTTGGATGCACTTGCATAAAGAAAAGTGTCTCTCCAAAAGGCTTCCCTCCAAAATGTGTTCTTTGTAAGCAACTCAGTGCTGCACGTGCTCTATAAAGCAGGCTATCAAATTCACCTTTTAGTGGTCAACCAAAGGAGTAAAACCACATGATGCTCACAGATAATGTGTGCTCACAGATGCTCTACACTTTGCCATTTTTTATACAAAATCGAGGCCCTGCCCTTTGTGGTGGCTACCTCAGCCTGCCACAGGAATATGCCTCACACTTGGCAGCTACTAATGAACTTTTGGGTGCTGCAGTGACTGACTTTTAAATAAAATTTCCACAGGAGGTCTAGGAAACTCTCCCTTGTCATTCCCTTGGCCTGAACTAGAGCAGGAAGCAAATGCCTATAGCACACTCACAGATACTCTCTTTGTGGTTTTGTAGAGTTCTGAGCACTTTTTGCCTCAAGGTGTGCAAAGCAAATTATATTTCATAAGTAGCTTTTTTTCCTTAAGCTATGCATGTGACCAGTTCCTGTAAAGCTTTCAAGAGCATCAGCAGAACAAAATTTCTTTTTTAAAGTATGTTATATACAGGAGATTTCTTTTAAAGCAAACTACTTACCTATGACTCAGACCAGCCAGGCCACCAAATCAGTGGAATTATGATTCTTATCAGTACCTGAATGTCCTTTTACTTACATCAGTATTACACTGATGTATCTCTCACCTGTGCACATGTAGACCCCATCTCCAGAGGCAGCTTTTCATGCCCACCAAAGGATTTCTCAGCCAAATCCTTGTTTACAAATCCCAAGACCTAAATCTTGCTCCTCTTACCAAGAAACAGCCAGCAGTGCCAGGAAGCAAGAGAAGATGCTGCAAGATTCACACTGGGGAAGAAAAGTGGTGCTAGCCAAGAGCAGATGCTCCTGCCAGCTCCATGCCCACCTCTGGTGGGGAAAGTAGGACCTCTGCATCTTCCAGACACCCAGAAGGGTTTGGACCCTGGCCAAAGTTTTGTTCTCAAATAACAAAGGGAAATACCATCAAAGGACCTGCTCCTCCCTGTCCTGCCTGGTCAGTAGGAACCCCTAAAGAAGGGTCAGTCTAACCCAAGAGGGAGAATAAATTTTCATCCACCATAAAAATTTCCATGTATTTCAATAGACTCAAAATTAGATCAATATACACTTTCAAAGTGCTCTACAATCACCTGAAAAATTATCCTTTATATTTTTTGGCTCTTAAAAAATGAAGAATGTAGGAATATAAGTGAGGCAGAGTCAGTGGAGGCAAACAAAACTATTGTGACAAGCAATAGACACCAAAAAAGCCAAAGGCAATGCATAGAAACTTATTTTCTCTAAAACAAAAGGCCTTTCTGCATCTAATGGCGCTTTGGCTCAATTTGATTGGTTGCAGAACCTAATGTATTACACACTAACAATAAAAGTGGTTGACACAGAATGTAAGCATACCTGTAAAATCTAGCTTCCATGAGGGACTTCTACACAGGCACCCTTAGTAAACAGGATGCTATGGTAGCATCAGGTGAGTTGTCTATATTACTGCTCAAATAGCTCATGTACCCTGACACAACTCTATGAATAGCTTCATTGTCACTACAACCTTCCTTATCAGGAAGCTTTTTATACAGTGCAAGGCTAATTCAACAAGCCTCGCAAAACAAATGCACTCTGCTGAGCTTGGAGACAGCCCTTTCTTCTACTGGTTCAAACCCCAGATTCAAGCACACGCCCCCCGCAGTCAATGTGGTGACAGGGACCTGCAGGCAGTACCCCAGCACTGCCTCGCTACAGCCATGGATGGCAGCAGCAGTGGGATGGCTTCAATTCGTGACTTGAGAGATCAGGTCTCAAAACTTGGGCTAAAAAAAAACCCAGCAGAACACCTGGCACAGCCCAAAGAAGCAGAAACCAGATGTGGCTGTAGTTGTTTTACTGGCCTTTGCAAGGGTCCCCGAGTACAACCTGAAAATAAAGGGAGAAATAAAATTTGCTGTGAGACACTGGATGTTCATCAGTTAAGAGCAGTGATGAGCCTTTAAAGGACCACTGCACACAGACACTTCAGTTTTTTGTTCTGGTGTCTGTTCATTTTTAATGCAACCCACTATGACAGCAGCACCAATGGTCAATGTTTTCTAAAAAGGGGCAGCTGTTTTCAGGCAGTAATGTAATGGAAAGGTCAGCACCACCACAGCACCTGCACTGTACCAGAAATGAAAGATAGTGACCACATACTGGGCTGCCATCACCTGCAGAGAGGAGAGAATTGCTCACCAGAACCTCAAAGTTCTTTTCTCTGCCAGGTGCCTCATCTTCTTGTGCCAGTGCTGAAGGCTGTCGGGGCAAGCTGAGGGCAGAAACTTGGAGAGGCAGAGTGCAATCAAAACAGTGTAGTTGCTCCTAGTGGAAGGAAGACATCAGAAAGAAAAATGAGCTGAGGCCTGGGGGAAGTGGGACACCCTGTCTGACTACGGTTGTTGAGATCCCAGGTCCTCCTCTGACACCCTGCCTGGGGATAAAATCTCTCTTTCAACTGCCTCCTGCCTACCCCAGCAGCTTCATCTGCTCAGAAAAAGCTGATCCAGCACCACAGTGTCCAAGCTCCAGCAGCACAGGCCATCCTTAGCACAATGCAGGGATAAAGCTCCTCAGCTCTGACTCAGAGGAAAGAAAGCAGCCCACAGAGCTTAGTAAGATACAGAACAAAATAACACATTTTCTCTCCAGCATGTCCATCCACCTTCAATCTATTTATTGCTCAGAGAAGTGACTTTCAAGACCATCCCTGTTTGGGATCTGTCTGGATCCTCCTTGGTATCTGACGGTGCCAGAAGACACTTTGCTGACAACTCTTCTGCTCGTCTCTGCACTGGACACAAATCTGGGTGTTTATCTCCAAAACAGGCAAGAGGTGAGGGCAAAACAATGGCCAAATTGTAAAAAACACAAGGCAGCATTTGCTGCTGAAGGCT
Organism: Hemiprocne comata; assembly: GCA_020745705.1. Classification (NCBI taxonomy): domain Eukaryota; kingdom Metazoa; phylum Chordata; class Aves; order Apodiformes; family Apodidae; genus Hemiprocne; species Hemiprocne comata. Next base: position 50,758,698 of record CM036587.1, read on the forward strand.
GTTTGCTACAGGCATGGTTTGCACCAGTAAAACCATGCCAGGAAACAGAGGGTGTAGCACTTCCCAACATGGAAACCTTGAGGGATGTCGGTGGGAGAGAGAGAGAGAAGACTGCCTTTGCAACCACGTTCAAGGTGTTGGTCCTGTTCCCATAGAGGCAGCCGAGGGTTCTGAGTGAGAGCTAACATGCTGCTGGAATGGTTGGGACCCCCTGCTGGGACATCCTCACTGGGACAGGCGCTGGACAAGCTCCGCCGGGGCAGTCCCTTGGAACCAGCAAGGCAAGAGAGACTTCCCAGGGAAGCAGACAGAGGGAAGGTGTCTCCTCATCACTTTTCCCTGGGGAAATTCAGAATAAAAATACCGATTTTCCACACCCGCTGCCCACAGCAGCTGTGGTACATGTCCCAGAAGCTACACTGGGGCAGCCCATCACCCAGTCCTATCCCAGGCAGAAATAGGGGTGTAATTAGAGTCATCCTCTGGACTGCACTCCTTACCGAGGGGATATCAAGAGGATTCCCATTTTAAAACTGGTCTTTTCTTCCCTCTGGAGGCACTGGAGGAAGACGTCTGTATTTAACTCGCTTTTTCTCGTCTCATTTCAAAGTCAGGGGACTTTTGCGCATCCTGAAGAGAAACAGCTGCTCGTGTCAGAGTTCATTTGCAAATAAGCGCCGCAGCCAAACCAAAACCTTTCTCCGGAGCGAATTCCCGAGGAGCGGAGAGCAGCATCCTGCAGCGCCCGCCTCCCCCATTTCTATGCCAAGAGCACCACCCGGTGGCCTCTCTCGCCACGGCTCTCGCCCTCAGAAAACACAATAAAACTAGAATACTGGAAGAAGGAAAAAAACAGAAGCCTAGAATTGTGCAAATTGATGTATGGATAAGGTGGGTAAAAACCCTATGTGTTTATTATATGAAATCCAGGCAGTAAACGAGCAATATACAAAATATGTGTTTTAGACGTCTTGTGGAAGAGGGAAGAGTCACAGGGTGGGTTTTGCTGGGACCGGATTAATGTACAGGGCTGCAGAGTCTTAGAGAGACCAAGCTGCTGTCCCACTCATGGCAGGCACATGTCTCTTCCTCCTCCTCCAGCACCTCAGTCCCCAGGAGACCAGCCCAGCTGCTCGTGGGGGCAAGTACCACTCAGCAAGTTGAGGCAGGTCCAGTACCACTGGCCTGAGCAACGATGGGCACCGACCTCCCCATTTCTACCCTCCCTTCACTATCAGTTCACGTCTACACAGGGTGTGGTTTCACAGGCTTACTGCATGTTTCTCTGAAGCTTTGAAAATCTTGAGGCCTAAAACTGAGCATTTAACATGTGCTCATCAGTAGTTTTTCATACACAGGTCCAGGCTTTGGCTGGAGTTGTGCACTGATGCAGTTCCCCTGAGACACACTCAGCAGAGAAAACCTTCCTGAGCACAGTGGGTTTTCTAGTATATCCTGCAGCTGCCTGAAGCAGGAATATATTAAATAATTCAGTCCTGCCAAGAGACAGAGCCCTGTGGGAAATAATTTATACAAGTGTTATTGTCTGTTAATGAAATCTTCAGGAAGAAGAAGAAAATGTGCACTTCTATTAACATGAAAAAAGAGTGTGTCCATCTAACAAATAATTCCCAATAGATATGCCATGAGTCCCACATGCAAAGGATGAGAAAGCTGCAGTGATTTTAGTATGCTGCTCTGAGGTGTTTTATAAGAGCTGAATTGATCTGAGGGAAAATGGAATCAGGTGCAAGAAAGCCACTCTCTGCCTGGCACAGGAGACCTAATCAAGCAGGCAAGTGAACTCACCAGTTCCCTAAAGCACTAATAAATAAAAAGACCTCACAACAGTATGAGCAGAAAGGAGGAAAAGGTTGGACAGGGCTAATATGGGAGTGAGCAGCCTACAGCAAACACATGTGAGCTCAGCCTGGCAGCACAGCACCAGCTAATGTGCAAGTTGGGGTCACCCAACACCCTTTTAGCTCACCAGGTCATGGGAACCGTGGCAATAGCGTTCTGTCAGCTTATGCAGTCCTTCACCTCTCTTTTTCTCCTCTTCCATTTCTCTTTCCTTTCCCTGTTCATTTTCCTTACGAGTTCAGAAAGGACAGTTTCTCTCATCTGTGAACAGACCAGCTGGCAGGTCATGCAGCCCTAGCTGTGACTGATCCTACAATTGTGTGATAAATAAATCCAGCATGTTTTTGTCCTGTTTATGTTCTGGATGCCGCTTCTCCTAAATGCAGCCACATCATGAGAGGCACGGGTTTTTTTTGCTAAAATATCAAAAGTGCTTTGGTAAAGCTAGAATTACCTAAAAGGCTCTTAACTTCAAGAGACACTTCAAGACACTGCAGAGCTGCAACCTTTATCATTTTAGTTAATAGAAAAATCCTCTCAAGTGTTTTGTACTGTGAGAAGTATTAGTTTCTGGGACACGTCAACATCATTGGGAAAAATGAGATAAGTACAAACATGTACAATCACTAGAGTCAACAGGCACGTGCACGTTTCGTAACAAAATGTAGTGTCCACCTTTAGTTTCCTAAAATCACAAGGACCCAATTTTATAGAGACAATTAAAAGATAAGCCCACTCTATTTCAGAACTTTGAGTAATATTACCTGAGTACATGCTTTTTGCAGGTGCTAGCAGCTATTTGATGAACATCATCACAGACATTTCATCAGACTACAAGAAAAAAAAAAGAAAAAAAAAGGAAGAATCCAAAATTATCTGTCTCATGCTTAAAGCTCTTTGGGAATTTATTCAGATGTTCTTGTTTAAAACTGTTATTCTTTTGTTCATAAGAAATGGGTGATCACAAAAGCAGCATTTGCTTTTAAAACACAGTAACATTATCAGATTTTACTTTGACATAAACGTTCTTGATGTCACAATAGGTAAAGCAATATTTTCAACAGGTTAAAGCCATTTTCTAACCCATATCATTTCCTAAATGTACTTTTTCATATTGTCATTTTTCCCCTCTGAAATGTATTTCATGCTGTAACACTTGTCAGCTTGAATTTACAGCCACATCTATTTTTTAAAGCCAAGTTTGCACATTCCAGACAAGAAGATGGTTTCTCTGCAGCAACTGCAAAAATATTACCTGCTGCTCACTTTCACTGTGGATTTCCACAAGGATTGGTTTCAGTAGCAGAATTTTGAAGGAGGACATTGGATTTTTTTTGTTTGTAAGCTGCTGTTCACACCCTGCCCATAGCACCCCTAGCACAGCAAAAGTCCACCCTGGAGGGTCTCTGGATGCTGCCCCACAGAAGGTATTTTTAATAGCCTTCATAGACCTCCTTTTTCTTAAAGGTTGTATCATAGTACTGATCTAAGTAAAGTTCTTGAAGTTTTCATAGAAAGTGCCACTAGATCCCAATTCTCAAACACATTTCTCCAGCAGCAATGCCACAAGCTGTCAAGGTCTGTATGTGCTGCAACCACACAAAAAGGACTGCAGCTGGTGCAAACGTGGAGGCAAGACACTCTCCCCACACACCTGGAGAGTGTTTGTAGCTTACACACAGCACTGAAATGAGGTGTAGGCAGTGAGGTAAGGTGAAACATGCACTTAAGCATAGCTATTGATCCCACGTAGGCTTGATCAGCTCATGCCATTGTCATTACCTGAGGAAAGGACAGTAAACCTACTGGAAAAAAGGACGGATGATGTCAAAACTTTTTTCTGTCTCCCAAATATTTTTTAGCTGAAGGCTTAGCCAGCACTATCACATCTCTAGAGAGGTGACTGTGGAGGGAATGACCTTTGGGTGCAGAAGGAGAAAGGGAATAATCTGTTCTCCAAACCCCTTCAGGATGTGAGCAGAAGCAATGAGCTAAGGTTTTTGGAAGAAGAGAGGCTCACTTGGCAGGACTGAAATAAGAAATACTTTCTGACAGTAAGAAGAGCAAAATACTATTACAGATTGCCTGAAAAGCATATGGGATCTTTTTCTTCAAGCTTTTAAAGAACAGACTAGTCAGTGTTCACCAGAAATGCCATAGGCATCTTACCTTGGAAGAAAATGGAGCGGTCATCTCCTGAAACAACTTTGAGTTCCCTGGAGAGTCTCTGAAAATGTTTGGGGGACACAATGGCAGATAAGCAAGATCTTAGGTACCCCTTCAAGCCTGGGGCTTTCGCTTGGCAACACCTGCCACCTCAGGTCTCTCATTTGTGATTTTTTTCCCCTTCTGCACACCCCTGCAGCAGACAGCCTGGACCTGTGGCTCAGAGCCCATGGCTGTACAGCAGTGTACAGTGTGGACTGCGGGAAGCTGAGTGCACAAGTCCCAGACTCCTTGCACAAAGACTGGTGGATCCCAGTAGTCTTCTGAGCTGAGCTCACCACAGTACCTGGCTGGCTAGAAAAAAAGTAATTAATAATTGTATCCATTCACTGTATCCATCATATACAAAATGCTTATGAGGTGCATTCTCATACATGATAATAAGTAAAAATTGCCACTTGTCATTCAGTCTCCAGCTGCCCTTAAACTCATGTGTCCCAGACAGAAGATGTTTCATCTTTTGAGTACCACCTACTGGCACTTTGGATACTAACAAGCACTCAGCACCACAGTAAAAAATGTTTATGTTGATGCATTTTAGCCTCAAGCAGGTTACATGCTGTCCTCCTGCCATATGTGAAGTGAAGCTGTCACTCTCTAGCAAAACGGAAGTCCAGATAAGAGAGTCTGAACCCATGCTTGTGCACAGAACAGCCTCCCTCAGTCCCTTGCTGCTCTCCTTGCTGTTACTACTACTCCTTCCAACTACTAGGGATTTTCTCTTTGTGTTTCTCTTGTTGAAACAAACCCACTTATGAAGACTGACTTCTTAATTGCAGGTTAATTCAAGTCTCTTTGAAGATATTTTGCAGCAGTGACAAAATAACTCCTGTCTCCCTGGCTGTTTTGAAACCACCACCAACAGCCACCCTTGCCTTTCCCTGACAGAGGATTTCCTCTTGCAGTATTTTTTTCCACACTGCATAATTCCCCTCTCCAGGCTAACCTTTTTAAAATCTACCCAATTAGACATTTAAGTCAATTAGGCTGATTGACAGCAGGAATCTCTCTAGTATGTTCTTAATTGTGAATGCAAACACTCAGCTGGAATAAATACCTGCCTCGTAAGGACTTGGTTAGGCTTAATTAGTTAATGTTTGTGAAGAGCTTGGAGCACATGAAGCACTGTACAAGCACTAAGTGCTGTTCTCACTGTTCCTAGTAGTGGAGGCTTCAAAGCTGGACATGGCTAAGGCAAAGTAGAAGGGTTTCAAGGCCAAAAGGTGACCCTGGGGACTACAGGTGCAAGAGTAAGAGGACAGACTGATTTCAAGCAGGGCTTTACTCTACCTAAACATCGCTACCATTCTACATTCATGAAGCCCCTCTTGTTCTTCAGCAGGGTGGCAGCAGTCCCTGACCTCCAGGTCTCCACACCAGCCCATATCACCACAATAGAGACAGCCTGGGTTGAGCTTGGCTGGCAGGGCAGGAGTGAATCCTGGATCCTGGCTATCCTGCACCTCATGCTCCAGCAATCCTCCAGGTTACTGTGCTCTTACAGAAGGCCTATTGCAGGCCCCTGAAGTTCCCCAAAAGTACCACTGTTGTTATTACTGGCTAACACAGACGTAAGAAAGCCTCATGTTAACAAAAAAACCTCCATACATCTCAGCAATGCCGAAGATCTCTTCCCAAACAAAGCACCATATATGTGTCACTTTGCAAAGCTAAGTATCTGTGAACATATGGAGTCAAATACAAATCCTGTTTTGCAAGTTGTTTTTTACCAAAAAAAGACCACATTCAAAAACTAGTAACATTACTAAGTATAATAGCTAACATACCAATGAAAATAAAAAATGTTTTTTTCAGCCCATGCAGAACTACCTTATTCAAATTTTCAAATGTGTATGTGCACTAAAAAGCTTCTAGTTTAGGATTCAACAAATATAGTTTGGACCGATATAAAAAAAAAATTTCACCAGAATCCAAGCCACTGTAGCCTGCCACTAAGGAGGGTTCCACTTAAAAAATAAAGCTGTCCCATCCTTGCCCTTCCTCTACCAGTCCATTTAACATTGGAAACAAATTGAATTACAGCAAATCTGACTTCCTGGTGATTTACCTTGCCAGAATGAAGCTGCTGAATTCTTTGTCTGTGCTCTTCCCAGAATACTTCCTACAAGATCTGTCCAAGAGTTCATCCAAAGTATCCTCTTGATAAAGGCTGATTAGTTGTTGGTAGAATGCGTAGCAGTCCCATCACTGATTAAATAAAACAATCTGATTACTCTGTTGTTGATAGCATAATGAATAATTTTTCTGCTAAGTGGAAAAGTAGTAGCACTGGCAGATAGTTCCAAGAACTAGTACTAGAGAAGAGCCAGCACAGAATACAGCATCATTAACTCATACATGGACCGCCAATGGAAGCTGCTAACCTGAAAAGCCTTAGTTACATGCAACTAATTATCAATAGTTACAGGCAACTAAAGGACAAAATTTTCCATCACTGTACACCAGCTAAAATCCATTAAAATCCACAGAAAAGTCCTCAGAAATACCAGATGATCTTTTAAGTTCAAAATATATCTTTTGGACAATGTCTGTGAGGGAATCTTTGCTAATGTCAAATACTATGAGTCAAGTTTAATGGAAGAGAAATAGGTTTCTATTTTCCTCAAAAACTGGATCAACACCCAGCAGAAAATATTTTAAATGGAAGGTGGGATTTTCAAAGCTAATTACTGCAAAAGCATAAATTGTACCATTCTTTCACAGAAAGTGACAATCTGAAACCCTTTTTTGGTGGCTTTTCAGATTCTAGTCTCAGAGGTTAAAATAAGTAAAATCAATAAATAACCATAAAAGCAACACAGGATCCTTTTCATTGACCATAGCATTCAGTGATCTGTTTTGGCATTTAGGTAACTGATTCACTTTTCTGGCCATGATGGCTCTTATCTGCACATCTTTGTTCAAAATTCTCCTTGTATTTCCTGCAATCTTTCTCCAGGTGAACTGAGGACCAAAACAAAGGGGTTTGAATAGTCTAATTTTACAACCTTAGAAGTCATCTGCCATTAATGTATGTGAGGCTCCATCTGTCAGGAGGGATTTGTTAACCTCATCCTCACACCCAGCTTTCTCCCTTGAACATGAACTGTGCGATATATGCAGACACTTAAAACCAAACTTCCATAAAGTTATTGCGTGGCTGAATAATTGCTCAATTATTAACACAGTGGAGCAGTTTTGGTTTTAATACTTTTAAGGGATTCTCCTCCTGTCCTGCTAGGGAATTGCAATCCACGTGTAAAGATAGCAGTTGCCATAATACCTGCTTGGAACTGAGTTATCCTCAGACACAAAAATAGCTGGGGAGCCATCTCAGGAACGTTACAAACCAACAAGGGAAAAGACATTTCTTTATTTCACTATAAAGCTTTGTTAGATTTGTCGACAACATTGCTTTACTTAAGAAAATATTTTGGAAAAAGTTAAATTTTTCTCCCGCTTTTCCTTTTTTTCTTTTCTTTTTTTTCTTTTTTACACTTTTTTCTTTCATAATCTTGTCTTCTAATGGTGAGGAGCTACTTCCTATTGTGTCTCTCTTTCTTTTGAGTGCATAAAAATAATACCCCACCAGGACCCATGCTGGCCTTTAGCTAAGCAGTCAACATGCTTACATTTTTAAAGACACAACACTGCACTTCCATTTGAAATAGTGGTCAATAATACATCTTTAACCCATCAGCCACCATGTGAACATTACTTTGGCCAGTTTGTTTCCAGCAAAGCTGAAATGAATAAAATTTATTCGACCCATTTAACTTCATTCTTACACTAGTCACATAGGTTTCTTCTGAGCCAATTAAATAACAAGCTTATACATTGAAGCATTACAATGTCATTAAGACTGTCAACATTGCAAGACTGCAAATGCTTAGGTTCACAAAATCTCTCTCTTTTTGAAAAGTCAGCGATAAGGTTTGCTTGATGACTTACCAGAGCAGTTAATGATAATACACTTCTTTTTTCTAGAAAAATTGTCTTCATTGCTGAAATCCTCGACATTAAATTTAATCTAAAATGTTTTGCACTGAAACTCTTTGTGAGAAATGCCTTCTTACAATACAGTTATCATCACTGCAATCTAGAAAGCTTCACCAGCTGACACAGCAATGATGTCTCAGGAATAACCTTTTGTTTGTGATGCACCACATCTTCCAGTGATCCAGAGGAGCATCTCTTGTTCATTCCTACACCCCTTATTCAATACAGAAATCCCAAACGCTCTTGGAAGTTGACTCTTGTAGCACCTAAATATTTATATCTAGCAATGTACTGCATGGCTCTTTGCTCTCACTAGGGCAAATATTCTTGATGCTTGAATTGCTGAAATACTACAGGAATAATCTTGCATTTCTCTAAATTTGTAGGTGGTCTCAGTTCCATTTCAGTTTCTGAACTCAGAAAACAAAATCTATTTCCAGTGACAGTTTAAGGTTATTAGCTTTACTTTTTCTGTTTTTCCAACTGCTACATTTTCATAACAGCTCTAATTTCAAAAGTTGAAATTCTGCAGGAATACAACATCTGTTCATAACTCAAGGCAACAGAATGAATCAGCCAACTGGATGATACAAGGGGTCATTTCTTTTCAAAAGAAATACCATCTAGAAGTGACAACTTTAATGCCTGATTTAAAAAAAAGAATATTGCTGGACTCTGACTTCAACTACTAGTGACACAGGAAACAGCTGAATCCCACTCCTAACAGCAAAGCATTAAATCAGATTTAATTAGCTCCCTATACATACTGTTAAAATGCACTGCAATACATTTGTGTGATTATCATAAAAGTCAGCCATTCCTAACAGCCTACAGTCATTCTAAGAGTAGTGAGGTGGCTGCGGTCTCTTCAAGTACCAATATGTAATAAATGAGAGCCTGTACTGATTCTCACTGGCAGCAAATTTATCACACATGCTCACATGCAGAGAAAGTAGCTTCTTTGAAAACACCATCGATGAATTAGATGCATTTTTATTTCCACTGCTTCAGCTGATCCAGCAGCCTGGCAGGAAAATACCATTTGTAATAACAGAACTGAAATACACACAAGCTACTAGGTGACTATATCATTTGGAAAAGTCGCTTTTGCAATCAACTCAATTTCAACTAGAATGCCTGTTTCCCAAACAAAGCAGATCTTTTTCTAAACAAATTTTACAGAATAAGAATTAATGATGAGAGAATTCAGTTCTGTGTGTATTAAGCCTCAGGGAAGCCATGAAGCCTCTGCTTGTCATGATTGCTCATAGCCAACATGATTAATGCAGTACAGGGACAAAAATGATATTAGAACGAATCTCAGCTCCAGTTTTGCAAATAATTGTGTTAAAAGGGATTACATATAGCAGCAAAAACACATTTGTAAGTATTCAAAGAACTGCAGCACTAGAATGGGTCTTTCTAAGTGTAAATGGAGGTGCACACAATACTTAATGAAATTGAAACCACTTAAAATAAGCATTTGTCAAATAGATAAATTGTCAGAATAGAAAAAAAAACTGCTTCCCAATTTATTTGAAATAATATTGAAATATAACATCTACAATATAGTTCTGTCTTTATCTGGGGAGGGAGAGAGGGGAACAACCACTTTCCTCCTGAAGTCACAGAATCATAGCATGGCTTGGGTTGGAAGGGACCTTAAAGATCATCTAGTTCCAACTCACCTGCCATGGGCAAGGACACCTCCCACTAGACTGAGTTGCTCAAAGCTCATCCCAGCCTGGCCTTGAACACTTCCAGGGCAGGGTCATGCACAGCTTCCCTGAGCAACCCATGCCAGTGTCTCACCACCACATAATCAAGATTTTCTTCCTAATATCTAATCTAAATCTCCCCTCTTCCAGTTTAAAGCCACTACCCCTTGTCCTATCACTACATAGCCTTGTAAAAAGTCCCTCCCCAATCTTTCCTGTAGCCCCCATTCAGTTAGTTGAAGGCTGCTATAACGTTTCCCCAGAGCCTTCTCTTCTCCAGGCTAACCAACCCCAGCTATTTTAATTAAGAAAATTACACCTTCAACACAGTTGCAAATAAGCCATATTGTAGAACAAACAGTGCCAGTATACACTGTCAGCCCAGCTGAAGTCCCCATATTCCTTTTGGAAGCAAGAATGTCCACAGTAAAAATTGTACTGGTGGACTCAGAAAGGACACAAGAATGCATGCCCAGAAGCATAAAAACAATTTTCCATATGTTGCTTAATTTAAGAGAAATCTAAGTGGCAGATGAAATGATAAGAGGAAGACTTCAGACTGATACTTGGTTGTCTTTGGGAAGAGCAGTTTATAAGCACAGCAGATGGTATGAAATGTAGCAAGGCTCAGTGTCACATGTCCTGTACTCAGGTCACAACAACTCCATGCAACTCTACAGGCTTGGGGCAGAGTGGCTGGAAAGCTGCCCAGAGGAAAAGGACCTGGCAGTGTTGGTCAACAGCCGGCTGAATATGGGCCAGCAGTGTGCCCAGATGCCCAAGAGGTCCAACAGCACCCTGGCTTGTATCAGAAATAGTGTGGCCAGCAGGAAAAGGGATGTAATTGTCCTCCTGTACTCAGCACTGGTGAGGCCACACCTCGAGCACTGTGTTCAGTTTTGGGCCCCTCACTACAAGAAGGACATTGAGGTTCTGGAACAAGTCCAGAAAAGGGCAACAAAGCTGGTGAAGGCAGCATAAGTCTTACAGTGGGAAGAGAAAAACTTGAGAAAAGGCAATAGGTGATGAGGGGACCCTGAAGAGCCTTAAGACCAATAAGGGATTTTCACTGTTTTTTGTCTGAGTTCTGTCTAATCTTACTAACTTACAACATCAGCAAGCGACGCTTGTGGCTGAGCTCACCAAAATCATGTGTTCTCATTGCTTCAAGCAACTTAAACCATGAAGACTGAAGACCTGGACTCCCTACAGTAGCACAGAGGCAGAGCAAGAACACTGGAAGCAATGGTAGAAAAGAAGGAATCTCTAAGTAGCAGAGAGAAAGAAAGGCGAAAACCCTGAGAAGCGCCTGGAAGCTTTTCCAGCCTCCAGTGGGCCTAATGCCACATGTTTGTTGCAACACCAAAAAACTAGTCCATCAGCACTGCCACAACAGTGTTTGCACTTACAGAGGGAATGTGGTGACAATACACAGCACAGTCCATCTTTAGTCTGTCTGGGACTCAGAGTACTAGAGGAAAAAAATGTTTGAATATATAATTATTTTTATATTAACTACAAGCAAATTCTCTGCCTTCTTCACTCTGAGTAAGGCTGTAACCAGGTTCTTAAAGGTGAAAGAGGCAACTCTTTACACAATCTCCAAACTGTCAGATTCATTGCTGATTAAATACCTTTTTATCACTTCAAACTTTATTCCTAAATTACTATATTAAAAATAAGGTAATTACAAAATATAATATTGCAAATCAGAACATATTTTTACACAGTTTCCTATCCAAAATAGCTTAAACTAACAGAGGATTAGTTATTACTAGTACTCAAAGACCATGTAATGCATTTAGAATAAGAGGTTACACATAGCTTTAACTCAGGAAAGCACTTAAGTCCATTATTTTTTTCAGGAAAAGGGAAAGTCTTCCTGACCCAGTCCCTCTAAAGCACATGTATGACATATTATATAGATACTACTTGGGCATACAATAAAGAGTTGGGTGGTGTGTTTCACAAATGCTTGAACTCCACAGCAAGTCATATCCCAATATGTATTTAAAAAAAAAGTCAGTTCAATCAGAAGTGCTACTCTCCTTTAAGTGTCAAGTTGTGTCTACTTTCATACACCATTCCTGCAGCAAAACTGTCACAAGTTGAAACAGAAACATAATGACAGTACCCCACACTTTTTGGTAATTCAGAAAGTTCACACAAAATATTAGCAGTCACTAAAAATAAAATAATGGTTCATATAGTTATGAAAATGCTCTACGGATTCTAAAGTGCTTCTGACACTTCTCATTAAGAAATGCATAGGCAGAGCAGCAGCTCTGCAACTGTAAAATACCTTCTCTTTTCATTTCTAGAAGCTATGAATTCAGTGCTAATACCACTGATATTTTAATGTCAGTATTATTTGCTAGCACTTGGAACTTGTCGACAAAGCATTATAAAACAGGCAACTCAAGTGCTTTTTGGATTTGATTAGTTAACCAAAAATTCTGAGATTCAAAAGCTGCTCTAGGTCACAGCCCTTCTCAAGACTGGTTTTCCCCCAGGATTTCTTTTATACTGCACCCAATCAAATTATTAAAAACATCTGCAATGAAGCATCTGACACTTCCTCTGGGAGACTTTTCCATAGCCAACTAGTTGTTGTTTTCCCTCAAGTTGAACTTTAATGTAATTTCATCCCATTGCCCAGTCTTGTGGAAACAAGGACAAAAAATTCCCACGGAGGGAAACAGGAAAAAAGAAAAACAGAACCAAAAACTTGCTAAACTACACTGAAAAAGTGCATAAAAGCAATTATTCTCTGAAATGTGTTGATGAAAGGGTAACCATGAAGGTAAGGGTTAACTTAAGACACAAAAGCAGCTTCCTAGCTTTCTCTTCTCCATCAGCATGGAAGAGTCACAGATGGACATGGAAGGCTCCTAAAAAAAAAAAACAGCAGTATGAAAAAACACTTGGGTTATCATTCCATAGATGTAACTTTGGGAAAAGAAACAAAGTTCCCTTAGATTTGCTTAACTTCCTACTTCCCCAAGTAGGAAAACACCTCTTTGAAAGTTATAATTACAATCTTGAAAAGGCATCAGCCATGATATCTTCCACTTCTCATAAACAAATGGAACCACCATACTACACAGCACTACCATAGTTCAACAGAAACATTGTACCAGGTTATTGCCCTGAGAACATCCAATGAAATATCATGAACTATCTGATTTAGTGTATAAGGATTTTTCTTCCCTAGCAACTTAATAACAGCATCTTGCTGCTTATTTAACACATACTACAGCTAAAGAATATGTGTGTGGTGGGCTGAAGGTTATAGTGGGCATAAATCACACAGTCATCAGGTCCATTAGAAAGCAGGAGCAGAAGCCGCTTTATTTATTGTCTCTCTCCATTTATACTGTGTCCCTCAGACTGTACAATCATGCTATTCGTTAACCTACTGTTCATGCACATCTATCTTCAGTCTGGAACACTTCTCTGAAATCCCCAGCCGGTGCCTCTCAATTCTTGCTGCAACATTCTGTTCTCCCACTGCTTCTTGAGATAACGGCCGTGGGACACCAGCTTGTTTACTGATCCCACGGTTTGCCTCAGGACGAGGCGATTAGGTCAGCAGCACCTGCAACACTGCTGCCTTCTTCTAATTCAGGCATGCTGATTTTCTATAAACCCACATGTGCTTTTTTTTTTTTATTCCTTCATTTTCTCCATTGCTAGCAAGAAATGGTGAAAAGGCAGTTGAGAAAATTAGTGTAGGATATGTATGCGGACAGCTATTTTGAAAACATTATAAACACAAAACACTCTAAACACAAAATTCCTGGAAGATATCATACAAAAACAGACCAGAGAAAGCGTTTCACAGTCATTGCACAGAAATAAACATTTGTCATCTGAAAGATACACATTTTGTAATGTAAAAGTCCAAATCAGTATTTAAGGAAAAGTAATAAATACCATCCAGGAAATACCTAGTCCCCACTGCTGTCAACAGAGACACTCCTAAGTAACATCAGAAGGAGGTGGATGCGAATTTCATCTTTGTCCTTCAGAATCTCAGAATCAAAAAAAGGCATGGCCACGCCCAGGAACAGCTATACGCTAAGGCCCAATTAATTCAAAAAATAAAAGATAAATAATGTATCAATCACATAAAAAGAAGACTAATAGGAGTCTTGAAGAGATTTCATGTGGCCTCAATTGCAACTTCCTTTCGGCGCTGGGCCCGGAAATGACGCTCAATATTTATCGTCACTTCCCTCTGTAGATTTCTGCTGTTAGTTTTTCCAGCTGTTCTGATCCAAGGGTGCTGAAGTACTTGTCGTGCTGTGTAGCGCTTCTGGGGATCCACTATCAACAGCCTGGTTATGAGGTCTTTTGCTGCTATTATTGAAGAAAAGAGAAAGGGGAAAAAAGATCAGCGCTGTGATGATGCCAACAGTTATACCTAGACAAAAGGTCCTTCTTTTTTCTTACAACTGGATTTAGAGCTAGTGACAGGAGATGTTTAATTTCCAGCGTATCTTTTACTGATATCACTCCCCCCTCTAGAAAGAGAGGAGAAAGTGAAGGGAATTTCATCTTGAAAGCATGCTGAAGGCATCAGGCTAGGCTAAGTAGGATTGAATTAAGAATTAGAATTGGGCATCTCGTCCCTCAAGGAGCATAAATGTTGTAGCATGCTGTAGAGCATGTTGTTTAAAAGACAGCAGGGAGAGCAGGGTTTTAAGGTTTCTGAGTTTGGAAAGTGCAGAGAAGACAACTGTGCTAGCCTGCAGGAAGGAAAAAACTACATGTGCAGACCCCTTTGGTCTCAACAGAAAATTCACACTACGTTCTGCAGAGCAAGGATTTTATTCTCAGCTTTTAAGACTTTTGCATGGTCTTTAAAATCTAACCATAACCCTGGACATTGTTTTGGTACCTTTTTCTACAAAGACAATTCCTATAAGCAAGGTGAGGGAAATCCTTGCTCTTACCTCAAAAAGGGAGTAATACATTAAATCAATCAGACCTAATATTCAGATTCACAGCCATCGATACTACTAGGGGACTAAATTCCCATTTAAAACAAACAGAATTACACAAAAAAAACCTGTAAGACACTGGCAAATTCACTGAGCTCACTGCCCTGAAAAAAGCAAGTTTTTCCCACTCCTGGGAACAAGTCTGTCATGTCTCAGATCTGCTATACTTGCTGAATCTTACCTGCAGAAATATTGTCCCAGTATGGGGAAAGGAACTCATAGTGACCCAGCTGTATGATCTTAAACAGCTCTTCCTGATCACGTTCCTGACTGCGAAAAGGGGGAAAACCGCAGAGCAGAATGTAAAGGATCACACCAGCTGCCCACATATCTACTTCAAGCCCATAGCCTAAGGAAGAAAACACAAACCAAAAATCCTGTTTTAGAAAGAAAATTCACAACTGGTAAGGAACTGTTTGTTTTTTTCATTCTGTTTTCCAAGAAATACAGAAGCTCTGCTCAGTTTCTCAAAAAGATGAAGTCAACAGAAGAATAAGCGGCTGGTACACCATGCTTAGAAGCTGAGCTGCTCTGCCTGTTAATAACTACAGCTCTCACAAAGTGCCTCTCTGCTTCAACACGTTTCACAAACACTGTCTCACAAGACCAGTGTCAATTAGAGACTAATTGAGAAAACACAGCATATATTTCTAAAATAGTCCTCTTCAGATTCCCTTCAAAAAAGCACTAAGAGAGTGCCAAGTTTCCATTGAAACTGGATATAAGTGGAGATGTGCATCCCAGCTTTCTCAGAACAAAAAACAGAAATAGCTTTGCTTAAGTCATACAACAAAACTGACTCCTTTTCTGGTCTGAATCTTTTCAGATATGAAATCTCCAAAATTTCTCCTGATTTGAAAGATGTTTTGGCTTGTCACATAAGCTTAACATACACATTCACAATCGTTTTGCATCATTAAGGGCCTTGGAAAGTTGTTTGGGTTACAGACATGAAATGGGTCTGACTATCCTCAGGTTGCAACATGAACTTTTGCTCATTTCCCCACTTCAGTAATTACCATCTATGGTATATTATGGCTTGTCTGCTTGGAAATCAGTGTTAGATTACCATAGACATTAATAATGCAAACGTGACCAATGTCGTGTTTGTCAAAAACTCTATGGTTTTCTTTCACAGATTACACTGCTAGCCAGACTCCTGCCCTACAAAGACATATCAGTAGTTTGAAACGTTCTGGAACATTTCCACAATTAGAAAGTTCAGAGTAACTGTATGATGTATGACAAATTATAAATATGTACACTCACCCTTTTCAGCAAGTATTTCAGGGGCAACATACGTTGGTGTTCCACACACAGTAAATATGGGTTTAGTAACCTGCTTTGCAAGGCCAAAATCTGCTAGTTTCAGAGTAGTAGATTTATCTGCATTATGCTGAACCTATATTCAATGAAAAATACATACACTTAGTCCAGATGCATTTTACTAAAGCAAAAGATAAAGGAAGTAGTTAATAATATACAGGAAGAAGTTCTAATAATAGTGCCTTCAAGTAAACCAACACGAAATGGAAAAAGTATTTTGACAAACTGTATTCAGAAAGTGTTTTTTCCCACCATACACTATGAGGGTGCAAATACTTAAGAGTACAAGCACTAAAAAAAGAAGAAAACTTTGCTCTACAAGCTCTGGCACACTGTTATTTCCAAGAAATGAAAAGGAAGAAGACAAAAAATAACCAAAGTCCATTAAATATTATTATTTCATTTTGGGAAAGTAAACTCTTCTTTTTCCCAGGGAAAGTGAAGAAGAATGCTGTGGGCATTTTGAATGCTTCAAAAACTCAAAATCGAAATGCTCAATTTTATATGTAATATGAAAATATAAGCATAAATATATTTTCCTATTGTATAAATAAAGCTTCTAAAATTATACAAGAAAACTATGTCATGTGGAATTTCAACTAACACCCTGCGTGCTAATGCAGTAAGACAAATAATACTGAAATGTTTATACAAATTTTTAGAAACCAGGAAAGGGGTGCAGAGGGTGGAGAACATACTGGTCTTAATCCCTGTCCCAGAATCAGCAGGGAATGTCTTGCTTTGTAAAACACTGCTGTACTTTCTTTTATCAGGATGCCAGACTCCTAATCCCTCGTCATAGCACAAGGTGGCAACACTGCACCATCTGTTCTTCCAGGACTAAACCATTGACCTTTCATTTTACTTAAGAACCAAACAGGTAGGAACAGCATGCACTGCGGGTATATTTTCACAGCTTTGTGACAATAATTTCAAAGACAGCATGTAAACCTGTCAGCATGCCTGAAAACCTAAGTCCAGAGCTCCTCAGCATCTTCACTAACACTATGCTCAGAACGACACAAAGTCAGCTCAGACAGAGCGAGCATTCCCTTCACCCCCAACTTCATACTCTCCAGCCTACATTTCCATCACCTGCCACATGCAAATATGCTTCGCTGTAGAAGCAAAAGCCTTTCAGGTTGATTTTATTCCTTCTCGAGGCCAGACTACTTACTCATAGCAGTATCACACATGTACAACCTGCTCAAGAGAAATCTAGCCTCTGACATCTACAGCATGTGCACTGCGGAACGGTGGTAACAAAGCAAAAATGGTAACATTAAATGAACCTACTAGCCTTAACTATGACACCTAAAAGACAGCTGTTCCTGCCTCTGTATTCAGGACTACAAAAAATGGTTCCAAAAGTCCACTTAAAAGTGCTGCCGCATCTTACCTGCCTATAGTGTTCAGTTCACTTTCTGTAAGACAGTCACTTCAGGCCATGCAACTACCTACGTCCTGGTAGTCTTGGACTAAAGACAGTCACAACTGCTCACTACTCTCTCAAATGTCGATGCCAGAGCAGGATATTAGAATATTGCTTGAGGATTTCTAGCTATCACAGCCACGCACCCACAACATTATAATACACTAATACAAAGCCAAGTTTATCTCCAAAGAAGGCATACATTGATCTTTCCTTTTCTCCTGCCTGCTGATGACTCCCAGTTCTTCATGCTCCTGTTTGTTTTCATATCTACCTTTAGAAAATCCATTAGGGTGTTTAGGATGCTGATTTATAGCATTAATATTTATCTGTATGCACATATACATGGTAGCACAGATTCTTCTTATATACATCACAAAAGCAAGCTAGCTCATGGGATGCTTTATATATTAGAAATAGGTAGAGCTGAAGAAAAAGCACTGCTTACACATTTGAGTTTCAGATACCCATTGCTGCTAGCTAGAAGAATCTTTATGAAAAATCTTACAGAAAATTCCTACATAGGTTTCTCATACTGAAAGCTCTTGACAAGTAACTGGTTAAACAGGATTTTAACTCAAATGCACAGGGAAACCTCTGACAGTGCTTTGTATATATGTAAATATTGATTTGTGTGTATATATGTAAATATTGCTTTGTGTGTATATAAATAGTGTCACAAAAGCAAAGTTAAAGGATAGAAAGGCTATACTTGCATTTCCCATGCATATAAGAAAACTTTAGAGAGAGAAAAAAAAAAGGGGGGGGGAAGAAAACAGCTCAAATGCATAAAAAGCTGTAATATATTATTTATGAAGCTGAGTGTTCAATTACCACATTAGTATGTTTGGGAAGTATACAAGGAAATGAGTATACAGTCACAAATACAACCCTCCCCCTTCCCCCTAAAAGGGGACAAGGAGGTGACTATGTCATTTACAGCTATAACCTGGAAAAACACCACTACACTACACTTCAGCAGATGAACCCATGAGATTTGCTTCAGTACTGTTTGTTATTGTTCAGCACTGGCTGTTGTCAAGGTCAGTGGCAGCTCTCATTTCTACTCTGCTGCTACTGCCCCGCCACTCTGAGGAGTCAGTAGCAGCAATTAAAAAGTCAGAAAAGCCAGAAACCTGCTCAAATATCCTGTATTTATAGGGATGCTTATTAGATAACACGTGAGATCTCCAACACTATCAAGAGCTTATAAACTCATTTGGCTTGTTGAACAGACTAAATTTTCAAAAGAATGTTTTATGTAAATGATATTAATACAGGTGTTCATGGCCAATTAGCAGCAAGGTGAAACTGGAACAGGTACAATTTTCTATCCCATAGTGTTTGGGTAACATGAACTAAATGTGAAAACAACCAGAACCAACCTGTATCACGCCTCTTTGCTTAGCAGCATCACTGTGATGATTACATATTACAGAGAGAAATGAAGCATCGAGTCGCAGGTGTTTCACACGCACTAGCTTATTTTCAGCAAATAAGAAGGAGCAGAGCCTGGCTCATAATGGAAAATCAGGCTCTGGAAGAAAGCCCTGCAGTTCAAAGGGAGGTCTTGTTCTAATAGCAAAACAAGGCAAAAAGGCAGGGCCTAGATGGATACTTCTTGCAAACCAGCCCCTTACACTCACTGTTTTTTATTTAAACACAGACCACATGCCAAGGATTTTCATCAGACTAAGTAGGATGCATAGCAGGATCTAGTATAGATTGCTATTGGTTAGTTGAAAGGTTTGGGAGCAAAACTTTCAGGCCCAACCCTGGTCAACCTCTGCATGTCATACAGGCTGCACTGCTGCTTTTCTCCAGAAATTCACGTTTACTTCTTTCCAAAATTGATTCCTGTGAAAAACTGAACACCACATGGGACTAAATTTCTTACCTTCTTTTTCTGGCTGAGTCCTTCCACCAGCAACTCAAGTCTGATTTGTTAGAGACTGATAAATATTTGGTATTTGTCAGGAAATTTGGAACGCTAGTACGAGTGTGTAACACAATTAGCAAGGGAGAGTTGATTACTGTTACTGTTCTACAATGGGTTTCTTGTCAACTGTCAATACAGCAAACTTTTCTATGCATATTCACACGTGTGAGTAACTATTGACTTCAGCGCTGGATGCAACGAACGTAGCCCAAGAAACGTGTTGAAAAAAAGAACTCTTCTCTTTGGCATGAAGTTAGTATCTGAGCTGACTTTAGTGCTGCATTTCACCACAACACTCACATTTTCTGTTAGATTATTTCTATCAACTGCATCATACTCTGCTCCTAGGAAAATAAATGGTCACAAGATAGAAATCGCTCCAGTAGAGAACTGGCACAGCAGTCTGCAGGATGTGTGACTGCAGTGCACAAGAGGTCCACCAAACAAATAATCTAAATTAGCAATTTTAATAGATTTTGCTCTGCAAGGAAGATGCCTTATGATTCAGTGCATGGTCAATGCAAAAAAAATTCATCCTTGCATATTTAAAAGTCAGATGTTAAGTAACAGGTCTGATTTCCAGAACAATGCAAATGCTCACTATGCCTGAAAGCCAGGTCATTTTTATTTGAATTTCTATCTGCAAGCACTGATATCTGCAATGCACAGCAGATCTACGTGAAGTAAACTGTAGTGGTCATTTCACTTCAAAACTGTACCCATTTTTCCAAACAGTCCTGCCACAGCACATTATCTTTGTACAGTATTTGCTTAAAAACATTCAAAGATCCATAACTAAAAGGAAAACTAATTCACCTCCTGCACAAATGCAATATGTTTGCCAATACTTACCAAAAGATTCTCTGGTTTGAGGTCCCTGTGGACAATGTTCTTGCTGTGAATATAAACCAGTGCTTCACACAGATCAGTGATCATGACAGCAGCATCATGCTCTGTGAACTTCACGCTTTCTATGATTGCATCAAATAAGTCCCCTCCTGGGACATACTCCAGGATTAGGTAGATCTCAGCTTCTGTCTCATACACTTCAATTAAGCTTACTATATTGGGATGAGAGAGACTCCTAATGATCAGTATTTCACTTTCCATCATGTCCTCTTTCCCCTTCAGCTTGGATTTATCAACAATTTTCATGGCATAGATCTGATTGGAGTCACAGTGGCGACATTCCTTCACCACTGCAAAATTCCCATCCCCAATAGTTCTGCCAATCTCATAGCGTTTTTCCACATCAGTTCTGTTTTTAATGGCATACCTCCGGCTTGTGCTTTCCAATCCCTGAGCCTTGTTTTCTTCTTTATTCACTCTGCGCTCCCCTGTTTTCTCTCGTCGCATCACGTCACTCTCTCTACATGTGATATTACCCTCTCTTCTGGCACCCTCCTCTTTAGCCCTTTGTCCCTCTCTGCCCTCTCTATGTGTTTTTGATGGTTTCTCAGCATCCCTCAGAGTGTCTTTCTTTAGCCAACTGCTTTGGTTCATTCTGCAGCTACTTCCATTCTCTTCCTTCACTTCATGAGTTAGCTGCAGCCCTTCTACAGCATTATTCTTGATTTTCACTACTTCCTTCCCATGGTTTTCATGTTTCTCCACATCCCTTTCCTTCTCAGTGCTCCTTTTTTGCTTCTCCAGACCTTCATTAACATTTCTATGTAGGGGCTTCCATATCCTCCTACAGCCATTATCTTTCCAACCAATTTCCTTACCTTCCAGACAAGTTTCTGAAGGTTTTCGGCAGTTCCTGATTTTTGCATTCCTTTCTATATGGTACCTCTGACATGCACCTGTGTTCAGGTCTCTGTTCTCAAATGAGGCCTCAGCCCGTCTTTCCCTTTGTAACTTCTGTCTGGCCTTCCTCTCCTGTTCACATTTCTCACACCTCACCACCTCCTCTGAACTCTCTAATTCCTTCTCAAGACTCCTCTCATGGTTAAGGTACCTCTCACTTTCTCTGGTTTTTCTAGGAGGCTTTGCTCCTTGTTCACCACTCCAGCTCTCTCTAGCCCACTTTTTTTTTGTTCTCATTTTTTCCTCTTGCTTTGTCTTGGCTTGACTTTTTCCTTCATGTCCAGCCACCAGTTTGGGAGACATGCCATCACTGCAGTTCTTGGTAATTTCTGTCTCATCAAAGCCACTGTCCACTTTCAAAGCCTTGTCATACAGCCTGCTCTTCAGTTTTTGGGACTGCTCCTCATTCTGCTGAATGGCAGCACTGGCGGCATAAGGATTTTCAGGATAGAGTTCTTGTAATACCACTTCCAGGTTCTTCAAAGTGAGGGGCTCCCTCCCCATAGCTATGAATGCATCACCTTCCCTGAAGAAGTCAGAAACACTTCGGATTTCTCTGCCTCTCAGGTTGTAAAGCTTTCTCACACGGTCATTCTTCCAGCGTGGAAATCCCAGAGCTTCTGAAATGTCGGCTACCAGCTGTTCAAAGGTCTGGACTGATCTCCTGTTGAGAAGCAAGGTTATCCTTCTGAGTGTGTGTCCACCAGGTTTCACCACTGTAATAATCCTTGGTTTCACAGGACTGTGCTCTGAAGGTATTGTGTGAAAACCATTACGGGGATTAAAAAATGGGGACCTGTGGCTGCTTTCACTCAAACATGGTTTTCCATAGTTACCATGACCAACAGGAGGACAAGTCCCTTGCAGCTTTCTCTCTTTTACTTTTGAACTTGCATTGTGTGATGACTGGTCAAACAATCCTTGGCATCCTAAAGGAAACAAAGAGCAGGCATATTATTAATCTTGCATCATCAGATCTTTCTGAGAAATAATTTTCTACGTATCAGTGTATGTGACCCCAGAGAGTAAGGGTAGGTGCACTCAATGCTTATAAAGAACTTTAATGGCCACTAAGCATTTACTCCACATACATGCAACTACAAATATTTTCAAGTCTGTAAGAAAATGTAAATGCACCTTGTGACAGAGAAATGCTATTAAAAAATAATACTATTGGAAAGAAACAGACCTTCTCCTAAATCCTCCCATCTTCCAGAAATCCTAAAAAAAATGGGGTTACTTGTGCCAGGATTGCACCCAGATTTTTTTAGCATCCTCTTATCAATCTACCTACCATGAACTCACTCAATTCCTTTCTGAACCCAGTTACAATGTTGGCCTCTGTAAACCCTGTAGCAAAAAGTTTCATAATTACATTTCATGAAGTAAAACAAATTAATTGCTTCTGTTTTAAAATTGCTACCAGATGGTTAGGTGCATGCAGCCTTCATTACTTATAAATAATTATCTACACTTCCATTGGACCATTCATTTAGTTTCTAGACTTCTATAACAACTTAAATAAATGAGATTCTTTTTTAAGGTATTACTTCTGCTATCATTTTAAAGCAAGTTTAGAGTACATTTTATAGTAATGTATTTTTTTCCCCTTAAAGAACAGCTGTCTTATTTTTGTTTGACAACTGGAGTCCTAGTTTTCCAGTATTTTGGTTTGACTTTTTTACTCTAGAAATTATGTGAAATCACACAAAGTCCTGAATATCCTCTAGGGACATTAACAAATTTCCCACCAATATTTCAACTTAGAATACGAACCAAAGAAAACAACACCATTCTTTATGTGTCATTCCAAAAAAGCAAGAACTGGAAACATAACCCGTGGTTATGGACAAGCCAAGCTATAATGTAATTCCCTGTTTATAAACACAACAATAAGCTAAGAATAAAAAACCTGTCCTCTTAAAAGACTCTTATTTCTTGTACTTATTAAGATTAAAATTTTATTACAATGCAATTTGTTTCAGTCTCAAGAAATAAACTTACAGAATGAGATCAGAGAGTGCTTCCAACTCCATTTAATAGTCTTGCAGTTCAGCTGGGAACAAGCATTCAGTATGTATTAACTAACAGGACCAAGCCAAAAGAAAGCAGCCAGATGATTACTGAACTACTACAAGGAAACTCCCATACACAAGTGGCTTATCTCCCAGAAAATCCCACCCATTTTCAGACATTACATAGTCACAGTGGAGTCGACAATTCCACAAAGGAAAATCTGCCCATACAAGAGCTCTTCTTGGTGCTAGAGTCAACAGATGCATGTTCAAGAGTTCTGGCAAAGCTAAGCATACTACATTTCGATTTTCAACTGTCAAAAAGCCATTTCCAATATTTCAAGCTATGTGTTTTTATTTGTCCTTTTTATCAAGGCATAATAGTGAAGAGGAAATACGCCTCCACATCTAGAACAAACAAACAAAAGGGAAAACGACAACAAATGCTGCAGCATTAACTCGCTTTGCTTCAAAAATAGTCTATCCAAAAAAACAGAGCTTGAGTGGGAAAAGCACACATGGAGACACTGCTACAGACCTCCACACTCTGCTGTTGGCTTTGTTTGACATATGATGATAGACATTTCTTAGTTGCAGTATTCTCACCAGCTAAGTGCTGTGAGCCCCCCATCACATCCCTTAACTCTTGGCTTAATTTTCTTCCTCTGCCAAATGAGACAGATACTTCCCCAAATAAATATTACAAAGAAGCCCAGCTGCCAGCACGCTGACTGAATACGTAAACATTATATAAGAGTTACGTGTGACTAATGCTTGGTGGTTGTACAAGTTATTTCTGTCTTCATTCTGCTTTTTAAGGATGATGTCTTGTTAGCAGAAGATGACTACATATGTGCTAGTGATTTTTCAGCAATCAGGTATTTACATTCCACCCAGAATAAAGCCTACTGTGAATTGGAAAGAAAAAAAAAAAAAAAAAAAAAAAAGCAGCAAAACAAATGTAATAACAGTTCTCTGAAATCTAAATCAACTTCAGAATATGTTATTACCAGGAACCGCTGAAGCTCTGAATTTAATCAACATTTCCAGATTCTTGCTATCCACTGTCATCAAGCCATCATTTTGCTTATGACATTTTTACTGCTTATAAACTTGGTACAACATAAAAACAATGCTGTCCTAGTAATGCCTTTTCCCACAGATTTTATTTCTCCTGGCTATGCTGCTATTATCACACCTTTCTATAAAGCATTCATTTTAGGCATCTGGCTGCATGTTGATTGTTCCCATTACCCAAACATCAATTATGTTTCCTTTCTCCACTAACTCGGCTAAGCTTTAAACAGAAACCTCATTCATTTTTTTAATTCTACAACTAATGGAATAAGAACAGCTTTATGTAATTATTAAGAGCAATGAATTTTTGTGCTTTTTAAACTAGCTTAATTCCTAGCCAAAAACAGCTTGACACAGGCCACAGGTTTATATATCATCAGTTTAGGAATAAGAACAATACTGCGTATTTTTCTAGGATGAAAAAGAAAGTTACATGAATGCTTAAATCAGTGCATAAAGGAGTCTCCTAATGTTTTCTGAGAAAAGAGGAAGTGTCAAATTTTGCCAAAGTAGTGGTGGTCACAGTGACTATATATTATATAAAAAAATAATTTAAATTGTCTGTTACAGCTATTTCAGTCATAATTTATGCTACTTTTCAGTTATGCTATATTTATTTTAACTGATGCACATGAAGCAAGCCTCAATCTGTCAGGGAAGTACACACACTTAAAGCAGAAACAAGCATTTCTAGAAAGCCTTCAAAGGTCACACACATACACAAATCCTATAGCTTCAAAATCTTGTTCCCATATTTATATACAAGTGGGAGAGCGAAGAAGAGGGAGGTGGGATCAGAAACACACTTCAATGAGTTTGAGTACTGGCAGATCATACACCAGAGAATAGAGTGTGGTTATTCTATTATGGTTTTACTGAGAGATAATGGTTATCAAATATACATATTTCTTATAAATGTTAATATGAATGGATGCATGCATGCACCTGTATATTTTTATCTGTGTACACATCTATCTATATATGCTTCTGTATCACCAAGTATCAATATCTAGGATGATGCAAGAGATTAAGTGGGCAGAAAACTGTAGGGGAGAAGCATGGCTGAGGAGGAGGCTGCTGAGGACTGTTGCTGTGGAAGGGCAGGGGTAAGGCAGCATGGCTGGACGAGGACACCACACGTCCACCTAAGCTGTGCACATGGGCACAGAAAAAAAAAAAAGCTGGGAATCACAGAGCAATACAGAGCTCCAGATGACATAATGGTCTTGTAGGGTAAATGATCACACCAAGTCCCTAGAGAAGCAGGGAGGATGGGACAAACAGGCATTTGAGGGCTCAAACAGGCAGTAGGAACAAGAACTTTAGCACCTACTGACCAGAGCACAAGTGTTCCCTGGAGGGAAAATGGTTGCTGCAGGGAGCACAGCTTCTATGGTTCATTTTTAAAAGCCAATTCACAACCCATTTGTGACAGTTGCAATTACAGTTGATCCCACTGAGATGAGGGAAGGCATAGGAAGGAAACAGAAAAATTCCTCTAGAAGACCTTTCTTTGTAGGGTTTTGGCTTATACTCCGGACCTGGAGTGAAATAAAATTAATTCAGAAGACTTAAGCTCTGAATAAGGTGTATATACAGAGCTTCAATCCATCTTAAGGAATTGCCTGGCTACACCCCCTACAACAGCAGAGTAACTGGGTTTGCCAGAGGTAACCTATTCTTGGAATTAAAAATGTACTGGCTCCATTTGTCCTTCAAAACTTAGCCCTTTTCTTGAACAGTCTGTAAGTTTTTGTTCATTAATTAAAATGTTTCCACTCATCTTGCGTTCCTTTTTGGCTCTTCTGCTTGAGATCACAGTTTCAGTAATTAACTGAATGGCTTACCTAGCAGCTAATTCTGCTATCAAGTCACAGGTTGCAGTGGAATTAAATTTTTACAAGCAGTACTGCAACACAATTTAAAACAGAAGGCAACACTGAAATAGGATCTATTTATGGCATTGCTTTCTGTGAATAAGATGGTGTTATTTAAGCCCTGCAATTCCTTTAGAGGGCCTTGGAGCAATAAGAAAGCCTCCACTTCCAAAAGCTCCCAAAACCATTAGCACCATTCTTCATGCAAGTAAAGTTGCACATAACAGAAATTATGTATC
This sequence comes from Hemiprocne comata, assembly GCA_020745705.1. Taxonomy (NCBI): domain Eukaryota; kingdom Metazoa; phylum Chordata; class Aves; order Apodiformes; family Apodidae; genus Hemiprocne; species Hemiprocne comata. Next base: position 50,785,224 of record CM036587.1, read on the forward strand.
TGGGAGATCTTTTGATACATTGGTCCTGATATAGCATAAACAAAATGTTGTTTCAAATGGGAAGAGAAAGAACTGCACTAAAAAAATAAATAAATCTGTTCTTTCCTTAAGCTCTAACAATTCCTGCTGAGGGCATGCAAAAAAAGACCATAGGGGAAAAAAAATTACCTTAACTGGAACCCAAAAACTTTTAATTTGTGTCAAAATATCTTTAAGTATGTGAGGGCAAAGAATACCTCTGGCCTTTTAACTGAGAGCAGCCAAGTATGTAGTTCACACAGGTTACCAGCATGCATTTGCAGCCAGCTCCAGGATGCAATCTGAGCCCTCCAGAAGTTTACCATCTTGGTCTCCTCTTCTCACTATAAATTATTAAATGTCACAACTTTCAGGGCTAGTGCACACTGGTAGTGCCCAAGACTGGAGTAATAGTATGACAAGTCCCAATGTACTAAATTAGTTACATGGAACAAAACACAATCACAAGCATCCTTTTACAGCAAGTAAATTTTACATAGGCATTATTTACAGCCCTACTGTTGGAAATGCTACTGGTGAATTTTCCTCTGAAGAGCTGTAGCAGTAGCACCTTCTCTTTCCTTCTCTCCCACTCATCTTTGCCTCCCGGCCATGCTTTACAGCATTTCAGGGCAAAGATTTCGTTTGAGTCAGGACTGGTGGTTATTTCAGCAACAACAAAGGGTAGCCAGCACTTGTCAGTTTTGTCCAGATAAAGTCCTGAGAAAAAGAAAGTCAAATTTCACAAGGACTGGATTGAGATAGTGTCAAGCGTGGCAAGACAGTCCCTGCTAGTTCCAGGCTTGGCAAGCTCCAAAGGCTGACACAGCTTAGAGGTATGGTGGACCTTGAGCACCCCAGCATGATTCAAGAATGTCTTTTCCCCTGTAACAGCTACTTGAGTAACTGCTAGAGGAGGGTCAAGCACCAGAACTGAGAAAACAGTTCATCTCTCCATTCTCTCATAGAGGTGCTCCTCTATGTAGAAGCTGTTTAATTCATACAAAAACAGACAGAGCAGATCATGAAAGACACGAACATCTGAACATGTGGCAGTCAGAGGTATTATGCAAGATGTTTTGGTAGGAAGCCACTGTCTGCTTTCTAAAATCCCACCAGCTATCAGGCTGAGACAGTAGTGTTAATAAGAAAAAGTTGAACAGTTGAATCAAAAGTTTGGGATTGAGAAAAGGTGGCTGGGTTTCTGACACAGAGGCTGAGTCAATAATGGAAACCAAGGAGACTGAAAGCACTTGTCAGAAAGGAGACTGGAAGAAAACATGGAAGCACAAGGATTTTGCTACCACAGGAAACTAAGACTACAAAGATGTACAAGAGACCAATAAACAGGGCTAGAGAGAAGGGCAGTCACTCTGTTCTCTTATGGGTTATGGAAGACAAACTGGCTCTGCAAAGAGACAGGATTAGAAATTTCTTATAAAACATGGTATGGTAAAGCAATTAACACAAGTTGAACACAAGTTGATTGGGGAAATCTCCCAGCTCCCACTGGAGCTGGAAGAGGAAGCTGAAACTTGCAGGGAGAGAAGAGGAATGCTGGGAATAGGTGGGGGAACAGGAAGGGGCACTGCTCTTCTGGTATCACAATCCAGAAGCCAGGCAGCATGTAGCAGGGCCAGACACTGAACCTGGAAAAGGAAACCTAGTGAAGAATTGGACTGGAAGAATAAGAAAAAAAGAAGTAATGAGAAGGGTCGGGGCAGACTGCAGGGAATGGAGCAAATAGGTCCACAGCTAGACACTGACAGCAATTCCCATGAACATTGATACTGGCTGATAACAATTTCCATGAACTTTGCAGACAAAGTGGAAGCAGACGGAGACTGTAATAGAGAAGCAGTACAATGTGAGGGTGAGAATTAACAGGTGGGGAAGTCAGGTTGGATACTGAACTTAAGCAAAGGGGATGAGGTTGGGAGCCAGCAACAGAACTTTTCTCACATGGTCTGCTCATTTCCAGTTCTTCTTAAAGGACATCTACTTGCTTTTGTTGTCACTTACCATATTAGCTCACCTTTTTTTTTTTAAGAACAAGAAAAACTACATGCACACAAACAGGTGACTGCAGTGAGAGAACATTACCAAGGCCACCGTTAAGACAGGACAAAAATAAAGTTGTAAGCATTACTTGAAGTCACCTCATCCTTGCATACAAAATAGCTTAGAAGTGCACACAGTTTTTCATATGTCTGCTCCAGGGTACAGTGAAGCCCTCTGTTACAGATAAACTGGAATCAGGACTGTGCCATAAAGAAATAAAATAATCTGTTGTCCGTAGAGACCCTAACCTCTGTAATTAGAAGAGATGAAAAGTGTGTAGTAAAAGAATACAGGAAGAACAGATTATCTGTGTAAGGGAGTGCAGCCCTGAAGAACTGGATTTTTTCTGAACCAATTCCATAGGGATTCAAAGCAATCAACTTAATCTAGATTTCTCTAGAGGATTACATTCTGGTGGCCAAAACTATCCCGAGACCTGATCTGCAAGCCTTCTCAGTGCACCCAGCTGCAAGAGGTACTTAAGACACAAGGCAAAATAACATAAGTCATAGATAATGCTAAGTCATCCCAAAATTCAGGACCTAAGCATCTCATATTGCTTTCCTCCCCAAAATAAAGTACTTTTGAGTTTATTTTTTGATGTCACCATATTAGCTCACCTTGACTTTTTTTTTTTAAGAACAGGAAAAACTACAAGCACACATAGAAAACAGAAAAATAGAAAATAGAAATAAAGTACTTTTGACTTTATTTTGCACCTTGACTCCCACTGAATGCAGTTCATGCCCTCTCTTTCCAGATATCACAGATATGCTAATCCATGTTTGTTGCTGGAGCAATAACCATGACAGAAAAGCCCACGAGTTAATAAGCCTGTATTAACAGCAGGTTACAAAAGGCAAGCAGTGAAAGGCACAAAAGCCAGGGCAAACAGTAAGGTAAAAAGCTTATTAGGTAAGCTTTGTCCATCATATGCACTGATGGAGCCAGAGACCAGGGGGAAAAAACGCAGCATTTGATAGTATAATTGCTGTTTATATTTTAATGCAGAGGAACAGAGAGGTTAAGGAGACAGCACTGCTAAGCAATAGTCATAAAGGCTTGACTTTGGAACCTGAACAATCTTAGGTTATAAGTACCTGGCCTTGCAGAAATACCTTTTTTAAATACATTGAACAAATACATTGAATAAATCGTTTCTGTTCAGAATACATTTGATGGCAAGGCAGTTATAGAATATACTATGCAATAAAATATTACTGTAAAACATACAGTATTATAACTATGGCTTACTAAACCAAATAAAATAAGCACAAAGTATTTTCAGAAGACCAAAGTGTATTTTATCCAATTACATAAATAAATTAACTCATTGTGCTATTTGGATGAATTATCATCTGTGTTAGCTACTGGTGCAGAAAGAAAATAAGCCCATGTTTAATATTACAAATACTGTTTATCAGCTGGAATCTTTCAAGAACAGTTTTATTAGTATCACAATGAAAAAAAAATAAAATAGGAACAAGTTTAATTTCTATAACATCATTTCTGCTACCCCAATGGGCACCTCCAGTCATACTCATGCCAGCACACCCATGTCCAGTCTGCACTAGTGTAATGGAGATCATTTGCTGACCCAGTCCAACCCAATTTGTAGAAAACTAAAATCACTCAGCAGCTCAGGCAGTATTCTAAGTTCACTGAAGAAAAAATAATTTGAGGTCATCCACAAAAAGAAAAACAAAACCACCACCAGAATAATATCTATCTCAGAAATACACAGTTTTAGCCCTGCAAGATCCTATAAAATTAGTATGATGGGATTCCAAGTTCATTACCTTTCACAATTTCACATCAAGAACACTTAAATTCACAGGAAATACTATTTTTCCTTTAACTGTCAGCCCTGCAAATTCAGCTGTGTGTCAAGTTGGGTTCCTTCACTCCCACGTCACCAACAGAACTAAAGTTTCTCCAGGCCAAATGTCTGGTCCCATTAAGTGAATATCAAAGGAAGGAAAATGTCCTTAGTAGCTACTCCTAGAGTGCAGGAGTACAGGAGATGCACACCTTTGTACCCATTCCCTGCCCTTGGAAGGGTAGGCAAGACTTCAAAACTTTGCATCCTATACCATATTGTCAACATATCTGGTTTTTATTTTAAGAATAAACGCTTTTTATTTTAAGAATAAACATCCATTATGTCATGCAAACTGGAAACTAGAGAACTCCAAATCTTTCAGTCCCATAAATGCCCATTCTCATTCTTCCCTGGTCATTCACACTAGAAAGAAAGAAGGGACTCTATTCCCTTCTCCCTGCCCATCTTGCTCACTCCCTTTTCACTGACTGTTTTGGGACACTGACCTCTGAGGTTTTGGGAGATCCTAGAGGGCAAAGACTACCAGAGCAGCTAAAAAGCAGGCAGATGATGTAGCAAAGGAATTCCTAAGATGGGAAGGACTGTCTGGAGGGACAGCCTGGGTGGAAAACCTTGAGTCTGGCTGGAATTCAGCTGAGGGAGGGAACCTGAATGGATGACCACATTGGATCCCTCTTTATGGCTAGATGATTTTTCCATTCTGGATGATTTTTCCAGTTCTGGAGATTTTTCCATTCTGAGGATGGATGGTTCCTCTGTGTCACCCCCAGCCCCAGTGTGGGTGCCATTCTGCAGCAAAATGCATGTAGGAGGCTCAGCATGCAGCAACATGTGACCATATTTACTGTACAAGAACCACGAGGGATAAATGAAATTTAGCAGCCACCTTTGCTTCTTTCTCCTCAAAGATAAACTTCGGTGTTTCTTTGGGGATTTTTGTGGGGGTTTTGGGTGGATGATTTTTTTTGTTGGTTGGGGTTTTTTTTGTTGGTTTTTTTTTTTCCTCTTTTTTCACTAAATATTCAGAGCCCCTTTGCAGTCTTCCCTGGCCCTCTCCTGTCCAGTTCCTCACAGGAGGGAGCAGCAGGGGCCAGACTGCTGCAGGGCAGCCTGGTTTGCTCTCTTAGTGTTATGGTCCCTTTTCCGACAAGGGAAGAGCGGTCGGGCAAAAATCACCTTCCAAGCTACTCACCTTCTTCCCCTGCAGGCCTACAGCCACACCACTGTACAGTTTAAGATTTTCTAAATCAGGCCATTTGTAATTAAAAAATAAAATATTTACAGCAAACACAGATGGCTATTGCCATGTGTTAGTGTTAAACTGAGCTGAATCACCCCCAGAGTAGCAGATGAAGGTAAAGATTTCATGTTGTCTGGTAATGAATCACCAAAGTGCCATCATTTTTATTTTTTTTCTTTTAGAGCAGAACCCCACTTTCTTTATCTTCTTTCTGACATTTTAAGGGTAGCAAATTAAAAAGCAAGCATTAAAAAAAGCCCTTTAAAGAAGTATACAGATGCATAATCTGTAAAGACTAAGTGAAATGTAAGACTGCACGTGAAATGAATCAGTGCCTTTGGAGGTGTGAGGCTCAGTTTAAGTTGTTACCCTGCATAAAACCAAAAAAAGAATATTATGAAACTGCTCATTTATTTCATTTTTTTCAAAGATGACAGGGTGTGCGTTTTATTGGGAACTGCCATGACTGTTTTCTGCAGTTTGACAGCTTTAGGGTCTGCACCAGTAAACAGGGAAGTGAGCTCTACAGTACAGGACCTTCCAACAAGAAGCTTTCAGGAGAGGGAATGAACTGACAGAGAGAAACCAGAACATCTTACAGAACTGCAATATTTGCCAGGATCCATCTGGCAAAGCCCTCCCTGTGCTTCTCAAGGCTCAGTGTACAGGGAGTTCCACTTTCACGTTGATGCTCTTGACTCCTGAACTACCATACATTTCAAATCAATTATTCATGTTTCATCACAAAGTAAGGTTTCATTGCTTTTTAATCCCATTAGCCAACATTGCCTCAGTCAAAGGAGCAGGATTCTGTTTCTTCTTGTGGGAGACTATTTGCATTTCTTCCAAAATTTCAACTTGATGACTAATCGGTTGCAACTGAGCAAACCCAGTGAAAATAAGAGAGCTTGCAGAGGTGTCACTGAGAGTTTAATTAGGCTTCCAGATCCTTTATTACCAATAACCTTGTTGCGTAACTAAAGGAAAGACCCAGCCAGAGTCTGACTCTCCATCTGGTTTTCAAAAAGGGCAATTACCCAAAAGTGTTGTGGGTTGTTGCTTTTTTTTTAATTCAGCACATTTAAGAGAGGTGAACTCACATATAAAAGCAGAATTTCTAACCCCATTATTACAGAACCACTTTTTCAGATGAGACTCATACATTAAAGTAAGTCAACATAGCAAAATAAATTGTTTTGCAGAACTTATAGAAGAAAATGGGTTTCTCAGGGAAAACTCCAAGCCAGTGCTAATTAGACTTAAAAGCATGATGACAAGCAGAAAGATCAGGATTTTCACGCCACCAGACATTTCTCAGCATTTCCATTAACTACATTACTTGGGGTGACAAGAAAACTAAAAGCTTGCAGTTTCTGTGCAGGCTAGCAATACTGATTGAATGGGAGACTGTTTTCAGAGTATTACTGAGAGCTGCTTCTAAGAATACAGGACATCAATAACTGTTTTGCATTCTTACAGTAAGTAGACTGAGTAAACTATACTAGCAACAGAGGGAAGATGGTAAATGTGCCTTCACTGCTAATGAAAGTCAGGCAAACTACTGCTAGGTAAGATGACCAATTTGCATTATGAAAATTCCAAATTTACATTAAAACCAATCGAGGCAGTAGTTCCTCTCCTTTTTTTATTGTTTCCAGTGTCTGGTGAACACTCCAAAACGACAGACATCATTCCCTGAAAATGAGAAAAACCTAGAAAATAGTATACTGTTAAGAAGAGAGGTGTCATATTCACCTCTCTTTCAACTGCTACTTTTTCAGCACTGATCCTAGTTGCACTGAAGCTAATTAGAAGATTCACATTACCTTCAGTGAGATCTGAATCAGATCTAACTGAAGCTGCTAAAGTCACCATAATGTCCTGATGCTAATTATATTTGCAAGAAAATCTATATAATACCGATTTCAAATGTTGTTAAATGTTTAAGAATCATCAAATCAGAGGAGAAGAAGAAAAGGAGTGACAGAAACCAACTCAATTTGCCCTAAAGCTGTTGGAAAAGAATGATCACCATCTTTCCCAATTTCTACAAAACTATAGATATTTCTGCAGAAAACAAACTAAGCTAAATAATCTTAGAAATGGGGAAATGAATCCCACACAACTTCCCTTAGTCACCACATGCTGAAAGTCCCACAGATGCCAAAATTGTGAAGCTCTGCAGAACATGACTAGAAAAAGCAGCAGTGCAGACAGATACAAAGCACATAGTGGCACTACCAGATAAAGATACATTTAAAACTCAGGTTAGCATCCAAGGTAATTAACTTGAGTGTAATAAAACCAATTAAGACAAGGTAACTTCGCACAGCTCAAATTCCGAGGCTTGAACGGCTGCCAATATCTTTAATTAAAACAAGTTATCTTATTTTTGCTGACAGTTTAAGTCCAATTAACCAATTCAGGTTAACGAAACACAGATGGAGATTTACCAGAAGCTACCTCTCAGCTGATGTGTCCTAACATCCTAAAGAACTTTTTATAGAAAGAGTTATGCCATTTCACGAGAAATCCACACGCATTATTACAAGAAAGAGACTCACTCTGCAGGATCAGTTTTTTCCAGAGAACCGCAGGACAGCTTCCTGAGATATAAAATGCACCCACTTCTTGGGAAGAACATGACAGAGTTTCTATAATAACTACATTTCTCCTACATAAAGTAGCCATAGTGTATTGTGTAAGGTTGGCTTCACTTGCTGACTGTTTTGGAGCTCTGTGCTGGTTCTCAACATTTCAGAGTCAAAACTGCCTGTAGACCACTCAATAAATACAAGCCTTAAGAGGAAAGGGGGGGGGGGGGGCTAAAGAGAAAGGAGGCAAGAATACAAACTTGCATTTTGTTTTGTTTTAAAAAGGAAATATTTCAGTACACAGTGTAGTAAAAGTTTCAGTTTATGGGGTTGTTTACATCCATGAGCTCAAACCAGTGGCCCATCCAGTCCTGCTGACACTGTGTACTGAATGTCCCCTGAGGAAGGCAGAAAATAATGCTGCGCAGCAAAAAGTTGTGGAATACTTTTCCTATAAATATCTGTTCTGTTATTAAATAGGAGCAAACATAACCGATGTAACTACAGAAGTCAGGGGATACAAGGGCATAACCAGCATTCTTCCCCAGAGGGTTTTGGCTACCACATGTCAGAGCATCCACGTCTGACACAACAGACCTCCCCACCCTTTGAGCTCATGCCTGTAACCCACATAGCTCCAGCTGCAGTAAATTCCTAGCTGAGGGGAAATTCACAAGCCTAAAGTGCGTTTGGACACACAGTTTCACAACAGTTTAAGATCTTTACATTGCATGCTATTTACTTTGTTTGCAGAGCATCATTGCTCTCTGAGCAGCCTAGGAGCACTCATTCCAAGTGAACTACACTTACACCGACTATTAAGAGTGCAAGTTATTTCTAATCTTCGATATTTATAAATTTTTACTTGCAGTACAGATAACACTCTGCGTGCCTGTTGGAATAGTAAACACTGACTTCACGTTCAGACTTCAAAGCTTGCTCTTCTACCTGGCACGGCTGCTGAGGTGGCCCCTCAGCTTGGGAAAAGGAGCGTAGACAGCCTGACTCCCACCCAGTATCCCTGAGGGAAGCAACAGGATCTCGCTCTCCGTGTTGTAGCGGCCTCTTGTTCCGCTTCCCAAATCAATCCACTTCATTAATTTCCACTAAGTTACAAAGCGGAGGTGGAAGGCGGCTTTTCTTTAATAAAAAAAAAAAAAAAAAAAGCAACTGAAGGGGCACGGTGGAATAACCATGCCAACTTCGCACCTTTGGGGACCCCCTTTTTTAAAAGCCTTCCTTCCCTCCCAAAGCCCTCGCCTCAATCCCACCGCCGAGCGGGAATTGCTCCTTCCTCCGTACCTCTCAAACCCCCAGAACAAGCCCAAACGCCACAAGCTCCCCTCGTTACCCCACACACACGCCAAAAGCCGGGAAGGAAGTTTCGCCGCCGCCGGGGCCGCTTAACGCGCCCCCCTCCCCTCAAAATGACCCCCCAGCTGGCGACCTGCCGGGCAGGGGGGTCGGTGATGCGGCTCGGGGGCTAACCCCCAGGAGGGGGTGGTCGAGGGAAGGGATCACTCACCCGCGCAGTGACCATAGGGGCAGCAGGAGCCAGCCGCGGGGTGCAGCGGGGGCGGTGCGGCGGCCGGCATGGCGCGGAGACTCGGCTCAGGCCGGGGGCTGCCGGCACCGAGCCTCACCCCAAGACACAGACACCCTCCCCGCACCGCCTCCCGGCTGGGAGGGCAATAGGAGGGAGGGGACCCTCCGGGGAGGCGGTGCCGCGTAGCGGCCACACCTCCACACCCCGCCCCGGCCCGCCCCCCTGGAGCAGCCCCGCCGGTCGGTACGTGCCCGTCGTCATCTCCTGAGGCGCGTGTCCCGGGGCGCGCCGTTCTCCCGCTTCCCCGGGTGCCAGAACCACTTCCCGGCTTTCCTCGGGCCCCCCCCCCTGTGTCAGCTCCCAGTAGAGTCTCTGTAGTCGGCTTCAGCCACTGGAGAAAAGGAAGCGGAGGGGAGACCTTATGGCTTTCTAGAACTACCTGAAAGGAGGTTGTAGCGAGGTGGGTGTTGGTCTCTCTTCCCAAGTAACAAGTGATAGAAGGAAGAAGAAACGGCCTGAAGTTGCACCAGGGGAGGTTTAGATTGGATATTAGGAAAAATTTCTTCACTGAAAGGGTTGTCAGGCACTGAAACAGGCTGCCCAGGGAAGTCATTGAGTCATCATCCCTGGAAGTATTTAAAAGACGTGTAGATGTGGCACTTAGGGACATGGTTTAGTGGTGGACTTGGCAGTGTGATAGGTTAACAGTTGGATTCCATAATCTTAAAGGTCTTTTCCAACCAAAATGATTCTGTGATACTGTAAGTCTCAGTTTCCCACCTCCAACAGGAGCTCACCTGCCTGGCAATAGCAGTTTGCTATGTGGTGGGGCTTCATGTGTGCCCGCAGCTGTTCCCCGGGTGGTGAGATGCCAGGCACAGCAGCAGGCCCGCTCACGAGTGCAGATGCTTTTGTTGTAGCCCCTTACATGCCAAATAGACTTGGAAGTCATTTATCTGGCTTGGATTAACAAAGACAAGCACTAATCAATATAAATAAAGCGTATGTTTGATGCATGAACAACTAGTTGCCCAATGTCTTCTCAAAGTATGAGAAGGTGAGGAGGACAAGGGAGTTAATTGCATCTCCCTGTGCTGCAGCATCCAGGCTGCCCATGCAGCTGGCTGCACAGCTGGCACATGTAGTTGTAGGAACACATTTGAAAAATGTGAGAGTGAACTGACAAGCCACAATGCTGTTTTAAGGATTGTATAAAAAAAAAAAAGTCTGACCGCTCAACATACTAAGAAGGAGATGTAATTTGAGAACAGCGTGTACATACCTTTGTAGGGAAAGATAGCAGGAATTAAAAGGCTCTTTAATCTTGTAGAGGAGAAGAATAATAGACAGTCAAGGTCTGGAAACTGAAGACAGACAAATTCATATTAGAAATGTTATTAATGGGAGTGAGTAATCATTGGCACAAATTACAGAGGGAAATTGTGTTTTCTTCTCTGAAAATCTCAAAATAAAATAAGATGTCTCTGTGGAAACTATACCAGTAGAAGTAGTTGGACTTCCACAAGTATCATTGGATAAAATTTAGTGGCCATGATATTTAGTAGATAAAAGACTTATTGTTCCAGCATTCTGGCCTCAAATTGTATGAACAGGAAAAAGCATAATGTGCTAAACATATCCACTATACTCCAATTTCTGTCACTTACTGAAAGTTTTGTCTGGCTGCCTCATTTAGCGAACTTGTCTTCTATTATTTTACTTCCAGAATATTTCATAATTTTTGAGGAAACACAGTCTGACACAAACACTTTTATAAATGCAGATCTTGATCAATATTTTTCCTGAAATGTATTTCACTGTCCTTTTTAAGAGTTGAGTGTAAAGACATGGGTATATTTTCTGGCTCTTTGACATAGAACATTTATATTTTGCTAGACTATCTAGTGAATGAAACCATGTAAAATAAAAGCGTAGACAAAAGCTGTCATGTAAACGATTCAAACCCCAGATTGTCAAAGCCTGCAACATGTTATAATACCAAGTTAGCAAGTTGCTATCTAAAAATTTAGCATAGTTCCATTTCCATTTGAAATCTTCCAGTTTGTTTAAAATCTCAAAAATTCTAATGCCATATTTATTTCCTTTTTTTTTTTCTTCCTTTTTTTCTTCTGCCTTTTTTTCTGTCTTACACCATTGCCTAGAGCTTGTTAATCCTCCAGTCATCATTATCTGTTTGCCCTGAGTATCAAAGTTATTTTCAAATAATAGATCTTCAGGATTAGAACTGTCTGGAGGAGCATAACTGAAGTGTTGGTTTTCTTTACTTTTTTCATGTGCACAGCTTATATGGTAGAACAGACTGCCTTTTCTATCACACTCAGTGCCCATGTGAAATCTTGGCTTCACTAAAGTCAATGGGAGGTGTCTTCTGCTATTCCCCTTCTTTCATGTGGTTGTTTAGACACTGGGACAACGAGTTTCTACAGTTCTTGGCATTTCAATGACTTAACACTGTCTTAGGAATTCAGGGACTGTGTTCAGTTCCTGGCTCTAGGACTCCTCCATTAGGTTATTTGACTTGTCTCTGTGTGACTTTTTCCACCTGTAAAATGTGGATAATGACACCAGTTAAAGGGATTTGTTATCTTTAGATGCAAAATCCTTATAAGAGCTAAGTATCAACCCTAATTACCTGGTATTACTCCTTGCAGTTTCTGAAATAGGAATGTAACATGACTCAAAAGTCAACACTCATTGGTAGTATTCACGTCTTTTATTGTAGAGTTAAAACAGATGAAGAGTGAATGCAGACTTCTGGGGGGGTCTCTTATTCCTACTTGCCTCTGGAAATTTGTCACCACTCTTTTAAACAGTCAGTGAAGCTGATTTCCCTTTAATCCACTTCTTAACCAGCCAGTGCCTCTACTAAACTGTCTGCAACTTCCTTACTATTTCTTAACAAGCACAAACAAGAACCACAAGATTTGCTTCTCAATAATAGCTTTTTAACCTTCAAGAATGCTTAATCTCAGAGACTGAAATTACAGGCTAATAACTAATTAGCAGAAATTTGTCAAATACATGTCTCCATGTATTGCCTACCCAGGTCATATACATAGTATCTACATATGCTTATAGCTGACCACAGCTATGTTGGTACACACTTGGAAATGGATGTTCCATCTCCTTTAGGAAGAAATCCTACCTTCTTTTGACCTTGTCCTAAACTCAATGACATCTTTCTGTGTTAGAAATCACCTACACTTTCCCTCCCTCTTCCTCTCTCTTGAGACCAACGGCTCTTCTGGCATCTGTTCTGTTTCCAGGGCTGTACTTAAATTAAAGAATTGTAAAACGTAAGTTCCTACTGCTCCTCCTGAGGAATTATTCTCTCTAGATGATCATGCTCAGAGGTGGGATTTTGTGTATTTCACATCAAGTTCTTAGGAAAATGTCATTAAAATAAAATCCACATTTTTCATAGTGGATCTATGAAGTTGTAGCCCAGATATGATTGTTCTTTCTGGTATCACAACACATTGCTTGAAAGTGATAAATCACCTGTACATGCTTACCATGTCAAGTGGGGAAAAAGTAGCAAGAGAAGAGGAACAAATTAACTATATATCTTTAGTAGCCTCTATTTGTTTTATGTAAGTTAAAATACGATTGTCTGTTGACAAGAAAAAAACGCCTACTTTAAGCTTAATCAATTTATTCACATAGACTGATGAGAGCTGTCTTCCTAATGTCCAGAACACTAATCTAAAATATTGAAGAAATCAGCATAAAAGTAGCTGTTTCATAATGTGTTTTCAATTATAACAACTTTAGCATGTCATTTCTATGTGAGAGTAATTCATACACAATGGTTTTCCAACTTGCTTATTGTCCTTGAGGAGGCATATCAGGTTTGAAGTCTCAAAGCCCAGTGCTACAACATCATCTGTCCTTAGTCTATAAAGAAAAATGTGTGTATCCTTTTCAGATGGATCTGAATATCCAGTGGTGCTGGGACACTCCAAACACCCAGGATCTGGTGGTTGTGTTGGACACATCAAACTTTGTCACATCATGTGGCTTAGAGTAGCTCTCGCAGACACAGAGCTTGAAATAAAAATGTGTGACAGACATCCGGACACTGCTGCTGGCAGAACTAACCAGGATGATTTCATATTTACAAAAATATCTGTATTGTAAATAAGACAGCAGTTAATATGGCTCCCTTTAAAGAGAAACCCAATGCATTTAATATAAAAATAAAGACAAAAAACCTGACCTTTACAGAGGACTAAACATAAGACTGAGTTATCTCCAAACCGTGTTTCCATCTCATGTTCTGTGGCCTGAGTATATGAAGTACAAGGGGCAAAAGATGAAGGAATTAATTGGAATAAAGGTAATAGTAGCTCACAGTCAGCTGCTTTTAGAACTCCTGAAGAAAATTTTTCAGACATCCTCCATAAGACATCAAAAGCTATCAGTAAAATAACAAAAATTACAGGCATTATTCAAACCATGAAAACCAAATGCCAAACTATATGCGAACAACACAGGTTTTACCTTCCACTCTCAAAAATAAATTAAAAAAAAAATTTAAAAATCCATGCTACCACTTTGATGTATGCTAAATGTAATGAAAAAAATAGCTCCCAATAGAAACCAAGTGCTAATACCTGAGTGGAACCAAGATGGTGTATAATTTTGCCAGAACAGTCATGGAACTGATTCACAAGACCAAGAAAAAAGATCAGGATCCAAAACTTCCTCAGTCTCAATCAGCAGACCAGCAGATACTCAAAGCAAAATCCAGATTTTAGCAACTTCTCATTACCTAACCAAGAATAATGATAATGAACATAATCCTGTACTTCTTTCCAGAATTAACCTTTTGTTTAAAGGGCATATTTAGGAAAAAAAATAATAATAACAACAACAACAACAACAAAAAATATAGTTTCAACACAGTTGTGTTATCTTCCTCTAACATACTGCCTTATTTTAGTTTCTAAGCCATGAATATACTTAATCAGTGTCAAATTCAGATAATTAGAAGCTGCAGTGGAAAAGGGCATTGATAATAGGTGTATTATAAATGGCAACATTTTTATGATGTAGGATAATTCTCAATGACTTGTTTTAGAAACTGTTAATGTGTTATTTTAAGAGAGGCTCATTGGTAACAAGGAGTAGACATTGTAACTGCCTGACATCCCTTCGCACTGCAGATTTGCAAGTTACCTGTGCTAAACTAATATAATATGTACAGGCTTCTGACTCATGCCTTCTAGGAAGTGTCACAGAATGGCATGTTCATCATTAAGACACTTCTCAAGGGAGACATTTTATATACTAACAATGTTTTTCATCCAGGTTTCTCAAAGCTCATCAACATTCAGTGAAATTTCACACAATTGTGTAAGGCATGTAGGAACTTCATTAATAGGTGACCTGGTCAAAACCTAGAGCTGGAGGAAAACAGTTAAGGTGCATAAATTGATTTTATTATCTTGAATATTAGAAGTGGGAAGATTGAGGCACAGGGGGACTCAGTGAGGGTCACACAGCAAGTCAGAAATAGAAATAGAAATAGAAATAGAAATAGAAATAGAAATAGAAATTATAGAACCCAAAATGCTTGACTTCCTGTGCCTCAGTATTTGCAATTATTATTAAAATATTTGGTGCTGAATGCATTTCTTGAAAGTACCCTAGGTATTTAGACACCTACATACACACATAAGCTCATGGATTTTTAAGCAGCCAAATTCCCTGGTTGACAGCACAGCTTTAAAAATATGCTTCTATCCTTGCTCAGAAGTTTTTAACATTCTCCCTGCTGTGAATACTTCTACTTGCTACATAACAGCTTTTTTCCTGGCCTCATATATAGTGAAGAGGAACCTTAGCTTATGGGAGATACAATTTTCACTGTCACTAGTGGCTCAGGCAACACAGAGTTTAGCTGCAAACAGCGTGAAACAGTGTTTGTACAGGTACCCTTTAAAATGACACCATTCACAGTGTTTGGAAGCAGCCACTTTCTATTTACTAATTGTGTCTATATTCTTATTGTAGAAATGGAATACTACCAGAAAAATAAAGATGGATGGGAATAACAGATCAGTAAACCAGAAATAACCGTGCTAGTCTCACACCATCTTTTACCTCTGTACAGAAATAAAAAGCCTCTGCAACAGGAGGTAATCCATTGCTTTGTACCAAATAGGGAGGAGAATTCAGTGTGTAACTTATATTTACTTGTGCTACCCTAACCCCCAAAAGATTGCTTTGCAATCCAAGTTATTCAATCTATTATCAACATAGTACAGTAACACCAAGAGGCAATGATGTAAAGTGGCATATTTTTGAGCCTGGAATGATACAAATGCATAGCCACAAAGAGATCTAACAGTCTGATTAACTGGGTCCAAAATTACACTCTAATTATTCGTGGTTTGTCAGTTATAATAGGTAGAAAGGACAAGATTAAACCACATGGAATAAGAATGTTTCTAATGGATTACAACCCACACAAGAAGTTAACATATTTTTGTTTGTATGACTCACAACCCCTTTCATATCCACAGGAACCTGCATTTAGCTATTCAGTTCAAAAGAATAGGGAAGTAAAGACCATTTGTGATCCAAGTCCGTAACAATGAAAGCGAAGTCCTGCAAGAGGGAAGAGTGTATGACAAAAAAAGTAATAATAACGTGGTGGGGGAAAAAAATGTATTTCTTTGAGAAAGCCAAGAGACAAGACAAGCCTGTAGTAAAAGTATGGAGTGTTCATGTGTTTATGCTAAAGATTATGTAAACTCAAATATCCTTAATTATAAGAGGTCACAGCAACATGACAATTCCTGACTCTTTGAAAAGCTTGTGATGAAGCAGAATTCTTGAAATACATTACTTTTTTTCTCCCCTTTTTTCCCCTTATCTCAACAAAGATTTTAACAACCTTGCCCAAAAGTAAATAAATACTGCTCAGCCATATACCAAGACACAGTGTTTTTCAAGTGTTTTGCACAGCTTTCTATATTTATTCTTTCTAACGTTTCCTTAAAACTCTGAGTTTCATAACAACATATTAAAAATGCAACATCATATTTGGGACCTTGCAAGGTGGCAGGGGAGTCCAGGGAAGCTATTCTGATGGGGAGGGAAGAGACTGAGCTCTATTCTCAGCTCAGACAGTGATCCGCTCTGGAGCCAGGCACATGTCACCTCATTTTGTGGTGACTGTTTTTCCTCTTCTGCTCTTCACCTAATTAGCTATAATATTTTTGGGGAAAGGCACAGAGAAGAACTGGGAACAGGATTATCTCCTACAGCATGTGGATACAAAAAATAGTACCTTCAGGCTCCACTTTCAGCTAGGACCTCTTGGTATTACTGAAGTATAAATAATAATATTACATTGCAAAGCACCCTCTAACATTTAGAGGAAGATGGTGTGTAAAAACAGTCACCAGCTGTTCCTTTTCTGCATGCTTAGGACAACTGGTGCCACTCCATAATTTTTGGGAGCACTTTTTAGAGTTAGCTATTTCTACTGGACTTTGATGGACAAGACAACAAATCAGCAAGAAAACTAAATAGGAGAACTTGTTCTGGAATTTTTATTTTTTTTTAATTAATCTCACAATACAACAATGATTTTTTTTTTTTTTAAGCCTTGCCTACAGTTATATGAGAATTTGTATTACCATTTAAAAAAAAGCTTGGCCCTCCTGATTGATAAAGAGTGTCTTGAAAATACCAACTCGACAGGTTGAAGAATCATAGAATCATAGAATAGTTTGTGTTGGAAGGGACCTTAAAGATCATCTAGTTTCAATTCCCTTGCCATGGGCAGGGACACATCCCACTGGATCAGGTTGCTCAAGGCCCCATCCAACCTGGCCTTGAACACCTCCAGGGAGGGGGCATCCACAACCTCCCTGGGCAACCCGTTCCATCATCTCACCACCCTCACAGGAAAGAACTTTTTTCCTAATGTACAACCTGAATCTCCCCTCTTTAAGTTTCAAATCATTGCCCCTTGTCCTCTCCCTATACACCCATGTAAAAAGCCCTACCCCAGCTTTCTTGTAGGCCCCCTTCAGATACTGGAAAGCTGCTATAAGGTCACCCCGGAGCCTCCTCTTCTCTAGGCTAAACAACCCCAACTTCCTCAGCCTGTTTTCATAGGGGAGGTGCTCCAGCCCTCTGATCATCTTCGTGGCTCTCCTCTGGACACACTTGCAGAGTTCTATGTCCTTCTTACGTTGAAGAAGGAGCAGACAAATACACAATACTGGCATTAACTGTTTAAACCCTGACTTCCTAAGGAAGAAAGACTTTTGAGGCTGTGTTTTTTTCCACCTGTCTTATTTGGCACTTTCCATCTCCTCACCCAATAATTTTGAAACCACTGACAGATTTCTACCAAAATTGCCAAGAGGGTAGACATTTGATTTATCACAATATATTGTGAAAACTTAAATCTGGCTAGCAGACAACAAGCCAAATTATTTTCTCTCATGAGGGCAAAGCAACTAGGATGTAGGTGCTCTTCACGTATGCAACTGCTGACAACCACCTGGCAGTAAAACATGGGTCATCATCCATGGGTAGCTTCACATTAGCCCTGGCCCTGTTTCTCATGGCAAGGATCAACAGCTGCTGCATCAACTACACGTGGTAGAGAGCTGACATTTTTCAATTGGAAGAAAGCATAGTGGGGGGAGATAAGAGACTGTCACAGGAAATCAGGATTGCTTAGTCCCACTGCTCACAGAACTTGCTTAAATCTCACTGATTTTAAGACAGGGGCCACAGCACAGATGCTCTGTAAATTTTAGAACACAGTAAAATGAGCACATGGCATTAATTGTGACTCCTCAGAGAAGCACTTTAAAAGTCCTGCCACCTTTTTTTGGTAGCACTTTCTTTTGTTTCCCGTGCCAATATGTGGTATTACATTATTTACAAGCTTTTGAGCTCTTTATGCATTAATTTCATTGCTTTCCTGACTTGGCCTTGCAAAACGAGAATGGAAAAGATACACATAATGGGACAAGGTGAAAAATGAGAAAACATGGTTTTCCTCTGGCCTTAATGAACTTTCCTCAACCCCAGAGAACACAGGGGAAGCTGAAAGTGCTTCCATATAGCTGCCAATCTACCTATGCCCAAGTAGAGGAGAAAGATAAAAAAGGCAAGAGCAGGCAGTTAAGTGCTTTATTAGGATTTTGATGGAGATGGTGTTTTAGCACACAGCCACATGGCAGCAAGCCAGGTTTTTTCTGGTTTTGCCCTTCTCCTCGTGGAATGGTGAAAGAAAGCGGAGAAAAAGTTGAGAGGCCTCCCAAACCATGGGCACTCAGCCAAGACGACTGTGCCTCTTGCAGCCTTTCCACTGCCATGTGTCCTTCAGACACAGTACTAAACTCCTTCAAAGGGAGAAGGAAACAATCTCCTTTCCCTGCTTCTACCCATATATGTTACACATCAAATGATAATGGCACAATCTCATGTACCCCCTCCCAGCTCAGCCAGATCAGAGATGCCCCTATCTCAGGGACATCTTGTTGGAACAGAATTTGGCATAAATTACTCTGGCTGAGAAGTTTTCTGTCCCTCCTTCCCTGGCACAGATTTGTGATCCCAGCTTATTCTTTAGTGCTTTATCTAGTGCTGTTTATAAGGTCTTGTTTTCACAGGAGACTCAAACTGAAACAGTTAATGTAGGTGCACCATTACAGAGATGCTCTGTTCCAGGGTTAAATAAGCTGTTCTGCAAGAGATGAAGAATATCTTTCTACCAGACCTCCACTCAAATTTCATTCCTAAACAGGTAGATGAAGATTTTAAACTGCTTTGAACCAAGAGACCTGAGACTAGACCAATTTTCCTTCTGCTGAAAGGGATGAAATTTTTCTGTACAGACTGAATAATGAGTAACAGTGTATTGACATGAATGCTTTTTCAGTCTCCTCAGGGAGAAGACGTAGATGAAGTATTAAGTTTACAGACAATGCTATTTATTGTTACAGCTACAACCTTTTATTTATACTTTTCTCATTTGCCAGTGTTTCTCACAGGCTCCCTCTGCAACAAGGAAAACTAGGCTTGACATTTCAATGGTGCAAAGGTGAGAAAAGAAAAACACATGGCAATTTCCTTCCCTCTGAGAAAATTCAGACAGTTTCTTCAAAGCCTATTGCAGATCACTTCACAAAACCCCATGTGGCAACTCATTTCACACAAAGGCACCACAGAGCAGTGGGGGCCAGCTGCCTGTGTCACCTCATTGAGTGAAGCTGTAGTTTGCCTGGAAAACATGCTACGTCACCCAAAAATTTACGTTCAGTTCAAAAATGTCTCTGCAAACATCACTTTTCCCTCCCTTAAATGATCCATAAATCTCTCTCAAGTAAGGAAGCAGGAGTGAAACGGTTCAAACTAAGCAAATGGTTTCTAATCCCTCTACATGTGTAAGGGATGAGCCTCCAGTGGAGAATGTGCTCACAGCCCAGGATCCTGGGGATGATCTTTTGCTACCCAGGCAACTTCTTGATATCATCAGTAAAGCCCTGTGGATAGTATCTGCAAACTAATGCAAATAAAATATCCTGCATCTCACCAGCTATGTTTTTCATTTACTTAACGAGATACAAATACAGAATCTGACCAATGTTTTTTGTAAAGAAAGGAGTGAAGTTTACAATGCAACTTGATGGGAGTTGTTAGCCAGTGCTTTATCCTCCAGTGCCTGTGCTGAAAATCATTGTAAGACTGTCAAATGCACTCCAAGGATGCATTTCCCTTATGTAAATCTTGTGTTGTAATGTGGAATACTTTAGTCCTTTGTGTGAAACTGAAGATGGGATTCAAAATACCATCTCTGTATTAGAGAGTAATTAGAATGATCTGTTGAGTTTCACCATCAAGAATAAAAGAACGAGTCAGTGTTAACTAGAGATGTAAAAACCCCTGGTTCATTTGCTGAAACCAAGCAGATGAGATGCTTTTATGGATAATTCTTTTCATTTTAGGGACAAACCTGGCAATTCTACTCTTTAAAGAGAAACAGGCATTCCCTTGTCCCGATTTGAGCCAGGATGAAGCTAATTTTCCTTTTGCTGATTTTTTTTTTTTTTCCCCTTCAGTAAGCTTTCTTTTAACTACCAGCAAGTGTTCCAGCTAGTGGACTGATAACACTGGAATGTTTATGTTTCTGCTGAGACTCCAAGGTCACTTCTTAGCTCTGCTGCTACAGAGGCTACCGGGGCAGGAGAATTGTATCTATGACCCCCCTGTATAGGAGCTGGACTAGACAGACAGCAGAACTGACCAAAGGTATTCCATTCCATAGATCTACGTAAGCTCTGAGGAAGGTCAGAGATCACAGAAGACAACTTCCTTCCTGCTCTTTCTTCCCTTCTCTTCCATCCATGGCCAGCGTCCAGGGAGGACTCCATCCATCCATCCATCCATCCATCCCTGTCGACTCCTAGGCTCAGGCATCTCTGACCTCATAACCCAGCCCCTGTCTGCTCTGCCTTATCTCCTGCCGGTGGGCTGGGACATTTTGGGACTGCTCACAGCTAAGGAGAGTGCCGGGGGAGTTGCTGGGGGTGGGGGGAGGCAAGAGGCTTTTGCACATTCCTGAACATACTTGTATATAATTGTACATATAATTAAAGCTGTCTAATTTAGTTTTCAATGCAGCAAAGTCTCTCTCCTTAATTGTCTCTCTCCTTCCCTACCTGGGGGAGAGGGGAGGGGATTGAGAGCATTGTTGTCTCTGGTTTAATTGCTGATCCTGAGTCAAACCGTAACATCCCTGTATAAATTTCACCTATTTCAAGTAATAGATTGAAGCTATCTGGAGCTTCAGGTATTTTTAAATACTGAATGTATTAAATACATAGGTCATACATATGCCAATACACACATTCATCATAAGTCAATACTGTCCAGCGTGTGTGACAAACTCCCAAGAATCAGAGCTGAGGTAATTAATTCAGTTTATACAGAACTGTCTTTAACATTATGTTCTGAAAAGAGTGCAGGTTAGCTGTTCCCCTACCCTTTCCACTGGAAGATTTAATGTGGTTACACCCATTATTTCACTCTAGTGCTCCGTGCCCTGTGGTAAGTGTGAACCGCACTTGAAAATCAAGACTAGCAAAAAATTGCCTCTCCAGCAAGTTGATAAGGGAAAGAGCAGCACCATGTGAACAAATTCTTTGTTTTAATTTTTTAAGGCAAGAATGGGAATTTAATTTAGACAAATAAATTAAAAATTTCTATCAAATGTCTGTGTTAACGGTAATACACGCACCTACATTGCAAGGGCATAGAAAATATCTGGAGGCAATTTTACCAACTTACCAGTTTTGAATGTTGACCAAGCAATCCAGAGGAGGACAATTTAGATAGAATCACACTGTGCTAAATACTGAAAGTTTTCAATTAGAATTATTTCAGGATACAGTCTATCTGAGCCTGCTTTTTTTTAAGGATATTTTTCCTGATGAGAATTCAAAAGAAAGCTGAATCTCTCAGTTATGAAGTCAATGAGTGGGTGCTGTTAATAACTCTGGTAGGTTGGGTATGATTGCACATGACTTACAGCTTTGTTTATTCATTGCATATTTTTTTTAAATGACACAGCATAACTCCAAAGGGAAACAATTAGTATCCATGTGCTGAGAAACAAAACAGTGCTGGCTCTTTTACTCCTAAACTCTCAGAAGAATGACCAAGAGCTAGATTTAAGAAACAGCTGGAAGTCCCTGAAGTGAGTCTTATGTTTACCAAACACAAACCACATTCTTGAGCATCTCCCCTTCCCCTTAGCCACCTCTAAATGCTCTCAGCATCTTTATTTTCTCCAGAAGCTGTTTAGAGTAAAATGCAGAACCACTGAATGGTAAGCAGGCTGCAAGATCTTAGTCCTTGTACCCCCTTCCCTTTCTCACCCAGTAGGTCTTTTAATGACTGTCTGCATGACAGGGCCAGGTCCAAGGGGGGACCTTGTCTTTGGCTGGGCTTTAAGTCATGGTCTCCAAGTGGGAGATATGTGTCTGAATATTCTGGGTGAGGAAGAGGCTGACTGTGCTCCCATTTTATGTCCAAATACTCCCACCATTTCTGTGTTGTCTTCAGGATGGAGATTCAGGAAGATGCTGTAGAGAGATGGATCCCACATAGTCACCAAGGCACCTCTAGGCAGATGGTTCCTCCTTCTCTCCATTACTTCCACGTGCCTAAATTGAGGCAGCTGTACCTTTTAGCTGATCTCATCCATCAGTGTAATGGCTGCACTGGATCACATCCTGAAGAGTTTTATTCTCTCAACTGCATGTATTTCTGAACAGAGGATTTTGGATTTCATTGTGGAGTCAAGCACCTAGGATTTGAGTGCTTAATACATTAACTGGAAACACTGACTGAAAGTTGCACATTTGAGGTCACCACATCATTTGAGGTCATCTGTTGATTGTTCATTACCCAACTGATAGCAGAAAGAAAACCTAAAAAAATTAACAAACGCAGCTCTCATCAAATGCACACAAGAGCTCAGAGAGAAAGGTAACATATGGGTAAGGCTGGAAAAGCTAATTTTAACATGATTTAGTTCAGCAAAGAACACATCCTGAAAACGTGGCTTGATTCTTACCTCACATTTTTTATACTTAGTTATTTTTCTGAAGACCGATTTTCACTTCTAGCAATTAAGACATGCTGTTTTGCAAGTAAGTAGAGGTGTTTTTACTAAATGTGGCACTTCTTCTTTGGTAACTAGAAGAATGTATAATTAGATAATTTTTAGACTGTATTAGAAAAAGACAGATAAGCTTATTTCTAAGGGGATTCCTTTTTATTCATTATTTGAGTTAAGCCAATTTGGATGGAAATTTCAATTACATATAAAAGGCAAAACCTTGATATCCTTTAATCAATTTAGTATAATTACATGGCATACTATGAATAATAACAAAACATTTATTGAATTATATTTTGAAGTTAGAACTAATTGAATAAAGAATTCTTTGTGGCCATCTGTCCTTCAAGATATCTAGAGGCAGGGGAGGTTAAGTCCTCCTCTTCAAGGTTTTGTCATTAGGTTGTAAATTTTCTTCACCTAGGTTTCACTCACTCAACCCAGCAAGTTCTAATGGTCCTTGTATTGAATTCAGTTTTTCATGCAGCAAAAAGTAAGGGTCTTAACATGTAATTTATTACTTCAGCAAATCCTATGCACAAAATTACTAGAGGTGATTTCACCTATTTCATTGACTGCACTTTTGTAACTGACAACAAATACAGACTTTTTTCCTAGGTATAATTTACAGGGTTTTCATAAATACATTTAATTTGGAATATACATTTTCATGGCAATATTCAGGTCATAAACTGTGAACACGTTTCAGTAGAAAATCCTACAGTGGGCCCAGCTGCATGTCTTCTTGAAGCCACCATTGTTTTATTCTGTCTTATCACACCAGGGAAGAAAAATCAACCATCCAATTTCCATTTTAGTTTCTTTGTTAACCTGCTCCTAAGTGAGTCTGGAAATGGGTCAGTTAATGCTCTTTCACTCCACTTAGAATATTTTTCTTCTAAATGAAGCGAAATAATTCTGTGTATAAAGCTGCTTTTGCTGAAGGCTCTTTATCGCTTCATAGCAATCAGCCAAGACTAATATGAGTAACAGAAAGTAGGACAGATATCCCCCAAAGAGGGGACAAAAAAATGAAATTACAAATAAGCTGGAAAAGATGCAGGGTCATTTCCCATTCAGCTTCAGTGAAATACCTTGCTTTATGAGTCAGCATTGAAGACACAAATAAGTTTGCAATTATAAAAATAGTGAGATGATGAACCCAACATTCACAGAATGTATTTTGCTACCCCAGTTTAGCAAGTCAGGAACAAACAGGACTGATTGGTCTCAGCTACCACAGCTAAAAAGCATAAACCCACAAACTGAATCCACGTTTTTGGATATTAAATCAAGCAGCCAGAACACCAGGCTCTTGTGCAACAGAAACAGAATCACCTCACAAAGAACAACGGCCAAGTTGTCTAACAGAATCACAGAATCATAGAATGGTTTGGGTTGGAAGGGATGTTTAAAGGTCATTAGTCCAACCTCTACAATGAGCAGGGACTTCAACTACATCAGGTTGGTTAGGTTTCAGAAGCTTAGCTTAAGAAATCCTCATATGTACAGAGACGTGCTCTCCTAGCCACAGAAATAAACACTTTCCAGAACCCGAGAAAGGAAGCAAGAGGTTAATTGCCCTGTAGCCTTCACCAGCAATTCAATACCATTGATCAATACCAGTTGAACTGCCATGGAACATCCCGTTTTTGATTTCTGAACAGGTCACAGGGGTCCAGAATGTCTGCCTCAGCTTGTACATCGAGACCTGACTGCCCTCCACTAATACTCGAGGAATCTAACTCTGGTTTTGCTTGTTTTACTTTTCTACTGGTGAAATTAATCTGATTTTTACTAATTTATTCCACTTTCCCACAAGTATAAATAAGATCAGAATGTGTCTGGAAGTTGTATGCTAGGTGCAAGTATACTCATATAGTTACTTTCAGTGCACAAACAGCCGAACTTAGAAATCTCTCTGAGCTCATGTTAAAAACTTTTCAACCAAATATGTATGTTCACGTAACCATGATTTTGACCTTGATTTATAACTGCAGTCCTTTTTTGAGGAAATGTGGAAAGCTAATTAATTTATATTGCAACAAATTATCAGAAATGCTTTTTTCCCATTTAAAACAACTGTTGAGGGGGAAAACAGGAGATTTTGCAAGTGGAAACAGTGCAGATACTCTCAGTGATTCTCTCCCTGCCATTCTCAGATGAGAAAACTTGTTTTCCAGAAGAGCTTTAAAGTCATCGGTTTTAATGAAACTGACAGGTAAATTAAGCCTGATCAAGGAAAGTACATGACAGGGTATTCCAAGGGAGAGCTGGGTCAGGCACGAACAGAACTGTCAGTGTTAATGCCAGGCAGTTAGTCTGAGTCTGAACAACACATACAGGCACTGGGAGTGGAAGATGCTAATAGCACGAGGTCCAGCCCTATAAATCAATATTCTTTTGCTCCTAAAGCTTGTCTCATACTCTCTATTCCTGAATTTTTCCATCTCTAAATAGGAATGATTGATACATGTCCCCAGGGATATCATGAAGCTCAGCTGCCTAATGTTTGTAAAGCATTTTGACAGTCCCAGATGGAAGCTGCTCCATAATTACAGAGAGTTGCCTCTTCCTCCTTGATGCTGCTGCACTGTTTTAATTCACCCTTTTTATCGACTAGCATTTCATGCACCCTCTCTTGCAGCTGAAGCAGTGAGCGAACAGAAATGACAAAACGCGCTTCCAAACTTCCCTCCCACTCACCTCTCCTCCATCTGTCAGAGAGAGGGAGATTTTATTTGCTGCAGAAATGCTGTCTGGCTAAAAATGTGAGCACTTTTTACAGGCTGATCCCACTTTCTCCTCCACATACACCCACTGCCCAAGTGTTTAAATTTGAAATATGACATAGCTTTTTAGCTAGCACCCTATGTAAGAAGAGGCTTCTACAGCACATTTTATTAGGTGCTGACTAAAAAGCTGCTATAAAACCCCACATGGAGTTCACTACTGATAATCTCCACCCTACCTCTTGGGAACAGAGGATATGCAACAATAAAGACTATTTTTCTATTTTCCCTGTCAGAAACAGTCCAAATTTCCAAATTTTGAGGTTTAATCCTGAGTCTCATGACCAACTGGTATTTCGCTTTGATACCTGGCTCCTTGAAGGAAGTGCTCACTTCAGATTGTCTGCTTTTTTGGAAGAAAGCAGTAAGTCAAGCACCCATGGCTGGCTAGGAAAATCACATTTGGCTGAAGACATTCTAAAAGATTCAGGAAACAAAGGTCTGTGGAAAACATAAAAATTCATTAAACATACAATATAATCCTTTGGTTTTAAGCCAGTGTGCAAGACTTGTGAATCTGTGAAACTGGCACTATGAGAAATGGGGAAAGCTTGTGGTCATACAGACAAGATTGTCCACCATGCGTAACTATAGAAAATATAAAAACCTGTGTTCAGACAGTATTCTAGTCCAGATCTCAAGGACTGGGCTTGAGACACTGTTTGAAGAGAAAGCACAAGAGTAGTTAGATGAACAAGGGACATATTGCCCAATTTATCATTGAGGTAAAACATCTCAGCTTCATTCTTCTTCTGAATATTGCAGCTTTCATAAAAAGAAAGGTTTGTACCATTTGGGACTTTTTTGAGTTTGAATGGTGAAAAGAAGTATCTTTCCCAGGTATGTACAACGGTCTATCAATCAATATAGGTAAATAACTTTACCCCACATTTCCACCTAACTTTTTAGTAATCTTTGCAAAATGAGTACCAAACTGGGGATGGCTGGAAGATGAATGTCAGCAAGAAGTAGTATCTTCTCTTCTCTCTCATCTTCCCAATTTTCATTGGCAGGAATATGAAGATGGAGGTCCATACTGCAGCTTTGATCTGGGATAGATTGCATCCTTTCTTCTATAAGGATGCAACTTCTTCAGACTGTGCCTTCAACCAGAAAAGCAGATGCATCACTGATACCAATTAAAGGCCCACGCTACTTAACCAGGCAATTACAGTTCATAGTAAAAGCTCGTTACACCTAGAAGGGAATGTTTTTTAGTTGAGGAATGGTGGCAAGGCCCAAGTGGTGGCTCCAGCCTTAGACAAGCTTGAGTCAATCCTGACAGCTGCTCAAGAGAGTTATAGGTCCTCCTGACCAAAGGAGGTTGTTGAACCTAGGTCCCCAAAACACTACTAACTGAAGATCTGCCATCTTTAGCTTGATGACTCACAAGCCACAAGAGCTTCAAAAAGAACTGCAACAAAAATAGGCAGAGAGAGCTATTTCTGAACTAGACAACACAAAATGGGCAAGTTGAGGGGATGAAGAACTTATGTCCTTAGGGCTGATGATGGAAATAGGCAAAATTCTCCTCTCTCCACACCCATAGTCACAGTTCTGTAACAAACAGCCATCTAGTTTTAATTCCCAACACAAAAAATCTTCTGCAGAACAACCAAAGTATTTTCTTCCCCCTACAACAAGACTGCTGTGGAGCATGCATACCCTCTGAATACCCCAGCTCACAGGCGCGGTTCATTTTACCACAGGTTTATTCACTTTTAAACATCAGTGACTCCTCCAGCCAAAGTAAAGAATGGTGAAAAACTGTGAATGTAACATTGGGAAATTCCATCCTGTTAGCTAGTGTTTAATCTTGTCTGAATAGCATTGGATTGAACAGCAGACACATTTGAAGTGACAGGGTCAAGAAAAGGGAGAGTTGCCCAGGTGTGTTATTCACAGAGACAAGCAGAATGACTTGGAAACTTAACAGTTTTTTCAATACATATTCACTTCAGCTTGATCCCTCTGTTCTTTGTGCAGGTCTCCAGCAAAGACTTCTTATTAATGGCTCAAAGTGCATCTTTAAGGAAACTTGACCATGTTTTATCCAGGAACTGTGGAAAATGTGATTCTGCATGATTTGTTAAAACAAAGTATCTAAATGCTTTATATCTGCCCAATAATCATGGTTCAAATAAATACAACAGCACTACTAATTTACACCAGCACTTCTCAGTGAAATATTGTGAGATTGCACAGCAGCAGTCTTCCTAAAATCTCCCAACTCTAAAAATTGATGGAGTTAAGTAATATTAATACCGGCATTTAACAGACACAAGGGCAGAAGCAGCTTCATCACCGTGGGGATGGGCTGTGAAACAGCACTGCTTGCCTTAAAGGTCATGTCACTTTGAACTTGACATCTTAAACACTGTTTCAGATCACCAGAGCCTCTCAGTTTAGTGCTGTTTTGCTCCATACCCCATACTGAGGTATCCAGCTTTCTCCACAAGAAATAGACACCTCATCTGCTTCTGCTTCAGAGCCCTTTTAAGCAGCTCCATGTTCAAGGACTCTTCTACTTTTGGGGACTCTGCCCAAAACTACTAGAAATGTAAGCTTCCTGAGAGAAGGCTTTATGATGCATGAAAAGTGCCCCAAAATACAAAGATACTGATTTTGATTAGGACATCACTAACAGTGGAGTAACTCAAAGCTCAGAGTACTTCAGCTGACGAGGCAAGTCAGCAGCAGATCTCCTTGCAGTGTTTTGCTCTAGCCTGTCTATTTCTAGGGAAGTAGCCAATTCTTAACCGGCTCAAATGTTCTATCCCTGATGATTCAAAGGTAAAAAAAACCTCATCCCATGATTTCATAAAGCATGTCTAGCACCAGACAAGCAAACATTACAATGAATAGTTCACAGAGAGGCATAAAGCACTGAAGGGGTGACAGCTTCAGTACAGACCTACTCACCTCTTCACAAGAAAGAATTACAAGGATTTACTTCTACAAGATTTACTGAAAGCTACTTTCTGGCATCACTACCATTTATTTGCCTGGAGAATGTCTTAGAGGTAACTGAAGTATGTCAACTGTTTGCTAAAATAACAACACTGGTTTACACTGCACAATTTAAAAACCAGTTGATCAGAAGCCAAATGAAAGTAATTTTTAAATGTCTGGAGTATTGATATTATTTGAATCACTAGCAATTGCATCATTATTTAAACCACGAAACTTTGTGTGCCAACTAAATAGAAGATGGGCTGAGGGTACCTAAGAGTCTACCAATTTCTTTCCAAGCACTATTTCCACAGACCAAGCAGCACAGAACAATTGTAACAGACTTCAGAGACACTACAACTCATCCTCTTGCAACAAGGTATGATCAACACAGCAAAGATGACAATACAAATACATACAACCTATGCACATACACATGCTCAGATCCCAGGCTGGAAGCAGTATGAAGTCCACATCAGAAAACTGAAATAAATGCTCTAATTCTCACAGAGTATTTGTTTGTAACGGCTATTATCCTGAAATTTCAGCAGCTTTGGTGCTTAAGTATCTGACTCGTAAGTGTTTCACATTTACTTTGAGTACATGTACAGTCAGAAATTTTCAAGTATCAATATAGCCATGAAAAAGACAACATATAAACTCTTCCACTCCCTGCCACAATAGCTCTTATAAATGGGCATTAGGGAAGACAGACATTTCTAACATCTACTACACCAAGATAAGAAGTGAAGAGTACAGGTGTTGCCCGATACTTTGCTAGTACATTTAAGCTACATGCTAACGGAAAGGCTCAACTGTAAAGTGCCACAAATCTAATACACAGCAAGACCCAGAGACACTTAAGTGCAGGAGTAAAGGTTTTCATGAAAACTGAATGCTCCAACAACACAGGTAGAAGCTTAGCAGCAATAGCTGTTGTCCCCCTTCATGTAAAGAGGGGTGCTTCATAATCAGTTTTCAGCAAATAATGCAATGGGCTTTGCTGGCAGGAAAACCTTTTATTTTATTTATACTGAATTAAGGCAGTTTCTTCTCTCCTACATTTTCTGTGAGCATAAAGGCAAAAGGCTCCCCTTTAGGACTGAAAGCAAATAGTTAAAAAACAGCGGGAGTTAAAATGTTCTGCTGAGGCCGATTTTCTAACAGCTAGGAAAGTGTTTTGGAATAAAACTGTGGGCAATCTATGAGGCTTTTAAGAGGAAAAAAGCAAAAAGGTGGAAAGTAACCATCACTTACCACACAGTCCTTTGTATTAATGAGGTTCAAGCAAGATATTTATTTCCTGACGGGTTCGGAATTTGAAAAATTGACATCTTTTAGACCACAGCCCTGTCTTCCAACTACAGTATATAGTTTGTTCTTTTTCATTTAGGTGTCATTTTCGTATCACCAGGGACAGGGATTTTAAATCAGCAGTTTTTGTGCTTTGGAAGCCTTTTCTAAATGCTTTTCCACTCAACATGGCTTAGACAGGCAGAAGTGGGTGGATTAGCTCGACAGCCTGCATCCACTACTCAGCTTCAAGATTTCAGTGCAACATGCATCTTGCACATAGCAAGGCAACTGTCATGACTGTTAAGTCCTTTGAGTCAAAGACATTAGCTAGTGCCAGAATACTGAAGTTACCACCAGGGGTGAGAAAGATGTTTAAACAAAGGGAAAAAAACCCAAAACACAAAACAAGCTTATATCTGATTATATATATTACATCTGATATCTAATTAATGCATACAGATCATTATTATCTGAAGAGACTGCCATGGAAAAGAAAGAAAGATGTATTTACACATACCATCATAGGGCAAAAAGACCCTTTAAAGCACGAAGTTTGGACTGCAGATCCAACTAGATCTCCCATCTCTGCTTGAACATTATTGAAATCTTGGCCTAGTATAGCTCTGAAACCATACACCCTGAAATTTGAATTGCCAGTAGTTTTGGCTAGCAGTCATTATTTCACATGCTTTTGAAATAAGTTCCACCTGGGAGTGCTGATTCAAAGTCAGAGAATGACCAGTGGGGTTTGTATTGAACCTAAGCAGGGAAGGGTACCCCGAGGTGAAGTCCTTGATGCAAAATATAACTTTCCCTTGTTTGTTTTCACTTTGTTTGGTGTTTTGCAATAATGTTTTTGAAGCTTCATTTTTCCCTTAGAGATAAAGTAAGGTCACTAGATCTTTAAACTGTGGCCAGCATGGATTTTTAAATCGTAATTGTCCTTAAAAAGTTTTTGGTGGCATTTACTACCACAAATGTAAATACTCAAGCTGAGAAACTTACCAGGAAAGTTTCTTGGAGTAACCTTAAATCCAAAATACAGATCATTATAGAAAACAAGGAAGTTGTATTCATGATCAAACTTTCTTAACTCATGATTTGTATACACTGAAAGTGACTAGCATCACATTTCATCAATGTGTGATCTTAAAATACTTTAAGCAACATGGCTTCTTTAAGACACAGCACTTAGTGAAGAGTCTTCTGGCAGTCAACAGCCATTACAATGCAATAGATAACTACTACTCCTGCCCACGTTGCTCCATTCTACAGCAGTGTTTCAGTTTTACCCATGTAAAATATCCCACTTCCACAACACTGAGTGTAATGAAAAGGTACGTTTTTGGCAAACGGTAATTATCAAAACAATTTGTTATGTATACAAAGTGGCTCCCTTTTCAAGACAAAGTATTCCAACAACTAAATAATACTCCAATCAATTATGTTTAACATGCAAATACATTCATTTTAAATGTTGCTAAAGGAGACTACAGTCTGTTGGAGACACTGAAATCCCAGAAGTAAAAGAGCACTGGTATGAACTGATACTCTGGACCCAACCTGTAAATCTCACTCAGGCCATTGGTCACATGAGGCTTTCAGAAAGCATTCAAAAAATAAGAAAAGATCAAGTGATTTGAAAAATCTTACAGGTTTTATAAAACTTTCATACATTACAAAAAGCCTTTTAACAATTAAAACTTACAAAACACTTAAAATGAGTAGTACTTTTTTAAAAGAAAGATTATCTATTTCAATATGTACAGATAACATTTTATATCAAAACTTAATCAAATACAAGAAATTCGTAACTTTTGTATTTATCTGATTAGAAGTATATACACTGTAAAAAATAGGAATGTGTGTAGAAATTACTGTTTCTGTCTATAAAAATAGAAAATAGAGATTTTGTAAGTACCTCACCTGAAGACTCAAAAATTTCTAGATAAAAGACTACTCAGAACACAGTAGGTTTACAATTGTAACCCAAAAACACTGATTAAAACCTGTTAAAATCAGAGAAACTACCCTTCAATTTTTCGGAGTATTCCAGCTCAGAGAGTGATGATGTACATTAACAGGGAAGAAGACAAGACTGAGTGGAAAAATACCCCTGAGATAAGACAAAAACAATCATTTTTTCCTACTTGTTTCTTTGGCTTCTTGTTACTTTCAAGCTACCACGTAGGTTTGAAAGGAAATTTGTCCTGTCATAAATGTTAACATTTATATCATCACCATATAAGCAATTATTCTGACACAATAAAAGTGATAAAAAGACACTAGCGTAAGTTGCTCTTTTTCTTCAGACTCTTCCCATTTCTGACCCCATCCCTCTATTTTCTTTTTAACAATTTTTTTATTCTAAAATTAGATTAACAACATAGAATAGCAACCTGAGTATTTTTTCTAAGTATCATTTCCCCAGTCTTCCTTTTTTTCTTGAGGGTTTTTTATTGACAAGTTCTTCAAAAGCCATGCTTTCATCTTCCACTTCATTTTCCAAGTCTCTGTCATGCACAAAGCCTAAATTTAAAACAAGAAATTAATGCAGAATGAAAACCCAACACCTTGTCCTCTTAATAACATGACAAGCTATGTCTTTGCTATTTTATATGTCAGCAATATACCTTAATGTGTGTATAATCGTGTTTAAGTATTGGGCTTAATATGACATTGTGCTTCAGAGCTTCACCAGGAAGCAGAGACTGCTAAGCCACTTGCTGCAGTAGCAATTCACTTTTACACTCAAAATCTGTTTCTATTATTACTGCTTTTGCCTTTTTTAAGAAGTATGTATGTATCTCCTCTCTCAAGGTTCAGTTTCAGCAGACAATACATTTGCTTACCAGACTATAATGTTGCTTGTGATTATGAGAGCACTCCCATGTAGTCTTATCAACTACATCTTTCTTGAAACAGGAAGGTGTAACACAAGGCTTTATCAGCATCAAATTCTCTAAAACAGAGCTACTTTAATGCTTTACAAATAGTGCAGTCTGTAAGCCTGATGATTTCATTGGTGCCTTTTTGTGCAATTGTTGCAATCCCACCACCTAAATACGTACTTAAACCTAAACACAGAGGTAGGCACAATGAAGTCTTAAAACTTGTCCTCAAGAAGTCTGTGGTGCAGTAGACTGCATTGATGTACAGCTACTTTTCATGTGAAACCAAGTGAAATGGAAGTGGAAACAAAAGAAAATCAACTGCACATAATATTTTTCCACAGAACTCTTAAAAGCAAGCGAAGGATTAGTTCTGTTAGGAAGCTGATTTCCAAGAACTGGGATCCACGCTATCCATAAATGCACTGCCACAGCAGAGCTAAGAAACAGCACTATCTTACTGGTGAAAATGAAGATAGTTTCCCTTCTGTTCCCCCTGCCCAAGTTTCTATCCTGACGACTGCACTTGAGCCATAGTTACCTGTGGATCTGCATGTGCCTGTGCGCGCACACACGCTTTATGCAAGCTGGATCCACTGAGGGCCAGAGGAGGTTCACTCCATTTTGGCCACCTTTTGGCTTTGAGGCTCGTGGTCTGTTTTGAAGAGCCACAGAGGAAAGACTGCTTAATTCCTGTTTTCCTGAGTGCCCCTATGGAGGTGCCTGTTTCTTGTTGTTTAGATGGTAAGTGAATATCCACAACACTGCTGACTTGGAGACTAAAGTGATCCTAAGAGGCTATTCCAGAACAGTGTCCTCTAGGGGGCACAGAAACCTGTGTAATTTGAAAACATACCTTCTTCTTTTATCCTATTAGAGTCCATCTTCATCAGCCACTTACAAGCCTCATCAGTGGTGGCAACCAATTTGTTGGCATGTTTAGTTATTATTTCTTCAGCTGAAACGGAGCACAATTAACATTCTGTAAGAACACTAGCTGGGAAGATGGACAGTTAAATGCCAAGCACAAAATGAAGTTACAGAGAGCTGTGTTGTATGATGATACTACACAGCAAGAAGTCTCAGTCATCAGTGATCTCATGTGCAGGCAAATTCGCAACTGGGGATGAAGATGCTGTAGGTATTACTCCCTATTCCAATCAACATTACTAGCACTGTCAGAGAAGAAGCTCTCCATCCTTGTTGCTGTCCCTTTGAAGGTACACCTGAAACTCCTGAAAACATTCTGGTTTATGTATTTTGGGGCACTGAAGTTCCTGGCATTCATTATCCCACTGAAATTATACAAGTGAAACACAGACCTGAGATGTTGCAGCCCTTGCTTAACTACACCATTAAGGACTTGAAAAATACTTGTTACAAAGTGAGAAAAATGTAATCTCAAAGGCAAATAATTTCTGTAAATATATTTTCATTGAGTAGAAGAACAAGGTAACATTCATCAAGTAACTGCCATAACAAAATCAACTATTACCTAATTAAGGCCACTACATTTATTATATTCATCACTATCATGGTTTATTGAGCAGGAAGCCAACTAAATAATAAGGAAAACTTTATGTACTTCATCCATATGTAAAAGCTTTCGACTAGGAGTAAAGATAAAGATTATACATGAAGATCACAACCTACTAATTTAACGTATTTTACTGATAAGTGCTGATGAACATATAAAATATTAGTTTTGCATTACTGTCAAACATCACAGGCAACTTTTGAGTGACAACTCGACAGAGGTGGTGGATTTCTACAGCTAAAGCCAGAAACAATGTTTTGATTGAAGATGTCACTTTCCCACAGCAAGTACCCTAAACAATTTCGCTCCTAGGCCACTCATTCAGTGATTCAATCTTGCTCGTGAAAATCAGCACAGAGAAATACTTAAAGCCTATGAGGGGGATCAAATTTGAAAATATGTATCTCTTAAGCACCTTAATTTACAGGACTTTATAATACCAGGCTTGCATTTGAGTGCCTGACACCCCACAGATTTGTAGTTAAGTATCCACTTCAGCCCTAGCAAAATTACAAGTTCAATGGCAGACTAGCCAGATACCCTTAACCAAAAGGCTCCCAAGTACTCAGACACTCTACTCCTCCGTATCCACATTACTATGGCTAGGAGAACTAAAACAAGTAGGAAATAGAAAAATTAATAAAGATTACCTGGTCTAATATGAAGTGTTGCTGTAAGACTGTATAAATGCAGAGAACTCAACACATCTGATCATGTAGTTAAAATTTACTACTTACTAAAATTCACCACTATTCACTTGATCTGTACTATCTGATATATTATTTTTGGAAGAGGTGAGAATGTATTTGTTAGTATGTTCAACTGTCTCAGTTTCTCTTTTCCTCAGCTACCTGAAATACCTGGAAATACCTCTCTCTTGACCAGATTAAGATTTTCAAATAGAGCTTTGTCAGGTCTAGAAGTTTGGCCTCAAATGACAAATTGTTAAAGAAACCTGGAAAGGTCCTACCTTTAGCCCAGGCTTTTCTCTCATAGATTTCCTCTACTGCATCTGAAATCTTCTTAATATTCTCTTTGATTTTTCTCTGGCGTAAGTTGGAACCTTCTTTATATGCTAAATGGTCTTGGGTGTAAGTCTTTTCCTTAATAGCCTCCACTACTTTCAGACCATCACGTATTATTGGATCTATCTGTCTTCTGAAAAAGTCAGCGTAGTATTTGTAGGCAGCATTATTATTCCTGTGTTCATCTGTGTTTCTGTGCTCTATGTAAGCATCACTGGCCACTGAAATCGCATTTCCTTCTGCACGCAACTTTTCTTCCCCACCAACATCTGTTGGTGTCACAGCTTCAGAAGTGTCTGCCTCCACGTTTTCTGACCGGCTGAAATAGTTCTCGGAGTTCTGAATAAATTTGACTCCACACAGGTCACACTGGGTTTGGTCAATATCTGCGTTTTTGAAGATGTCCGATAAGAATTCCTCTCCTTCCATTGCAACAAGCTCAGCTTTGGAGCAGGCCTTCCTTTTCCACTTCATGCACAGAGAAACGAAATGGAAGACACGACACAGCTGGCGTTGAGCAGATGCTTTCTGTTCTTGTTTCTGTTGCTTGCTGAGTGCAATGACCTCCAGGGGATCCTTTTGGTCCTCTAAGCAATGAACCCTTCCAAGTTCCTTTTCTAGCTCATCAGCATATTCTGTATTATCCAAAGCGATCATAAACCTGTCAAGGTTTATTCTTTCATACAGGATGCCCCGTATGGGTGGATGTCCCTGAGTGTACACAGAGTCCCACCTCCATCGGCAGTCAACTAAGTGCTCTTCATCTCGCTCTGTCAGAAGCTCTTGCAGGCCTGCAGCAATTTCTCTTACATGTGTAGCATCACTCACTTGCTCCACGATCCTTAGCAATCTTCCAGGCACTTTAGAGGGAAAGTCTTTTCTCATTGATTTCAGCATCGCTTTGATTTCGGGGAATTGGTGACCTAAGAGGGATCTATATTTAGAATTCTGCACCTGGTCAGCATTCAGTAACATCACCAAGCACAGCACGACAGTTCGCTCCGCCTCCCCTGAAGTTATGCAATCAAGATTCACAAAAGCATCCAGAAGGACATTGAAATTTCCATGAACTCCACACAAAACTTCTGCTAGATAACAGAGATGAAATCGGAAATTCTGTACAGATACACATGCATCCTTTGGTCTATACTCCTGTATAATGGAATATGTGTCTTTAACTTCTTTGTTATGGTCCCTGCTTCTGAACAAAAACTCCCAGTAGTGAATGAGAGCAATGTAACTCTTTGGAAAGCAGAGAGTAATGTTCTTGCAGAAACGCATCAGGACAGCACAACAGAGAATATACTGGAATTCCAACAACATCACCGTATTTCCTATGCTTGGAATCAGGTATCTCGTGCGTTTCTTGATGAGGACATTCATAAAACGGAAAAAAAACCTTTTACAGTTTTCTGGGTTCTTATGAACGTAGAATTGCTCCAGCGAATTTTCAAGAAGTCGAATGAAGCACAAGTGTGTTCTTCCTGTATTTTCAACATTTTTGTCAGGTAGCAACATACCATGTCTGCCCTCTATTCCTTTGGACTTTCCTCCTTGACCTTTACTCTTTGTGGAGTTTTTTACCTTTGACAAAGCAAAGTTTAGCTCTTTGTTATAATCATCCTCTTCCTTAAAAAGAAGTTTCTCAAATTCTTTGGGATATCCTGAAGATAAGATGAAAACTTGCATGGCACGTATCCACAAGTCAGTTGATTCTCTTCTGGCTGCAGTGTCTTCATTTTCAAACTTGAATGTGATGTACTCCTTCAACGCTGCTCTACAGGGTTTGGAAATAATATTACTAAATTCCAGTATTTCTTTGCATGCCTTTGGGTTCTCAGACAGTATTCTCAAATGGAAATGGTTAGGAAAAAACATGCTTATGAGGGCTTCACATGATGCATATTTATCAGCAGTCAAAATGTCCTCAAAGCTTTTGCACTGATAGAGTAGCTCTTTAGGGAAAGTGTGTATTGCCTCCAAGAGCAGTCCATTTATTGCCACCAGATGCATTTTACACTGTAATATTGTCTTTGCTTCATGGCGCAACAAGGGCTTATGGTAATCTCCACATGTTTTATCTTCACAGTTCAAGCCAGCAATGAACTTCATACAAATGTCAGGGTAATGCTTGCTCAGCAACTCATGGGTGATAGAGCACAACCTGCTTAACAAGTGCTGCTTCAAAGCTGATTTTACCTCCTCTGTGCTTACTGAGAAATCACCTTTTGTCTTCTTCTCTTTTAGACTTGGCTTGTCTGACAAAAACCTGAGAATGGGTTCAGCTTCATTTTGAGACACCTGGCAACTGTCACCTGTTGGGACAATCCCAAAATAGGCAAAGCATGACTTCACCATATCTTTCTCTGCATTGGTGGCTGCTTTCTTCAAACTCCTGACCAGACTCAGAAGAGCCATTAGGCCACGCACTGCCATGAAGAGGATGTTCTGGCTAGGAGCGCTGCAGCGAGATAAAGCAAAAAGAGCTTCGACTGCACCAGCAGAATGATTCAGAGATAGGAACTGACAGTATGCGCTGCTCAGCTTTGTGAAGTCTGCCTTCAGAGCTCCCTGCAAAAACACAGCCTCAGCAATGCCAGACTTTTGCTCAGTTTGTTCACAAAGTTCAAGAGCTTCTCTTAGGATGGCCTCTGTGTCTGCCAGGTCCAATTCTGAGCAGCCATTCACACCGGCACGAGCTGCAGCGAGCAAACATGATGCACGAAACTCTTTGACAGCTGTGAGGTTGGCTGCTTCCAGAGCAAACCCGTGTTGTTTCATCAACTTTGCAGCTTCTTCCTCTCGATCTTCCCTTTTCAGTAAGTCTGCTGTTTGGCGTAAACACCCACGAGACTTCAGAAACTCAAGCTGATCCTCTATATCAAGTTTTGAGAGGACTCGCATCATTTCCTCAGTTCTGTTCATACTCAGGTACTTTGCAGCTGCTTCCAAATACAACTGATTTGCTGTACATGGAAGTTTGGAAACCATTTGCCCTTTTGTGTTTAGCATCTCTTCATATCTGAAATAATAGATACATCAATTTACTACCATAGATGAGTAACCTAGACAAAAAAACACTGCATTTTCAAAACGCCTCCAAAACAGTAAACAATGAGCTGCCCCAGAAGCCCTTCCTTCAAAAGGTCCAACTATTTCCAGTGACGCGTCTCAGTTATTAATTATTATTGGCTGATTTTTAAGATAGTCTAAGTGAGTCTTGCAAAAGCATTCTCTCCTGCATGCTGACAATGAGTAATTTTTTTCCAGATGGGTGAGTAAACTATCATTAGCCATTCATTATAATCTTTCGATGATAAACGTGGGAGAGCAAGTTTTTGTACTTATGCTGATGAATTTGCATGAATGATTTGGAGAGGCTGATTTAAAAAATTGTTAGTTGGTAAGGTGACTTTAATGCTTAAACTTTTAACTCCAACTATCTCTACATATCAAACAAGTTTTAGTCTTTCAAAAAACAGTTGCCATTATGAGAGAGACATCACAAAGGATTTCAGTGAGGGTGTGTAACTGTAGGCCTTGCAGGAATTCTAATTGGTGTATATATTCTTTAAAAGTCTATCAATTTTGCTATAATGGAAGGTGTGGCCAATTAATGAACTGATTTTTCAAAAATATGCAGATGAGTCACAGGGATGGTGCCAGATGCAAAGCTCTGTCAGAAAGATACTAATAAAGTCAATTTATCAAGCACAGTGTGAGGCAGTTCTTAACTGCCCTGACACAGCACAGGGGAGAAGGTACCAAAAAGTTCATCTCAGAGACTGGGACCAAGAACCTGTTGGAGAGGTAGAGTTAGTTGGTCGTTTAAATTACTGTTCTTTGCTCTTAAGTTACAGAACCATTTGTCTCAAAATCATTTGCCACAACGACTGCTACATGATGTATCACACATCTAATGGTTATACTCCTACAGAAATCAGCAACTAAGTGGCTAAATCCATTAAAATTTCACTCTCAAAAGAGAAGTATTTAATATTTCTATGAAATGCATTTGTCATATTTACCATGAGAATCTAGTTCAGAGGACTGGCTGAAGAGAAACTTGCATGACGAGTAACAGATAGTAGAAAAATTAAGCTAATCACTGTTTCAGCCATGAATGCAGTAGAATCATTACCCAAGTGAGAATTCTGATGAAGTTAATTTAACTTCATTATAAAACAGTGTCACCAGCCAAAACTCTTGTAAAAAACTCATGGTGAGCCAGCTGTATTATGTTGAATTTGGAAATGGAAAAGAGAATTATATTGCAATACGGTCTTGGAAGACACACCTTTCAACTGCCTTTGCTGCTTCTTCATAGAGTTCTTCTTGACAATACATTTTAATTGCCAAATCAAACTCCTCAATTTCTTCATAACATTCACATGCTTCTTTGTAGCACTGGCTTTTCTGATAGTAAACTGCAGCATCTTTCATCTGCAATGCAGAAGTCAGTAATGAAACCACAGTGCTGTGAACAGTCAAAACTACATGAATAGAATAAATTTAGTAATTCCATCATGTAGGTGTCTCATAGAGAAGTACACTTTAATAAAATGTTAACAAAGCATATGAATGTAATCAAACACATATGAAATGCAATCATTAAAACTGAACAGATCTTTTAAAACCTTCAAAATATTTGTGCCTAAAAAACTAGAATGTAAAATCAAAGGATTTCCAAATGGTGCAGGATATCCAAAACACTTTTTATTCACCTAGCTCTGTTAAAAGACACCACACACAGTTCTGTTGACTTGCAAATTTCTCAGAATCTACAGGATTAATTTAAAACAGTTATGGATGCAGAATGGGAACCCTAACCTTGTATCTTAAACTTTAAATATCTGGGAACGATCACTTTACATTCTTTTAGTGGAAATGCACTGCAAATAAAATGTTAAATATCCTCATACACTTAGAAAATTGTTAGTACATTACTTAACCCTTGCAAGTTTCAAGGTTCTGATTGCAGATAGCTGCAATCAGTGAAGTTTCAACATCATCAAGAGTATTGACAGAAGCAACAGCTTAAGTATCACGAAGTCAAACTTCTGACTGCAAAGCAGAAATGACTGATGACAACATCTGAGGAAAGCCAAAGAAATAAACCTAGACTGTATAATTTCATCATTGTTCTCTTTGTTTCTCATCTGACTCTCCAGTGACAAATGAACTGCCCAGCTTAAAGAGCAGTTTTAGTTCAGCTAATACCGTGTCACAGAAAAATACAATTAACTTATGAGTCACATGAGAGGAAAAAAATCTGTAGGAAAACGAAAAAACATTAGTTTAGAGGATTTAGTACCTTTCCTAACTTTTTACACAGTTCTGCACAAAGCCGGAACTCCTTTGATTGAAACAGACATTTTAGTGATAGCTTTGGTTCTCCACATTCCAAGTAAGTTTTAGCCAATGTCAAATATTCCATGTGTTTTTCCCTGTAGAAAGTAAGAGAAAATTACTGCTTGCATCCAAATTAAGTTTAGGATCACATGATCAGTGACTGAATCCTATCAGCACTGACATCATGTGTTCTTCATACATAACCTGATGAGGTACTTACAGTTAGTAAGGTTAGAACCATACAGAGCATTTCAGATTACAGAGCACACAGGAATCTTACTTAGGCTTTGTACATCAGCATTAATACTTCTACTAAAAACCACACCTTCATTATTACGTATGTTGTGTCAACTTAACATATTCCAATATACCCAATTTCTCCCCAAATTTTATCCAGTTGACAAGCAGCTCAGCTTACAGCCAACTGAAAAAAAAAAACCTCTTCAGTCCCATCAACAAATTCTCTATGATCATGAAATTCTATGAGTATCCTTATACTTCTAAGCTAAGACCACTAATATGAAACAGGCAATTAGAAAAGGTAAAACCTTGATTAACTCCAGTAATAACATTTCTCCAGACCTTCCCTCTCCTCCCTTCAGTGCTAGCTTCCTCTGCTCTAGTCATTTCGTACCCACTCTGCCATCACTGCTAGCTTTCAGTCTCCCCAGCATGAACAGGAATTAATTCACTTAGGTCTAGAGTCCTCCCCATTAAGTTTTTTCCTGCCTTATTTGAGACAAGTCTCAGCTTTTCAGCCTCTTCAGGAAACTGCAGACTTTCTCTCTGGTCAAACCCCTGAGCTATTTTGCTCAGATGACAGCATGAACTAAAGGATTAACCTCAAAACCTGTCCCTTTTAAACTACCCTTTGGTTCAGATCTAGTTCTACTTGTTTAGTTTAGATTGACATTAATTTTACCTCAGAACTCACTTTTTGTTAGCAGCTCTTCTTCCCCAGTGAACACCACCATTTGAATATGCAGTGGGATTAACCGGAGTTGAGCACTGCCGATGGCACGCGTTCTTCTATCTAGATCATAAGGCCTCCTGAGGTAATGCAAATCCTGTTGCTTTTCTCTCACATAACCAGTAAGCCCTCTGAAGGGCCACGTTTGGTTTGAACAGCCTAGGGCATACAACTGCATTCAGTACTCCCCAAAGGGAGC
The DNA here is from genome assembly GCA_020745705.1 of Hemiprocne comata. NCBI lineage: Eukaryota > Metazoa > Chordata > Aves > Apodiformes > Apodidae > Hemiprocne > Hemiprocne comata. The sequence goes on from CM036587.1 coordinate 50,827,224, forward strand.
AGTGCCTCAGATCCTGTTAGAGCTGCGCTAGGCTAATTTCCTGTATCTCTTTTGCCTCCCACAAAGATGCGAAGAAACCTCGCTTGCGTGGTTCTCACAGAACCACAGAATGGTAGGGGTTGGAAAGGAACCTCTGAATATCATCTAGGTTCCATCCCCCTGCTAGAGCAGGATCCCCTAGAGTAGATCACACAGGAACACATCCAGACAGGCTTTGAATGTCTTCAGAGAAGGAGACTCCACAACCTTTCTGAGCAGCTTGTTTTAGTGCTCTGCTACCTTCACAGAAAAGCTTTTTCTTATGTTTTGGTTGAACCTCCTGTGTTCAAGTTTATCACCACTACCCCTAGCCCTGTCACTAGACACCACTGAGAAGAGTTTGGTACCATCCCCCTGATAACTGCCCTTTAGTTATTTATAAGCATAGATGAGATCCCCTCCTCAGCCTCCCCTCCTCCAGGCTAAACAGACCCAGGTCTCTCTGCTTTTTCTCATATGGAGAAGCTCCAGTCCCCTTATCATCTTAGTGGCCCTGTGCTGGACTCTCTCTGGTAGTTCCTTGTCCTTCGTGAACTGGGGAGCCCTGAATTTGACACGGTACTCCAGATGTGGCCTCACCAGTGCAGAGTAGAGGATAAGGATAAACTCCCTCAACCTGCTGGCCATATTCTTTCTTCTTAATGCACCCAAGGATGCCATTGGCCCTCTTGACTGCAAGGGCACATTGTTGGCTCATCATCATCCTGTTGTTCACCAGGACTCCCTAGGTCCTCTTCCCCAGAGCTGCTCTCCAGCAGGTCAGCCCCCAGCCTACACTGCTACATGGGGTTGTTCTTCCCCAGATGCAGTACTCCAATGTCTCCAGTCCAGTCCTACAACTGTGGTGGGCATCTCCTTCTGCACACACCTGTGAGGTCTGGCACCACAGAATGACATTCATTCATCTGCATTAACACTTACCTGGGGCTGCTTTTCTTTGAGTGCACTTTCAGAACAGCATCATGTGCCAGGGCCAGTTTTGACTTGTCAGCTGCTCCTCCCTTTTGGTAACATTTGGCTGCCACCTGGAGTGAAACCACAGAGCATTCATGAATGTGCACCCACCAGCCCATGGCTTACCACATAAAAGCAATACTTAATTTTACAGTCACTTTAATGGAAAATAAAAGACTGTTAGGGTGCCTGGAAGAAGGAAAAGGTAAAACATTGCAGTATATATTTAGGACCAAAAGAAAAGCTTTAAAGTCAGTCCACATGTGACAATCACAATTAGAATTTTAATTACAATGTTAGGCATGGAAGTAGTAAAAGCAAATTACCTAGGAGGCTGATAGAATTGCACCTGCCATTTGCATGATGGCCTACACCATTAATTGATAAGTCACCAGGCATCTACCACACACATTCTAAGAATAAAAGTTAGGAAAACCAATGTGTGCAAGGCTAAATTGAGAAGCATGGAACATTTATTCATGCTTTTACCATACCAGGTCCTCTCTGTGATAAAATACAGAGAAACAGCAGGAGTTGTTATGCTCCTAGCAAGGTTTGCTTCGTTATCACCATGCTCATTCTGGAACACTATTATTTCTTTACTCTATACATTAATTTAGTATTTGCTGCTGTTGGGAAATTGCACATTGCAAGCCACCCTTAGAACTGCCAAATTCACCAGGTAATTTCTTCTTAATACAGCAATGATAAGCCAAGATCAGAGTTATAAAGAAAACAGAACAGCAGATAATATAGCTAATACATTTCAGATTTGAAGATGAATTTTTTTCAGCTGTTTTTTTATCTAAACACTTTTCTGCCCTTTTAGGAAATTGCTTTTTTTTTTTTCAAGGGGAGATAAAGATTGTCTGCACAGTGGCAGCTGATTATTTTGATTTTTGCCTTCTTATAATTATCTGGGTTCCATAGAAAAAAATTGTACAATACTATAAGCAAAAAATGGAAGCTTTCCTTCTGCCATGATGAAAAAAAGTATCCAAAATCTTATTTCATAGAATCATAGAATATCTGAAGTTGAAAGGGATTTATAAGGATCAAGTCCCCAACTCCCTGGCTCCTCAAAGGACTACCTAAAACTAAACCATATGGCTAAGAGTATTATCCAGATGCTTCTTGAACTGACAGGCTCGGTGCTGTGATCACTTCCCTGGGGAGCCTGTTCCAGTGGCCAACCACCCTCTTAGTCAAGAGCCTTTTCCTAATGTTCAATCTGAACTTCCCCTGACACAGCTTCATTCCATTTCCTTGTGTCCTATTGCTGGTCACCAGACAGAGGAGACCAGCACCTGCCACTGCCCCCCTTGAGGAAGTTGGAAGACTGCAAATGCAGTCACCCTTCAGCCTTCTCTTCTCCAAGCTGAACAAGCCAAGTGACCTCAACTCTTCTTAAGTCTTGCTCTTGAGATCATTCAACATCTTGGTCACCTTCCTCTGGACACACTCTAATAGTCTGCTGTCCTTACACTGAGGCACCCAAAACTGCACACAGTACATGAGGTAAGGCAGCACCAGCACAGTATAGAGTGGGACAATCACCTCCCTCAACCAGCTAGCTATGCTGTGCTGGATGCACCCCAGGACATGGTTGGCCCTTTTTACTGCCAGGACTCACTGTTGACTCATATTCAACTTGCCATCAACCCAAGCCCTTCAAATCTCTTACCATGGGGCTGCTCTCCAGCTTCTCATCCCCCAATTTGTATATATAACCAGGATTACCCTATCCCAGGTGCAGAATCCAGCACTTGCTCTTGTTAAATTTCATGCAGTTGGTGATTGATCAGCTCTCTAGTCTATCCAGATCTCTCTGTAAGGCCTCTCTACCCTTGAGGGAGTCCACAGCTCCTCCTAGTTCAGTATCACCAGCAAACTTTCTTAAGGAACATTAAATTCCTGTGTCCTCATCATTTATAAAAACTTTTAAGAGCAATGGCCCTAAAATTGAGCCCTGTGGAACCCCACTGGTGAGTGTATGCCAGCCTGGTATAATGTCATTTACTACAACTCTTTGACCCTGACCTGTCAGACTGGTGCTCAGCCAACATATTATGGACTTGTCTGGCTGAGAGATGAACATTTTGTTCAGAAGGTTACTGTGAGAGACAGCATAAAAAGCTTTACTAAAATCCAGAAGCAACACATCTACTGGCTTCCCTTGGTCAATGAGATGGGCAATCTTGTCATAAAAAGAAATACAGTTGGTTATGTAGTATTTTCCCCTCGTGAACCCATGCTGGCTATGACCAATGACTGCATTGTCTCTGTAGGAAAATAATGGAAGACTGGCAAGGAGGACTGTAAACACACTCCAGTGACTTGCAGCTGGGTGCCAAAACCACACATATACCATGCCAATTTTTATTTAGACTTGTGTGCTTGACAAGTAGACATAGGCCTGTGAAAGACTATGGGGCATCGTACTGAAAGTGCTTGAGGTTCCTCCCTGCTGTGAGGAAGACCAAAGCACAGTGGAAAACTATGGCTATGAAAAATCCCTGATGTACAGGTGAAAGCAGCAGGTTCAAAAATTCTCTCTAGCAAGGACTGAGCTCTGCCAGGCTTGTGATCCCCTTGTGTGCCTCTGCCTAGGTGCTGCTTCAGAGATCCCTCAGTTTGTGAAGTAAGAAAAATAAATTTACTCTTAACATTTAAACCCATTTTTTGTTTTTCTTACATCCTGCCTCTGTCAGCTCACACAGTCTCTCAAGTGTTTTTTAATAACTCCCAGAATAACCTTCATAATTTTACCAGGCACTGAAGTGACACTGACAGGCCTGTAATTACCAGGGTCTTCCTTCTTATCCTTCTGGACATTTGCCACCTTCCAGCTGACTAGGACCTGTCCAGACTCCCAAGACAGTTGAAAAATACTGGAGAGAGGTCCTGCAATAAAATCAGCCAGCTACTTCAGTACCCTGGAATGAGTCCCATGGAGCCCCATAGACTTGTGGACATCCAGTTGGAGCAGCAAGTCTCAAATAAGTTGAGTCAGTTGGGAGTTTATCATCCCCCCAGGGCTACAGAGGGTCCCAGGGCCATCATCAGTGTTGAAGATAGAAGTGAAGAAGGCACAAAATGTCTCTGCTTTGCCTACATCCCTGTTTGTGAGCTGACTGACCTCATCACGTAACAAACCAATGTTACCTCTGATCCTCCTTCTGCTGTTAATGTATTTTTAAAAGCTCTTTTTGTTGTCCTTCACAGTACTGGCCAGGTTGAACTCTAATCAAGCTTTGGCCACATGGATTTTCTCCCTGCTGTGGCAAACAGCATCTCTGTAGTCCTCCTGTGTTGACTGTCCTTGCTTCCAATGTCCATACCCTTTCCTTTTCTAAGTCTAGAAGATCCCTGCTCAGCCAAGTCAGACCTTCTTCCCCCACTTGCTTGACTGACAACACTTTGGAACTGTCTGCTCCCATGCTCTTAAGAGGTGGCTCTTTAAAAGTGGCCAGCATTCATGGACTCCAAGATTTTCAAAACCAGATACCCTGGGGACTTCACTAACTAGCTCCTTCAACAGCCCAAAGGCTACTCTCCCCATATCCAAGGTCTAAGCTTTTCTGGCATTTTTGCTCCTATTGTCAATTATTTGAAACTCAACTACTTTATGGTCATTGTGACTAAGACAGCCACTAATCACACTTCATCCACAAGTCCCTCTTTTTTTTTTTTTTTTTTTTTTTTTTTTTTTTTTTTTTTTTTTTTTTTACAAACAATAAAACTACGAAGGCACCTTTCCTAGTTAGGTCCAGTTGCACCAAGAAGCTAACTTCAGTGTGATCCAGAAATACCCTGGACTTTTTTGTGTTCACTGTATGATATTCCCAACTGACGTCTGGGAAGTCAAAATCACCCCATAAGGACAAGAGCAGTTGATCTAAACATATCCCTTAATTCCTTGTAGAATAATTAATTTGTGTTGTCCTGGCTGGGTTTTGCTTCCATTCCATTAACTGTCAACCCATATCTGGATTGTATTACCTTCAGAAAATAAAAAGACTGTAAAATCTTCATGCTCTTTAAATCGTAAAGGAATGAACCCATCATTTTGCCACTCTTTGTGGTTTTCTTAGTGTTCCCGTGGTTCTCTGATTTTAATGTGTGTTTTTGTATCCATCCCTAATTACCATCCAAAAAAACATAAAAGGGCTATGACATCATCACCCAAATCAATATACTTCCAAGAAATGTTGTCATTTTCCTACAGTAATTTGTAATGATATTGTCAAGCACGTGGTTTAGATTCACAAATTCCAGTCAATTCTAGTTGTTGCTAATAATTGGCTTTTCCAACCACCTTTAATTTGTATGCATTAAAATGTTCTTGCCTCATTGGACTGCAAATTTCTGAGCAGTGAATTTAAGATTACAGACAACAGGCTCACTCTGCCTGCTTACATCTTGCAAGTCATTTACAAATAGTCTGTAAACACTAAACTACAAATCACAAACTAAGATACACTGCTACAGAGCAACTGAAGGCTTACAGATAATCTCATAGATGCAAATAATGAATAAAAATGTTTCAGAATAGACAAGAATCCTTAGTTCAGATAAATATATGCTCCTACCTCCCAGAACTGATGTTTAGCATAGTAGTCTCCCTGTGCAATCCATTCTTCTGGAGTTGAAGTCTTAGCAAACATGCTGTCATCTAAGTCTAGAAAGTCAGGCACAATCATTTTTTGTTAGAATGGATAAACCACAGAAACCATTTAAGTACCAAAACTAAGCATTAACGTACGTCTTATAATGTTCCAAGCTCTTTATGATTTCTACTCACATCAGTAAAGGTAACTCTGAGTTAAATACATTTTATCCCTCTCAATCAGCACTGAAAATCAACAATTTTGGTTTGGTTTTGAAAGACGTCTAAAAATCATGCTTGCTTTTTGGATAAAACTTGGAGTAAATCCACTGTCTTTATAGGAAAGAAATTCTTATTTTATAAATCTCTTTCAGCTGGGATGGTTTTCTGTGAACAGCCTGTGCAGGAAAAGTTATACTAATGAATTAGCAATAAAGTTATGTATTAACATGTGCCACTGATTTAGAGCCAAAAGAAATAAGAACCACTGACATAAGGGGAAATTTGCAAGGGCAGTTATCAAAGCAGCCTGTTACAGGGACCAAGGAATTTAACCTTCTTTATTACACAGCCTAAAAGCAAGAAAGCATGAGTAGGCTGTCCTGTATGACAGTCTTTTAAGAAAGTTTAATGATAACTTCACCTTTTTTTTCATCTGCTTTGACAACTTCAACCAATCCTCTTTTGATGAAATATGTAAAAGCTGGAGCCCTTTTATCACTGTCTTCATCAAAGATCCACAGATTGACCCTGGCTCTTGTAATGGCAGTATACAATTGCTTCAGTTCTCCATTCAGCATCTGAAGCAGAAGAAAAAAACCCAATACACCAACACACCAAAATAAAATAAAATAAAATGCCTGATGAGCTAAACTGTTAGAAAGAAACAAACTCTGCAGTTATAAGAAAACAGCAAATATACACAAAATTTATAACAAGTAAGAAAGTATATTTAAGTTAGCACGTCTAAATATTAAATGTGGTTTTTCATTCACATGAGCAATTGTCCAGCTGATTTGCACACAACTACTGCTACAGCAAATCTTGCACTTGGAGGCATGACAGTCCATTTTTCTTCTAATACTTGCACATACAATTATTCTTTTTTTGACATACAATCTTTAAATAATCTGACTCTAGATTCTAAGAAGTTTCCTTAAATTGAAGGTAGTGATACTGATCTGAAACTAAAGTAATAACAAAACATTGATAAGCTGATTTACTATTTACTTTAACCACAGCTGTTCTGTTAATACACCTAAAGGTCTATCACATGTAGTTTTTGTTCTCTAATCAAATTACTTTAGTAAAAAAAACTCTTTATCTTTCAAAAATCCAGGTTATATTACACAAATGTGAACAACTACTAAAAAGATAAGGCAACCTCGACAAACATGGATCTACAAGACCAAAGTATTTCTTGAATAAGTTTCCCTACTTCTAAGATTTTCGGTTCATCCTTACTATTCCCAGTGTTACAAAAAAACTCACCTTGTACATTTCCACATTGAAAGGAACTCTCTTCTGCATACCAGTAGCATCCTCCAAAGGCATTTCAATTAGCAGTTTGCTTCCTACTTGCACATCTGAATCAGGAGTATAAGAAGAAGTTATCTTCCATTCCTTGCTAGCCTAAAATGTCAGGAGAATGAGGTTTAATTGTATGCATCAATTGCTGCTGCACACATATGCAAAAGATAAAGGTCACATGTTGTGATCAATCACCACACACCCACAAGTGAAGAAGGCTCAGGAGAGATGGGTAGGAAAAATATTATCATCTCAGGGAAGAATGTCAAGAATGACCACCAGTTTTCATCAAGAAAGGTGAATTTACAGAATCACAGAATGTGTTGGGTTGGAAGGGACCTTTAAATGTCATCTAGTCCAACCCCCCTACAGTAAGCTAGGACCTCTGACTAGACTAGTTTGGTCAGAGCCCCATCAAGCCCGACCTTGAATGTCCCCAGAGATGGGACCTTCACTACCTCTCTGGGCAACGTGTTCCAGTGTTTCACCACCCTCTTAGTAAAGAAATTCTTCCTAATGTCTAATATAAATCTACCCAGCTTTAGTTTAAGACCATTCCCCCTTGCCCTATCGCTATACACCCTTGTAAGCGGTGCCTCCCCAGCTTTCTTGTAGCCCCCTTCAGGTACCAGAAGGCTGCTATAAGGTCTCCCCAGAGCTTTATCCTCACCAGACTAAACAACTCCAACTCTATCAGCCTGTCAACTCAATACAAGTGGTATTGGAGGGCAACCTTTGAGATGCACAGCTGTACCAGACAGTCATCAGGCTGAATAAACAACTCGCCTGGAAATAGCCCGTAGAAAGTAATGTCCTCCTGAGCTGGCCAGATCAACATGGGGGAAGTGAAAACATGACTTGGTTCAGAGCTTGTAAAAACTGAGCAAAAAACCAAAGCAAACCTGGATTCTGCCTTACGTTGCCATTGTTAAATTATGCTTGTCTTGTGATTTCAGGACACTACTGTATCACTCCTCTAAACCCAAATCACATGTAACACTTAATACATCGAATAAGTACATTTTACTTTAAACTTAAGTAAATTTATATTAAAATTATTTCTATTAAACCTCCTTGGGTGGACTATACATTTTCACCTAAACTTGAAGATACACCCTTACAACAGATGGCCCACCTATGGGGAAAGGAGGAAATTAAGTTACCCTCACCATGGATGAGGCTCAAGATTTAGTCCTAGGGCCAGGGATTCTCCTACAAAGCCCAACATTGCAACAGGCAGACTCACTGTGGGGGAGTGCTGACTGCTGGGCCAGGCAGCTCCCTGTCAGCTTGGGGCAAGTTGAAAGGTAAATGGTGGTGGGATAATGCTCACAAGTTGCAATCTTATCATGCTAAAATCTGCTATCTAAGACCAGGTGGATAGATCCTAGGCTGTAGGTCAGGATAGGCAATTGCCAAGTCTTGACAATACCTGACTGACAAGGTCAGTGAGTTGCAGACCAGATGGCCTGCAACTCACCGACCTCCTTGTCACTGTAACACCTAGGAGACTTGAAGCAAGGAGGATCAAGACAAAGGCAAGTAGTTGCTGTCCTTTGGCCAGTGCACCCATGAGGCAGTTCTTTGAACAGAGATCAGATCATTCGACTTGGCAGGAAAAGGCAGTGGATTAACAAGAGGGACATTTGAGACATCAGCTTTGGCATGCAAGTCATCACCAGTGCTCATGTAAAACATGATGTGGTGGAGCCCATGGACAAAACAAAGGGGTTGAAGCCAGGAGGTGGACCTATTGATATCCCACACAGCGATATATGCTCCCCCTTCACGGTGCCCAGGCAAGAGGAGTGGTCATTCACATGATGAAGCTATTAAACTCACTGTGCAACACCAGTAATCTCTAGTGCTGGTCTGAGCCAGGGTGTGGAATGGCACCTGCCAACACAGCCCCTTGGAAGAGGGCTCAGAGCTGAGAGAAAAAACACTCATAAGGAATATCTAAAAAAGCCTGGTCAGAGAATGCTGGGACTCTGACACAGAGACATGTAGGAAATATCCATAAATGTGCACAGACACTTCAATACATTCTAAGTGTGGCAGCAGACTGGTATTGTGCACTCTCCAGCCATGTAACAAATGTCAGGTCCTGATCCCACCTTTCTGCAGGTTCCTGATCCCACAGAAAACTAGCAGTTCTCCAGGCCTGATACACATTAGTCTAAGTTAAAATGCTATACACGACTCATCTGTTAAACTGATTCTGCTGAATTCTGACAGTTTATTGCTTTTCTGAGCATAACTTGCATTGCCAAAAACAAACCAACTTTGAGAACTCTACCGTGACAGCCAGTATTGTACCGTCCCCACAGTAAGCCAGATACAAGGTCATTTACCTAATGCTCCTTCCTTCTGCTCTTGCTCCATAATACCCACTTATCTCTAAGAAGAGTCACCAGTAAGCTGCCCTCAGTTTTCCTTCATGTATTTGTGGTTCTCAGCAGGTGAAAACTACATCTGAGACACTGCTTTGAGGGCTAGAGGCAGAGGAGATCTGCAACAGAGACGTTCACACTGAATGTTTAATTGCAGAGCAGCTCAGTCATGGGCATTCTTGAGTCTCTGCAGGCATATTCAGTAAGGATGCTGCCTACTGCCTTGGCTGAGGGGGTGGGATGGCTCCCTGATGCTCCAGCAACAAGGCTGCTGTGGTCAACAGCTCTTTGCAAGGAGTCTCAAGGATCATACCCCTGCCAGATCTGCAGTTACAGGAAATCCTGGAGAGACAGGGTCTGAGCTCCCCGGAGAACCGAAAAGGGGGAAAGGGAGTATGAAAGAAATACAAAACAACACCTCCAGGAAAGAAAGTCTTCTTTATCCAATGCCATTCTATGGGTTATGGTCTCCACTACAGTCTGAGACTTTCCCAAGTTTCCTGACAACTCCTGAGCTACACCAGAGTAAGTTTTCTGGAGCTAAACTGTGGATGGCTACAGAGCAGGCTCCTCACCCTGCCCCTAGACACACAAACACACTATTTGTTCTAAACATAATTTTTCTACTAAGCTCTTAACTTAAAAACAACAAAAAATCCTCCAAAATAAAAACGCAACATCATTCTGCTTAATTTTGTATGGAGCTGACAAATTTTTTCAAGCCCATGAGCTAGCAGACCAAAAAAACTGCACTGGGAACAGAGTCTTGATGCAAAGTGGGGTGTCTAAGGTGCTTCTCTGGGACCTGGAATCCCACTATAAGGTAAAGAATATGAGAGGGTGATGGAGTGTCCCCACACCAAGTACTCTGACCTTAACAGGGAACAGCCAGAAGGGATATACTGTAAGGTAGCAGAGTAGTCCTGGTACACAACAGAAAAATATATATATATGTGTGTGTGTACTATTGTGTGAAACCCAAGGCTCTCCCTTAAATTGCAACAGCCAATCTGAAGGAAAACGCAGCACTAAGGAAAGACAGTCTCAATTCATAAGCCTATTAGCCCCGTTTTCTACTGTGATGAAACAACCCATTTTCAGAGGAAACAGAGAACCCTTCCCCAGCTGGAATCCTATTAGACCACACGTAAAATCAACTGAAGAATAAAATGCAGAAAATGGATAAGAATTAAATACCTCTGAGTCTGTGAAAAAGTTGTAAAGGAGTACATCATCAAATTCCAAGCCCTTTGCTTCATAAATTGTCAGTACAAGTGCTAAACTGAGTTCCTCAGGTAACTTCTCCTTGGCAGTTTCATTTGCCACTAATACCACCTGTCATAAAATACATGAATAATAAGAACAACAACAAAAAAGTAAGAGCTGCACAGAGAAAGCACACAAACATGTCATGGCAACACCAGAGCCTTCTCAAAACCAGTCAATGTTTAATACAGACAACCAGTACACTCCACAGAAAAGGTCATAAAGCTGCCACTAGAAGACTGACAAATGTGTGGCATGTGCAGACAGTTGTAGACCTGGTGTAAGAAAACTTGGAGTTAAAAAGGAACAGGACAGGCAACACCTGATGCAAAAAAAGCACAGAAAGAGCCAGACACGTATTAAGAAGAAACAGAAGCCATCACAATAAAATGTCTAAGTTTAAGAAGCATAATTTATCAGTGAGATACAAGGGCTTAAAAAAGAAAGTTGTGGGCAGTCCATATAAAATGATGATTTAGCAACAGAGTTAACAGAATCTGCAAAAGCCATATACCCAAGGAAAAGCAAACCTGATGTGCTCCAAATTCAATGGGTTGTGTTTTCCTTCTGTTGCCTCTCAGCAGAATTGCTAGGTCACTAATGCTGCAGGACTCCAAGACCGTAGGTTTTGGTCCATCAAAGAGACCACGGTCCTTAGGAAGACGATCAAAAGATTCTGGGAAATAATGCTGTAGCAAATCAACCACTCCAGATGCTAAAGAGAGAATACCTGCAAAACAGAATACAGATTTTGAACTTCAGTCTGACTGTCTCATACTCTCTCACAGACACACTTTTAAAGAATTTTTTTTAGAACTTTGAAATTAAGAAATATCATAACAAAGCACCAGTCAGAGAAGAGAGATGCTGCAACGTATCCTTTATGTTCCTGCTATGTTTTGAGTAGATTCATTCTTGGGCCTGTAAAGATCAGAAAGCATGCTACAGAGGCTTGGCAGAGTCCTCACAAAGGAAGGTCCTAAATGAGAAAGGACTATGAAAAGCAGAAGTAGCACTCCAATCCTGCAAAGTCTAGCAGTTTGGGGATGGGACAACAGAAATGGGTATGATTATTTAAGTTTTTCTTCAAACAGTCAAAACATGCAGTAACCATGCGTGTTCAAAAATGACAATTTAAATAGCTTTCATTCTTAGTTCTCCAGCTGAGATGTCAAAATACAGAATTTGCATGTCAGAAAAAAGCTGACCATCTGATCTATAAAAAAAAACAGGCTGCTTAAAGATGCTTTGAATTGAACAGTAGAAAACTTCAATCATGAGTGACATCAGATCATAAATAAATGCATTACTCTACCTGAATGGGACCTGTAGTTCTGGTACAACTGATATATCCTTTTTGGTTTTCTAACACGCTGCTTCTTGTTCATGGAGTTCTTGCTTGCGTAATGAAACAGTGACCTCAGATCACTAAAACGAAAAGCAACTCCTTTCATTATGCTCTGGGCAGTGTCACCAGTTAGAAACATGGCATTCGGGTCATTGATGCATTTCATTAACAATGCTAGCTCAGCTTGGGTGAAATCCTGGATCTCATCACCATAAAACTCATGGATGGACCATGGCAGCTCCTTGAGCTTTGAGAGTCTTTGAGATAAATTATACAGCAAATCTTCTTCATCAAAGTAACCTCTCTGCGATCGTATTTGCTGATAAAGACAGAAGAGGTGATAGATTTCACTTCTGTCTTCTGTGAAGTTCGGTGATCTCTTTCGGCCCAGCTTTTTGTACTGCTCCTCAGTAAGTTTACCCCCAAAGCAATTCAGTGCTTCAAAAGAGCCTTTCAGAAATGATTTTATTTCTTTCCAAACCAGTGCTGGATTGTAGGAGCTTTTGCCTTTTATCATTTTTGGCCATATTTCATTTGCAAATACACCATAAGTCACAAAAGTCCGCGGATCACTTTCTCTAGAGTATGCACCTGAAGCTCCTTCATCATCACCATGATCTGCTTCAACATTACCTTCTTCATCCTCATCTTGCCAATTTGGTACCACCAAGTCTTCCTGAGGACTCCAACCAACAATGGTTCTTTTCAGGCTTCCATCTTCATTTCTTGGAAAAAATGGGTCAGGCATGGATGCATCCAGTAACAGCAACAACTGCTTGGAAGTAACAAATAGTGGAAAATTTTCATCTTTAACATCTTGTAGCTTGTGAACATTCGGTTCCAGAGACTTAAAGTGACTGGTTATCTTGGAAGACTTGCTAAGTTCAATGAAATTCTTCTGAACTTCCTGGCACAAGACAGGATTTTTTGTCACGAATATCTGGTGCAGGTGTTCCAGCCTGTTTGATGCTTCCGGGCTATGCATTTGGTCTTCTTCGTGGTCATCACATGAATTCATTTCCACAGTAGGTGGGCCTGCAGGAGCCTTTTCATCCTCACTGTCATCGTCTTGCTCATCGCTCACCTGCTCCTCACTCGAATCATCACTGTCCTGTTTTAGTTCACTCTCTTCCTTCTCTAACCTAGCTTTTTCAGCCTCACTGCACTGTCTTTGCTGCCATGTTTGTCTCTCCAGCAGAGGACCATTTGCCAGGGTGGATTTTTCCCAGTACGAATAGAATTTCTTCCAAAGCCTATACAAGCAGCAAGTTGTCTTCCCTGTCCCACTCCGCCCAATTAAAATTATTGGTTCCATGGGCTTTGGATTGAGATCAATTACTGCATACTCCAACTCTCCAACTCGGAAAGGGTATTCAACAGAAGAATGTACATCATTTATAATGTTAAGTGCCATGTTAGTACTGAAGCTGTGAAATTTCATTATATTGTATTCCAATTCTGCTGCACTAGCTGGAGGGACATACTCAGGTACGGTATGTTCTTTTGATTTTTCTGCCTCTGGGTCTTCAACATAACAACGTGGAACGCGTTTCTGTGTTGTCACATTATGGTTCTGCTGTCCTTCGTTTATGCCCTTGAGCTTTTTCCTCAAGATGCAGGATAAACCACGTTTGTAGGAAATGCATATATTATCTAAGACACGGTTCAGCTTACAGTGGTCAAGAACAATGGCCCAAATTCTGATTATTTCTGTGTAAACTCTACCTGATTTTTCTGGAAGACTTTTCGTCTGTTCTGTCTCCATAATCTTTTCCGCACTCTCACTGCAACGAGGAGAAAAGTCAATTGCAAGTTCCCATAGCATTCTTGCACCTTTGCCCAACTTGGATTCATACAGCTGGATATCAGTATTCAAGTGTTTCAGTGGCTTCTGAAGGCCCTTGGTCCATTCCCCATTGCCAAGCCGCTTAATTGCCATAATAGTTTTAGTTTTCAGATAATGTGGCACAGCTTTGCTGCCCAATGTCTTCAGCATTTCAGGAGTGCACTCTATTTCCCACGTCATGTTATCAAACTCCTGCACATATGCCTCAATATCCTGAATCTTCCCCTTCTCTTCCTCTGGTTCTTCCTTCTCTCCGTTAGGCGAGGCCATACTAAACTTCCCTGCTTCCTTCTTTCTCTCCCAATCATCCCTGTTTCCTTCAGGATAAGCTATGCTTCCACAAGGTTGTGAGGACTCACTTCTTCCCTCTTCCACATTATTTTGAGCTGAAGATGGCTTTTGTACCAGGGGATGATCCTTTCTCAGAGTGTCACTCAATTTCAGTTGCTGAATTAAAGCTGTGATTGCCTGCACTAGACTTTCCTGCAGTGTTAAAGGCCTGTTTACTCCTTCTGTTTCCTGCTTCCCCAGCTGAGCCTTTTTTGTCTTTAGAGAACACAGGATTTTTAAATCATTATGCACTGCGTTGCCAGACGGTGTCTTTAATGAGGACCCAGATGAAGAACGCCCTGTGCTCTTTGGCTGTGAAATCTCAGAAGCTGAAATGTGTTTAGATGTTTTAACTGACTGCCCTGTCATCTCCTGCCGGTGCCTCCTTTTCCCCAGTGCATTATTCCAAGCAAGTAGCAGTGGGTCTTTTTTTTTAATTCTATGTCTTACATCTCTTCCTAATTTGTTTTTTATGTTAAAGTTAACATCAAATTTTGCCAATGACTCCATTATTCTCTTAGTCTGTTTTGATAATCCTTTCTGAAAAACAACATGCATCACTGTATTTCCATTCTCATCTTGTATGTTCGGATTAAGGTATGGGAAGTCAGAAGGTCTTGAAGCAAAGAGACCAAGTAGATAGTTCAAGATGTTTAAACCTGTGTCATCTGAAAGCAAGAGAACAAATGAAAAAACAATCACTTGTGTTACAAGGATGCTTTGTAGGTCGACAATTTTTAATACTTGTTTTCTGTAGTTATTAAATGAAAATAAACCTGCTTTCAAAAGAAAAAAAAAACAGGCTACATTTCATGTTTGTAAAACATGCTAATTTGAAATGGGTCAAAAGTGAGCTTTTCTAATTTCCAAGGAAAACAATGTAATGGCAGCAAAGCTTTAGAAGTCCCCAGTTCTGCAATTCTTCCTGCAGCACCAGCCAGTGTCATTCCTTTAACCTCCAGGTGCAGACAGAGTCGTTCATCTTCCCACATCAGTCCTGACTGCTACCGAAGGTAGACTGGTGACTCTGGCCATCTGGACAAGCAGCAGCTCTGGGTACTGCTCTGCAATCATTTGGTTCATTTTAGTATGTCACCCAGAAGTAATCTGCTGCAGATAACTTTGGTTTACTACAATAATCTGTGGCAAATTCCAATTATTTCCTCATATCTGAGGTCCCTAGAGCAATCTTCCGCAAAATAGGATTAGTCCAACACCTCACTGGGGGGGCGGAATATTCTACCACTTTCTGGATTTAATCCAGGTAATATATCTGATTTAAACCACAAGATATATGGGAAACATTTCTTTGCTAACTGTACAATATCGACACAAAATAATTGTAAACAAATTTAACTTTAAAAAATTTACACAGTGAAAAATACTTATGAGAAGATATCGTCATTGGACTTCTTAATCTTTCTATTTAAAATCTACAACTGGCAGCATCTTTGCTTTTAATCTCTCTAAAGCTGTGTGTGCTTTAAAGATAAATTCAGTATTTTTATTTTAATCCTTCAACTCAAAAATGGATTTTTTCCTAATTTAAAAAAATCAAACCTGACTTTGGGGCTTAATTTAATAACTCATCTGAATTGTTTACATTTTTATGTAAGCCGTACAGTCATCCCCTCACTCAATCCTCCTCTGAGTAAAACTTTGCTTGATTTACAACTGAACAAAAATGGGGGAACAGATCTTAGGTGCCACTGTAGTATTTCCTTCCAAGTTTGCTGCCACTGCTCTGCCTCTTTCCCTTTGTTTCTTCCTAGATCCTTCCTGTTTACTTCAGTTCCACATTTTATAGGCTTTCAAAGAGAACCCTTCCCTTCTAAACCAGCTTCATTAAACAAGAGTATGTTCACAAAACAGTAACTGACAGAGACAGTACTGCTGCTTGATTCCCTCTAGTCACCTGAGCTGCCATTAACTCTCCTCATAGTCCCAGCCACAGCAACCACAAAGTAGAACACATCAGCTTAACAAAGACTGATGTGTATTCTCTGGCCTGCAAACTTGGGGGGCTGCGACACAAAAATCCTCATCTGCTTCTATCAGTAAACAGCAGCAGAAGGGGTAGTGGGCTGAACAGGCAAGAAATGAGGATGTTTTCAAAAGTTGCTGTGAAAACAAGTAGTGTACATCTGCTAGAGCCCTTTGTGTCCCCTAGGCCCAGGCACACAAAAGCCTTACCTCCCTTATTTAAACAGATGGAAACCGCAGCATGCAAAGGAGTATCTCCTTGTGCCATGGAGACATTTTGAGGATCTGCACCTTTGGTCAGCAGCAAATACACCAGTTCAAAATAATTCTTTTTGAGGCATATTTGCAATGGTACCTCAGAGCTGGTTCCAATCCCATCTGGCAGAGCTGGCGTGAAGGACATGAAAATATCAGGGGTTAAATCTGATAAGCTAGATCTGCAAACTACACAAAGTTCTAAACAGATAAAAGATACATGATGATTGCTGAGCAGGTGACACTTTCTTTTGGTCATCTTTTTACATGTATCTGTTAAAAGAGTTATTTACTAAGAAAATCTTCAGAATCTCCTCTGATCTCCCATTAAGCTGAGCCATCAGTCCTCCTGTTATGATAGGAAGACAGAAAGGCCAGAATGTATTTTCCTCAAGTATGTCAGTCACTGTTTGAAACATGAAGCTTACTTGCACCTCTGGCACTCACATGGCTGCAGCAGGACTGTGTGTCTGCAGCTTATAGCTAACATCAAAATATAAGATGAAATGAAAAATGTCTGACTAATCCCAGGAATAAACCTCATGCAAAACAAGGAGAATTATGTCCACACTAGCTAAAAAAAGAAAGACATATCTGGTCATGCCTCTGAAATCACTGAAGTAGTCATTTACTTGTAACATAACAACAGATCAAACTCAGTCTATCAGTCAGGATAATATTATGGCTGAAGACAGAATTAAAAAAACCCAAAAGCTACAAGCAACGAAGCAACAATAATCTTTGGCCTTTTACCAACCCTGACAGCCAAATTTCATTTGCAAAACATCTTCCATCCCATGTAACCTTAGGGGCTTCCCTATGTCACACACAGAGGATGCAGCCAACGGACTGCACTCATACAATGCCACAGAAAACAGGCATTGGTGTATCTGAAGCTACGTTGCTCCAAACATGCCAATACAATGTTGGATCTATTATAACACAATAATATTGTACAGTTTTTCACCTCCTCGTTCAAGCAAGCATCTTATGAGGTGGACTTGCTTATCCGATCCGTCACACTGTTGGATAACGTTGCCAATGTCAACATCTGAAAGACTGCAGTTTTTGAAGAGTCCTACACCTGATGGCTGTTCCCCACTGGCTTTCCCTGTTAGCAGCAGCAAAACTTGATGCCACATTTGCTTCTCCAGCAACTGTTTTATAAAGCTGTTAGCACAGGCTCGGGGCATGTTGCAAACCACTCCTTCAGGGATTTCTGCAAGACAGTCAAGACAACATAACTCACTCAAACCACGTAATAAAAACCAATCTCACTATAAACTAATTTCAGAACTCATTTAATTGGAAGTACGGAACAGCAAAATGCAACATGTGCATCTTTTTATCCAGATGCTGACAGCCAAGTTTAAACATTTTGATTCATCATACTGAAATTCTGTGCATATTCCGGTGGTTCTAAGTGCAAAACACAACAGCAAGATAAGTAAAAGCACATTGTTTCAGTAATATCAGTTCCAGAAACAGAAAGAGAAGGGTAAGAGCAAAAACTGTATGTTGACATCAAACACATTTTTCACAGCAAGTAAGTTTGGTGAAGGGGAGAAATGAGAATTTCTGTACCTTTCACTGAAGACAGCACTTTCAGAAATTCCTTAACTGCATCTTCCTTCAATACATTTTTATGATGTGCTCCCTTTTCAGATTTGTAGAACTGGACAAACTGTTCAAGAACATGCAGCAAAGAACCTGCATCAGCTACGGCTCTGCTTTTGTTTTCCCCTGCAAAACATCACAGATGTTGAAAGCCCAGTTCCTTGCTGGCATGTTTTCAGGACAGGACTGTAATACATTACATCTCTGAGAAATGTGTAGTGGCAGGTTAAAATCACTAGGTTGAAAATTGTAATAGTTCACAAGTTGATCTGCATGTAAGCAGGATACTGCTGCCTTGCAGTGGTATCACTATTCAGAATGTTTTGAGTAAGCCAGTAATGTTTTCAGCAAAGTTTTAATCATGTGTCTTGAGCTTGTATGACCCCTCAAGTAGCATTTCAGAAATACAGCCATAAAATAATTTATCCTCTTAAAAGAAAACCAAGCAAAACAATAAAAAAGCAACCCACCACACCAAAATCATACCAACAAGTTTAAGAGATACTTAGGTAAAGGGCACTGGCAGATTTTTGATCATGTCCTAATAAATGCCCTTAAATGAAAACTGAAAGACTAAGCCTGACTTTCTTAAACACTTTGAGGAATTCAAGTACATCAAAGACCAAACAAAACAGGTTTATCTCTTAGGACAGAGAGAGAAGACTGGTCATCTTTTTAGCAACCAGGATTAACCTCAGACACTTATCTGTAAAGCAGTGGCTTATTCTCCAGTCCTCTCATTTTACTCTAAGCCTAGAAAGCTCTTGGGGGCTGTGCCTTGGCAACAACAACAAAACTACCACAAAAGACAGACTGAGCTACCTGGAACACCAACCAAAGCAATTACCACCACCACTGAGGGACTGCTGTTAACCTCCTAACTGAGAACCGTTGGGCTAAGACCTTCTGCAGAACAGGGCAGGAGATCTCTACAGTAAAGAAAGAGGACCTGTGGGAATCTGCTTGTCAGGAGCCATAAGATAGAAGAAATGCAATAAAACCTGGTGCTTTCCAGCAAACTTAAATGCAATACACACATGAAACCAGGGATGTAGCCTAAAAACTTTTTTTGCCAAGTTTCATTTGCCTGTGCAGTCTTTTGCTCCACCTATGCTTTGAGATCTGCATAACACAAGCAACTTCTGGTTTGAAAAGGTTATGCTTTGGGCCAATACAGTAATGATGGTAATACAGGTGTTGCCTTAAAGTTCTGGTTGGTTAGTGCCAAGGAGAACAAGCAGATCAGGTACCGAGCCATCTCAGAAAGACTGTACTGAAGAAGTGCTTTCAAGATTAAATAAGTCCCAGGCATGGACATTGTTCAACAGCAATCTAAACCATTGTTTGAAAAGATCTGCTGCAGGATCTACCTCCTCAGTACCTGAACCTGCAGGAACACCCTGCCTAACCGGCCAATCCATCAGTTCTTATGTGGATACTCACAGGAGCTTCTCCAAATGGCCTCCTACAACTGGATCCTCTGCTCGAAATGCCTTTGGCTCACTACAGTCTCTTTCAGAGCTAGGATGTAAGTAGCAACCAAGCTGTAGCGCCATGCTGCCAATAAGGTGCATCCTGCAGGGACCCTCCAGTCCTGAGGGTAGACAGGTCCCCATCTCCTGCCCCAACTAGCATCTCTCTGACCATACCCCAGTACAGGCAGCTCAGGCTTGCTCCATTTGTTAGTGCAGATAAGAAACCATATAAGGGTTAGCCAGTCTCAGTACTGTCATCACTGGGTGGCATTGTACAGTTCCCATGTTTCCTCATCCTCATCTATTGGCGTGGAAAAGGAAATCCCCATTATTTGGGCAATCATTTGATACATTAGTTTCCAGAATGGAAAATCATTTAAAAAACCAGATGAGTCAGAATCCTTTTCAGAACTGACAGGCTATTATAAAAAAGCAGACTGGAAACCAGTTCATCACACCAGTTCATGACATTTCATATTAGCCCTGGGACAATTAAGATTTGTGTCTTCCTGTATGACAACAGGTCCTTTGCAAACCGCCTAGATATATCATTAGTAATTTTTAGAAAGCACTTTGCAGTTTCCCCATACTTCAAGAGTGTAACTAAATTTTAGCTCCCCTGTTTTGGTTATGAGAGGCTTTTGTAGTTTTAGTCTGACAGTCTGCTCTGCTACTCTTTCCCCTTAGGATGTGCAGAGGTTAACATTTTTGAAGTAATAGAGGAGTTTTAGCTGCTGATCATCAACATAGATAAAAGACAGCTAAAACTTTGGGAACTAAAATCTCTTACTAAAATGTCTTTTTTTTAAATGTCAGCAACTTTTCACTCACATTTTCATCATTGCAGGGCTTCCCTTTTTAGGCAGTATTTTTTGTTATTAAAAGCATTTTAAGTAAGCCACCGATGCTTTAAAAAAATTTTTCATTTTCCAAAAACTAAAGTGAAAGTAAAAGGTTAAAACTGAAAAAGCATAAAACAAGCAGTTTCTGTGGCACAGGGAGCCTCATATCAAGGGTAAGAAAAAAACCCAGTGGCTTAGAGTAACTTACAGCAACCTGAAGTTACTTATTGCATGATATACTAAGAGCGCCAGTTGAATAGCAGTCACCTTGAGGCAAGAACAAAACATTCATCATCCACTGACAGGATATCAGAGTGACAACTCACAGGAAAAGTTACATAAAAACCACCCACTATTACCAATTACAAATAAAACAATTTTGTATCTAAAGGGTAGAATTTTAAAAGAGAAGTAGCACTCAGTCTCTGTAATACCTGTCTGTTTCTCAGAGGAAGTCTGCTTCTCAATGTGATCACTGACTGCTTTCACAGCACCGAAGTTTTTGTTCTTTTTCAAGATATCTATGACAGATCTTGACCGTGCATCTGGAACAGTGGGGTCAACCCCATAACTCAGGAGCATGATCACATCTTCTGTTTGGCCTAAAACATCACATGAATAAACATTAGAGGAAGAATAATCCTCACTGTTCAGAGGTTTTGATCCGGTTTGCTTTGTATTTTTAATTTCCTGGCATGACTTCTAGCATAATTTTAATATATTAAAAATATATATATATAACTTCATTATTATTCACTGGGAAATGGGAGCACAGAAACACAAAGTGACTGGGTGCCTCTTGAGCATCTCATTGGCCTGAGGCAGTAAGTAGAATTCACCTCCTCCCTTATGCCCCAAACCCTGTTCTCCAGACTCTAGGAAAACTGCACTGTACATAAAGAAAAAACAAAACAAGGGATTTTACTACTGTTTGGAAGGTGACTCAAACTAGAGTATTAGCATGAATATACACAGCCAGGCACCGAGTTTCTTTCCTATGCAACATAAGCCACATTATTTTCTTGGTAATAAGCATTATAGCAAAGATGTCTCGTTTGACTAACAGTAGGTACCATTCCTTTCAACAAAAATTACTATCCTCTATAGCATTTCACAACAAGTATTGCAGGTCACACATAAACAATAAATGGTGACTTAAAACCTTGATACAGTATCTAATATTCTGAAAGTTCATATGCTCCCTTCTTAGCATGCCACACTGCACTACCAGGGGAAACTTTACAGACACAAGCAGCTGCCTGTATTTCTCTTGCCTCAAAGAGGCACATTTGCTACAAGCCATGCCCTCACAAGAGCTGAGAAAGTGCAGGAGCACCAAGTCACATAGGACAGCACTGAGCAATGGTGAGCAATTAAATGTTAGACCACCACACCTCCCTTAGAAACATTACCACAGCCTCTGTTACTGCATGTGCCTAAGGCAAAACTTAAATGAGGAAAAAATTATGCAGGCCAGCACAAGTGTCTTGCTTTGTTTGTCTAAGCCTTACCATTCAAGCTCTTTTAGGGATTATTTTTGTAAACAGATGGGTGCAATGGTTTATTTTTATATATATCTATTTAGACATATACTCTCTATATGATATCTATACTATATAAAGAAATAAACTGTAATAAATATTTACATAATACCTATACAGTATCAAGAAATAAATTTTAATAACTAAATACAAAATTATACACTATATTATATATACGCACACCATATAAATACAATTATAAATAAACTTTTACATATACACACACACATACACACAGACACACACAGAGCCTCTTCTGGAAATGCATCTCTCATTTAGCAACAGATGGAAATGCTTCAAAAGACTTGCTACACCTTTCCAGAAAATGAAATTATTTAGATATAGGTTGTGAGAATTTCATTCATACAACCACAGAATGTCATCCCATCTAACGAGCTACAAGTCCGGTGTTACATTGGCAGTCATGCTTATTTCCTTTTGCCATCTAGTGGGCAGAGTAAGAAATACAAGAAGCCAGGCTAAGTTGTAACAAATGAAAAATCCCACAGAAAAGATCAAGGAAAACATTTCATTTTCCTCCTCTGACAAAGTGCATCGCTACTTACATTTAAAACCTTCACCTATTTAAAAGGAGAGGACAGGTCTCCAGGTGGTCTAACATGATTTAAGGGCTCATCAAACTCTAAAAAGGTCACTTCTATGATTCTAAAAACTGCAGCATACTTGTGGGAAAATCATAACTAGTCAAGCCAAGAGCAAAGAAAATGGTCACAAATCAGGTATACAATTTTTGATGGGAATCGCTGAAGTGTTTAAATATTAGTTACCATTACAAAGTCTACATTCAGATAAAAGGGCTTTCATTTTCTTCCTTAGCATTAAACAGTAAAACACCAGGATCTGAAATTTTCTTCCATTACTGATTTTCCCATATTTAAAAAAAAACACTCCATACACACACACAAAAAAAAATTGTATTTACTGCGTTTCTGGGAATATTCACTGGAGGATGCCACAATATGCAGGAGAGTGCACCCATCTCTGTCTTGCTGGTTAAGCCTACCCTTCAAGTCTGGCCTCCGAGTCAGTAACCACCTGAAGAGATGGTTCCTTCCTGAAATGATGAAGACTTGTTACAAATGGTAAACACAGCATAGACAGATCCTACCTTTTCCCCCCCTAGGAATTGGCAAGATGTAAGAAAACTATTCTCAAAGATGGAGAACAGGAGAAGGGAGAAATACGTAAGAAGTCATGGTAAGAGCCTGCTGCGTTGTGGGACACATGACACTATGTTCTCTCTGACTTGCTGGCAATTGCAACTCCGAGATTGACTCTCAACTCTTTAGCACATACAGCAACTGTAGCTCCACACTGAGGTGCCAGGAATACTGTATTTGTGTCAAAGCTGATAAATGAAGTTCTGAAAGACTCCCATCAATCACACTTTCACTTCAAACCACAGCACAGAACAATCATATTAGGCTTTTAGCACTGTCAGGCACAGATGATCAGAGTGTCTATACCATTTTCAAAATAGTGCCTTATTGACACATGCAAGGTTGTATCTAGATGATCTGATCTCATCAGTTAAAAAAAACAACAAACCAAAACTTAAAATTAAAAAAGCTCTAGCTGTCAGTTCCCTGATTAAGACCACTGTTGTTTTATTTCACCTGTGGATGTCACTCACTTGCTCTGATACACAGTCTCATAACAGCATGAAGCAGATAAACTCCAATGGTTTCAACTTTCGCCCCAATGGAAATTAACCACTTGGCTAACTCCGCTACTTCTTGCATCTTCTCACCATGCCCATACCACTCAGAAGTCTGGTAACAAAGAGAACAACACATTATTTTACATATAAGAAAGGCAGGTTTCTTTAATCCTATTGCCATGGTTTTTATGGCAAGAACCAGCAGGACAATAGCAATCAAGCCATATCCATTGTAAAATGAAACATTTTTTATACATTAAACAATTCCAGTGGAAGCTCAAACCAAATACTTTTCTCCTAAGAGACATTCATGCATCTTAAAAGAATCTTGTCCTGCTCTCAAGAGCACTGAACCCAAAGTGTACTTTTAATACTTACTTCTATATTTCTTCTTTGTATCTGACTGCAACTTTCTGCCTTACACTTGTCTATTAAGTGTTACTGTATCTCAGTGCCAATATTGCTCTAACCAAATACTGTGCCTTGTAAGCTTGGATGAGGCAGCTTGCACAGGCAGTTACCCCAAAAGCAAGAAAAGGCTGGAGAAATACTTGAAATTGGGAAAAGAGACTTAGAGAGCAGAGGAAAGATGTTTAGGGAACTCAAGTAACCAGGTTTTTTTATAGCTCAGGAAACCCATGGATGGAAAGCAGGGCAAAGCCCTACTCTCTTACAGCTCAGGAAGCATCTGGCATTATTAAGATAACAATGATAATATGACTGCTCACACAAACAGAAGGTGTTACGCCTTATGAGACAGATTTTTGGCCACATAAACCAGAAGGTGATCTGATACAAGTATGGAATTCACAGGGAAGTTGACAGACCAAGATTGAAAGTACACAGCCAAAGCAGAAGACAGCTGAACTTAATAAGGATGTTCCAGCAAGGACTTAATGAACTGAATGAGCTTACAAGGGGTACAGCAATATGGGGAACTCTGGAGGTGGGCAGCGGAAGCTCAGATGGAAATGGAGATATTATGCCTGAAGGATCAAGACATGAGGGGGTGCTCAGGAACAGTGTTCAGACATAATTTCTCCATTTGTGCCAGTCATCTTTTTAAATAAGCAGTCTTCACACATGCTTCCAACATCCACAAATAAAACTTTATTTCTAACACCTCACGCCAAATTTTGACTGGCAAGAATTACTGTTTGTGCACAGTTATAAAATCAAAATACAACAAATTACAGGGAGTATGTAGTGGCAGCAGGGGAAGCCTGAGCTGTCAGAAAGCTACGTTTTCTAATGTTTGCAAAAAAGTAGCAGTGTTTAGGGATCTTTCATCTTGATTTTTTCAGTCTTCTCCATGTACAACAACGCCACTAGAACAGCTAAGATGGGTAAAGCCAATTCAGCAGCAAAGGACATACTATTTTACAAAGGCAACCCACTTTTACCCTCCTCTCTCAATGAGGCATTTTTATTTGCTTCCCTAGGAAGAAAGATTACTTGCCAAGACATCCTACAGGTGTCCTCCACTGCACTGCCATGCTTTACTGTCACTGCAAGAAGCATATTCACCCCTTGCAGGACAGCTTTGCTGCTGCTGCCCAGGCTAGGGTGCTGCTAGGAGCTGCCAACCACAGCAGTGGCAGTGGGCACCTTTGCTTGGGAGCTGCTGTAATCCAAGGCTCTCAGGCCTTGTCCACACCACAGCTATGCTGCTCTAGCACCACAACCCCACTGCTGCCTGGCCATGGGTCTGGCTCACCCAGGACCAAACCCTGAACAACCCTCCCTTCCTAAAAAAACTGAGCAAACACACAAGAGATGATGGAGAGTTGCATAAAGCCCCACACAGGCTATCCCACTGGCACTAACACAGCACACCTGCTCAATGGCAGCTAACCAAGGCATGCTTGTGTATATTTATCCATTCATTCTTCTGCTATCATTATAAACAAGCTTATGTCCTTCTTTTTCAGAATTCCTCCCACTCACTCTGTCAGGCACCTAACTGAAATACATGTATGGAAAAAGCCCCAACTTGAAATTATTATGGCAAAAGTACAACAAGCACAGTAACAGCCCAATTGCAAATTCTGCTTTAGTCCATCAATATGCCCTAAACTGCTAATCTGCCAGCCAGTAAATGCCAAGCAAATGTACTGTGTAGCCTACAGTTAACAGTCTTCTAAAGTTTTCATCAGGAAAACCCCAGTGCAGTAAGAAATTCGGTATACTTCAGCATGAAGCCTAGTAGAATTTCTCAACAAATGTATAACAGTATCTTTTAAAAGCAGGTCTCACACAGCAGAACAAAAACATGGGAGAATAAAACCCAAAAAAATGCATCCAGAGAAGAAATTTTTCATGGTCCATAAGTGTTTTACATAACTGCAATTGCAGCAGGCAGGGCATCCACTGCATGATAACCCACATACACTGTGAGATGCCTTCAGAAAGCTGGTATGTTACTGCTGTGGACACCAGCTGTTCCTGAGTGGCAGAGATGGTGAACCCCCAGCATCTCCTGGCTCACAGTTGGCCTCTGGCTACACCCAGGTTCCCAAGGGGCCAGAAGCAATGGTTTCACACCCCTTCAAGCATTCCAAGCCTTTTGACAGGATATCCATGCACAATGGCAGAAGTAAGTAGCAGCAAGCCCCACAAGGCCACCTAGCTCACATGGAAACGTGGGCAGAGCCGCCGGGGTGTACCAGAGTGAAAGGCATGGCACATGCACACAGCAGGCACAGACAACCAGCAGCAAAGTCTGTGTGTGCATAGCAGGTTCTGACAGCTGGAAGATTTTATTGTATCCTGCCAGCACTGAAAGCTTCAGAGGTTCCCATATGCTGCAGAACATGAAGAATCACAAGATAAAGAAAAGAGCAAGTTTCAGAAGAGCAACATAGAAGATCAAATTCTGCTGTCTGCAGATGCCATCGTCCTAATGAAAGGCATTAAGAACTGTGGCTGCTTGGTCTACAACTACATGTTTCCATCTTGCCAAAATCCTCCAAGTAATTTGGAAAGTATCAAAGTCTTTAGGGAGAAGGTTTAGCAATTGCTGCCTAGGTATAGAACAACCCACCAAAAATTTGGGGTGTTGAGGGAAGGGAAAATTCCAGCACTGCACCCAACTCAACTCCCTGTAACCATATTCAGCACCATGAAGCAGTCTAGAGACAGGCTAGGGTATTTTTATCCTTTGCTATCTCATGTGTGCCATAATCCTGGTTGGAAAACATATCCAACTTCACAGATGGTCAGACATTTTTCAGCATTAAATTGTCAGGTTACAAGCATGATATGAATAGCTTGCTGTACTTGAGAGGAAGAGGTCTTTTTTTTATCAGATTAAAGGAAATACTAAATTACACACAAATTATGCAAATTAAGGACTTTACTTTTCAAATTAAAAGGAACAAAATGGATGATTCAACACAATCATACAAGGTCCAAGTATCATTTTAAATTTTATTTTCCTGTGATCTGTTTTAGCTTTGCACCCAAGATGGCAAATCTCTCACAAAAATGAACAGGAAGAAAAGAAAGTGATTTTTTATTAAAAAAAAAAAAAGGATGCTTCTTTACCTCAAAGAGATTCTTCAGTGATAACTGGTTGACTCTGAGATTGGTGGGTAACTCTTTCTTCTCAGACAACAACAACAGACACGACTGGGGAAAAATACAGTAACATTAGTGGTCTTACAAGCACACTTAGAAACTTTGTTTTTCACTACTTCATAAGATCTGCAGGAAAGCAAACAAGGGCTAACTACATTTCAGATCTTTTTTTGAGATCACAACAGATTACTGAATCTCACTTTCATTTTTTAACTGAATTAATGTAATATACAATATACTGTGGGAAGCTATGACTGATGAAAGTTTCCTCAGAAACAAAAACCATGTAGAGAGGTCAGGCCTTAGAAGTCTCTCCAACACACATCCAAAGTGATCCTTCACTTCAGGAATGGACCTTTACATTGATGGGGATGAAACTTCCCAGCTACACCAACATTCTGAGCAGAAAGCAAGAAATGCATACTGTATATTCTTCCATTTTTCTCAGTTTCCCTAAAACCTTTTCATTGCTCTTTGGAATCCCACCCAGATTCACCAGAGGACAAGAGAAAAACTACAGATGTCATCTATCTGGACTTCTGTAAGGCCTCTGATACGGTCCCTCACATTTTTAGATCTAAAATAGAGAGATAAGGGTTTGATGGATGGCCTGTTGAATGGATAAGAAATTGGCTGGATGGCTGCATCCAAGGAGTTACAGTGTGGAAAACAGTAACAAGTGGTGACCCTCAAGGGTCTGTACTGGGACTAGTACTATTTAATATATTCATCAATGTCATAGACAATGGGATCTTGTGATGCACTCAATCACTCAGCAAGTTTGCAGATGGCAGTCAGCCAAGTGATGCAGTTAACACACATGTAAGGGATGCCATCCCGAAGGCACTTGACAGGCTCAAGGAATGGGCCCATGAAAACCAGAGGGGGGGCCATGAAAATGATCAGAGGGCTGGAGCACCTCTCCTGTGAGGACCGGCTGAGAGAGCTGGGGTTGTTCAGCCTGAGAAGAGAAGGCTCCAGAGAGACCTTACTGCAGCCTTTCAGGGCCTTGCAAGAGACTTTTTAACAAACCTTGCATTGACAGGACAAGGGGCAACAGCTTTAACCTGAAAGAAGGCAGGTTTAAATTAGACACAAGGAAGAAATTTTTCTACAATACATGTGCTGATATACTGGAACTGGTTGTGAGAGAAGATGTGTACACTCCATTATTAGAACTATTCATGGCCAGGCTGGACAGGGCTTTAAGCAACCTGATCTAGTGAAGGATGTCCATGCCCACAGCAGCAGGGTTGGATGGGGATTGTGGGGCTCCGATGAGTCCACAGCAGTCTCTCTCTGTCGCTCCTTCCTCCTTACAATTCTCCCCTGCTCCAGTGTAGGTCCTCCATGGGCTGTGATTGCTGTCAGGAGTCTGCTCCTGCATGGTCTCTCCACAAGCCATAAGGAAACCCCTGCTCCATGCCTGGAGAAACTCCCCATCCTCAAACCCTGGTGCTCACCCCCCCACCTCACTGTGCCAGGTAGCTTTCTGCCCTTTTTAAAGCATGCTTTCCCAGAGGTGCCACCACCTTGCCTGAGGGGCTGGGCTGTGCCCTGCACTGAAGCCTGCTGGAAGTAGTCATGTCTGGCACAGGGCAGCCCTGGCCTCTCCTCACAGAGGCTCCTGCAGACCCCCCTGTCAGTACCTCACCACTGACACCCAAGTAATCGTGACAATGATAAATGTTTTTTACCGTCACCATAGAGAAGTGTTAACATGATGATTCACCTGATTTTTCTAAATAATCTGGTTTTGTTTAATACCCATGTACGTCCACTGAGATGCTCCTTTATTTGTGGATCTTTCACAGACAGCTTCAGAAGTCCAGCTTTTCATATAAAAGGAAAAGGGACCACAAACATATCTTTTTCCTCCTCTAATTTCTTTCAAGAAAAATGACACCAGATGGCACCATAATTGTAACAGAGAACACCAAGAGACAAATGGGATTTCAAGTTCATTGTATGCCTTTGAGAAATAAATTTCAGAAATTATTTATCACTAAAAATATTTTTCAAGCCTTAAATTCAAGGCGTTTGAAGCAGGGAACAAAAAATACCCATGGTTTTGGATTTTAAAGGTAGCATGAGGTTACCCTGGAGAGGTAAGACAGACTTACCCGCCACATCCCTTTCTGGGCCAGCCTTTCTATCACCGCCTGCCAAATCAGCGCATCAAACCTTGCGCTGAAAATATACTCATATGCAGGGGGAAAAGTTGGTGGGAAGACTTGTTCATCTGCAAGAATAGGCAATGGGGAAAGCAATTTAGTATACACAGCACTACTAAAGTTGGGGTCTGAACTGAATTACTTCATTGCACAGTAACAACTTTAGCATCAATTAATACCCAGGAGAATGCCAAACGGGGGCTTAAATATCCCTGGCCACCCAACGGATACAACACCTTGTTATCAGCAACCAGTCTTTACTAAAGAAGGGGGGAAAAATTAATCCCTGCCCTGAAGAAACACTTCAAGACATTGTGAGCCTCGTGGTGGTTCTTTCACTTGTGGGTGAGTCCAACTACAGATGCTGCTGCTAAAACTAATCAATGTGCCTAACACAGGTCTACAAAAATTGCAGCAGGGGCACAACCTGAAATCTCCTGGCATGCCTGCAGGCCCGATCAGACAAAGCCTGTGAACAGGGAAGAAAAGCAAGCAGAGGAGGAGGAGAGGGCAGGGAGACACAGAGTGGACATTCCACAGAAAGGCTGAATTCCCTCTTTTCAATGCTGCCCATTACTTGCTGAGGGAAAGTCCTCCATACTGCACTGTAAACTCAAGTTTAAGGTGAGTATTTTCTAATTATTTAAAATCTGCCTAGCTAAAAGAAAAACAGAGTGGTTTGGACAAAAACTACTAAAGCCTTATGGGTCTGAAGCACCAGAATTCCACTCCAACCTCGTCTCTCTGACTCAGAACTTTGACCTTTTCTAAGTATTTCACAACTGACATGTTCTTGTGAGACAACACACTCCCTTACACAGCATTTTGGCATTGTTGGCAACACTGGACCAAGTTCACTACAAGCTTTTGATATGGCCACTCAACATATTCATAATCCTCAAAGAGACCTGGGGTACTAAGGACCAAATGAACGATCTCACAAAGGACGCTGCACCAAGGACTTGTGTTGTCATCACTACTGAAAGGCTCTTAGAAAAATTAAGCTCTAAATTCGAGTTTACCATTTATGCTTATGAAGATTCCTGCTACAAAATCAGCAATTTGAGTACGATCTGCAGAAGCATTCAGGAGAATCAAACCTTTATGAAACATGGAAATCGCCTCATAACTGTCTGATAACATGATGAATGAGTGGCCAGCTCTATAATAAGCCTGAGAAAAAAAAAAGGAGAACAAAAAAGACCAAGGTTGGAAAAATATTCAGAGATCTTTACTACAAAACCAAATGTTATATTTTTTTCCTAAACGCCCTGATTATGCTGCAAAAATTGTACTGCATGTCATTTTTATAGCTTCTTACACACAGATCCAAAGAAAGCGCAATAGACATCCCTTGCAATTCACAGAATACTACTGATGTCATCACAGAGAGTGATAAATCCTGGAATACAAAGCTTGGAAAATAACTGCAGGATGAAAGACACACTGTTAGCAACTACATTTTATCCCTCTCTGAACAGGATTTTTGTCACCAGGTCCAGAATATATGCTTATGTCCCCATGTCACTGCATTTTGTGTATTTGCCACAATGCATATGTTCTTCAGCCAGTGGCACCTGCACATGTTTACAGTCACCACGGAGCTATGTTGTACTGGCTCAGAGTCACAGTGGAGTCAATTTATTCAATCCAGGTAACCAGCTGGCTGAAATACATTGCTAAGTAAACTGATATTTGCAAGCAACTTTACCACATCTAAATCAAATGCCTTCCACTAAAGTCTCTGGGAGTCTGCAGTGGTTAGTCCAGAATACAATTTATTATACCTAAAAGCCAATCCAAGTGCATGGCTCCATATCATAAATACTGTACAACTGCTACTTATTCCTAACAAACGAGAACTCGAGTCAATGGGTACTTATGCTTGTGATTAAGTACACAGTGATTATGTCTAAGTGTACTGTTCTGTCCACTGGAAATACAATATGACCTTGATCACCACGTACTGTTCCCAGGAAATGCAGGCTTATTAAACATGTAAAGAATATTAGGGCACACTGCCCAAGGAGCCTTCAAAGCTAAGTCCCCATCCCAGACCTGACAGCTGCCAGCAACTGAGGAATCTGTACCACGAGTCAGGCTCTGAAGGACCTCAAAACACAGAGCTGGTGAACCTCACCAGGAACAGGATCCGCATGGCCTGGCTGGTGCTGCATCATCTCCCCGTTTCCAGCATCACTGGGCACATAAGATTTTACTACTTGCTATCACCTTGTCTGGGATTTTAGTAAAATAGTTATCTTTCTTGAAAGCACAAGTGCCTTTCTTGCTGAAACCCAAAAAGAACCGATATCTTGGCACAAAAGAGAGCTGCTTCGTTTTATTAAAAGTACTGTTAGAGTAGTAATTCTGATGTTCATATAACAGAGTCAGACATCAATTCTGGAATTTCAGGCTGTATTTGCTTATCACATCTCATATCCAAAACACAAAAAGCAGATACTGACACTTGTTTTAAAATGTAAGGCATGCAAAATCTACCAGCTTAAACAGCTGAATACCTTAACATACTCCGGATCCCAGTGTAAGCTCTGCTGGGCTGAAAACACAGCTTCTGGCCATTTACCAAGATTGTACAAGGCAGTTGATTTGTTGCAGTGTAACACAGCTATGTCCCTGGAACACCTGAAAACACATTTTTAGCATATCTGTTTATTTGCTTGAAAAAGGATGCACCCTACTTTATATTTAGCAACAAGAGAAAAGTTTATATATCACCCACCTAACAAAATAAGAGGTAAAAAAAGGAGTTGTAGAAAATAAAGATCATTTGATCATCAGCTCTAAAATATCTTAATGACATCCTAAGTGATACCTTAGTGATACCCTGAGTGATATCTTGGTCTCTTCTGAAGCAGAAAGCCAGCCCCCTAAAAACAACCCAAATGCATTTTACTGTATCACCAGTTGATTATGGCAACAGAATTATCCACATTTACAACAGCTAAGAAATATATTTAGAGAACAGAACATACTAAAGTACACAAAGCATCTGCTGGATCCGAGTTGCTGGGAAGAGCTGCACACAAATTACAGGGCTACAGTGCAGGGGGTACTGGGAAGCCTGGAAAGCCTATCCTGCTTGCTCGCAAATTAACACTCAAGAAAGTTGTTTCAAGTACACTGAATGTGCTCAGAGCATGCTCTTGCATGCAAGCAAATCCTGACGAGACAACCTGTGGCAAGAGGAAAGGAGACACTGAGGAGCAGATCCCTGCAGCATGACAAAGCCCCACTGCTTGTGAGGGGCAGGCACCGGAGAAGTCTGCTCAGCTCTGTCCTCACTTGGTCCTACTCCTTGCATGTGCTCCAGCCTTATTTTACTACTTAGTCTAAATGGCTAATAGGCAAAAATAAATGAACGATTGGTATTAAACTGGGTTAACAGCAGTGCTAATACACGGTAGTAATGAATATTTAACGGTTAACATAATATTCAAATATTTAATAATTAGTAAGCAACTCACATTAATTGATGAAAATAAGCACTTAACAATTGGAAAGAAATATGCAAAGAGCTCTTCTGCTAAAAAAATATTTTTAAACAAATGTGAGAACAAATAATAAAAACAAAGTAACTTGCATAAATAATTTCAATCAGATGACCCATGTAACAACAGCCCACAGACATGGCCAATACATGGCAGAACCACAGCAAGATTAATCCACAGCATGTCAGTTAAGAAACTGAAGTAATTTAACAGAAATCAACATGGCTTATGTAAAATTAATTTGAGCTTTAATTACATTAATTTATAATTGATGCTTATATAAAAATACTCCGATTACAGTCACTAACTAATCTCCCACATATATGTCAGGAACAGCAATTCCTCTTGAATTATAAAACTGGCACACTAAAGAACATGACAAAAGATACAAAAAAAAACAGATGTCAGGGCAAGAAATACAGTTCTAAGTTAACTGTAGTACTGTACAAATTTCAGACTTGTCTTACAGTTTACATCTTGTAATTCAGGAATACTTACGGGACCCACTGCACCAAATAACTGAGTGCATGTAGAGCTTGATCATACTTTCTAATCGCCAAAGCGTAATTTCCATTTTTAAAATCCTGGTTCCCAGCTTGTCTCATAAGCTGTGCATGTTCCATAGGATCCATGCTAATTAAAAGAAAAAAAAAATCAAACAAATGCACTGATTTCTGAGACACATCTTTCCCCAAAATCCACTTACATTTTCACCACCTAAAAATCCACTTAAATTTGCTTATGTTGTGGTTCAGACCCAGCTGGTGACTAAGCACCACAAGGCCCTTCACTCACTCCCCCCTGGTCCCCACTGGGATGGGGAGGAGAGTAGAAAGAAAAAGGCAAAACCCGTAGGTTGCGGTAAGGATAGTTTAAAGGGACAACTCAAGGAGAGCAGAAATAATAACAATATTACTAACAAAAGAATATATGATGAATAATACAATTGCTCACCACCCACTGACCAATGCCCAGCCTACTCCATGATCCCTCCCTTCCCATGGCCAACCCCCCCGGAGTTTGTATACTAAACATGATGTCACATGGTATGGAATATGCTATCCTGACTGTATGCCCCCCTCCCCAGCTTCTTGTGAAAATTAACTCTATCCCAACTGAACCCAGGACAGCACATCTGAAAGGACAAAAGAGCACATATTGTTTGCTGCAGTTGGAATAGTAAAATATAACTCAGGTGATAGCCTCATCTCTACTTTTGATACCTCAACTTCCATCTACTTTTTAATCAACCTCAACTAACCAGATCTACCACTGGTATGCATTTTCATTTTTTTCTCCTCAAGTCTTAGACCATATTTTTAAAATTACAACTCCAAATTATTTAAATGTATGCCCACAGACTAAATGCTGGAGGAAACAGCCAAGAGAACAGAGTTCATATGCTTAAGGAATACACGAAGCTATACATCTCAATTAAACGAAAAACTCATTTATTTGCTTTTTATTTATCTTTATGACTCTTTTGTCCAGCCTCTCTGGATAGACATTCAATAATGAAATGTACACAAAACTACATGGAAACTTGATTACTGCATGAAAATACTGTAACGTAAGTACATTGGTAACATATGAGGACCTTGAATCAGATTTAAAACAGTTATTAATATAAATATAGCAAGCACCTGAAGAAAACAAAGGTTGAAAGAGGCATCAACCGCAAATGATTGAAAAAAATTTTAATGAAATTGGGAAGTCAGGTTCATGACTGTGACGGAGGCACCCAAAGACACACATGAGCTTATCAAGAATGAATATTTATTCCAAGCAACACTATTTAGCCCTCCGATAAATGAAAAATATTACCACAGATTCGGATATTGGTCGGGAATATTAATGCACTACACCACAACTACCTAAGAATTCCTAAGTTTTTTTGACTAGTCTTAACATGGATGATAATAATCCCACAAGTGCACACTCACTTAGAGAAAAGGGAAAGCGTTCCACTCAGGTACCCGGAACCACTTGTCCAGTAGGGACAAGACACACTCAAAGATACCTAGGATAAATGTATCACTCACCAAAGATGAGGTCACTCAATCTCGAGAAGTCTCCTTAGGCGATATCCCGACCTAAGGCCGTAGGCTTCCTGGCAGACCCACTACTCCAAGGGAAAACCCAACCAGCTACCCGGCAGGGAGCTCTGTGTTATAGACTGAATCAGATCTGACCTGTGGTCATTCATTCGTTATTCTGCCTGGGCCAAGACACCCCATTGGCTGGGGACCCTATTTATTGTCAGGTTACCCCCCGGGCAATCCCCAAATTGCCCTGAAAACCAGGTGCCTCCCTGTCTGCTGGTAGTTCCACAGGCCAGCTGGGGGTAAGACCAGAAAACTCAGCGCCACCCAGTCTGACCTAACAAAGGCAGGCCCATTACGGGTTCTTTTGCCACCTCCAGATCGCTTAACAGATCATGTAACAACCCCCAGCACAGCAGCAGGGGTGGGGAGGGGACAGTAACATAAAACTAACCACATTGCCAAGCAGCTATACAAAGGAAACAAAGGTGGAAAAACAGCTACATGTATGTTGAGAAACAGCACATCAAAAAATCCGACAAGAGGAAAAAATCCAATTTAAGAACTACACGGAATCATCCTAAACAGATGGATTTTATAGTTAAAAGCCATTTCCATTACCTGTAAAAACTTGTATCAACCTCAAAAATCTCAGTACTATTAAACAAATTAAGGAATTCCAAAAAGGAATGCATAGATTTACTTAAGTATTGGGTATTAGCTACCCCGGAACAATTTAAAAAAAAAAGTGTAACAATTTGTAACTTCACAACCTGCTCACAATCTGCAAGGTCTCTTCACAACAATGCAAACGGGGTAATTTTAAGTGTATGAACCTACAGACAAACCAAGAAGTTTAGTTACTCCTGACATACTTTCTCTACAGTACTCCTCACAACGAACGTGAAACATTAAGAATCAGCACTGTAGTGGAACACAGAGGTAGGAAGAGGCACTCTACAAATGACACTGTGCTTCTCTCTCATCGATCCAAGCACAAGAGGTCCTCGGCAGGATGACACTTGCACTAAGCTGACAGGGGAGCAGCAGGCCAGAACTCTGAAGAGGCAAGTGCAGAAGAACCAGCTGCAATCACAAAGCTCAGATCCCGACTGCTTCAGGCAGGCTGGGAAAAGGCCTGGCAGAGGTTGTGTCTTCTTTAATTAAAGAAACAAACACTCTGTGATGATCTCTGCAATCCAAACATCACCTTGCTAATTCGAAGGAAGCACCAAAAACAGATTAAATTTCTGAGTATAAACTAAACTGAAGAAAAACAGGTGCCATCTACACGAAGGGGGTACAATGACCAGTCACACGAAATAAATAATTATGACAATTTCCCCAGGTAAATTAAATCATCACTTCATTGGGTAATGTGCATGCAGTATATATTTTAAAAATACTACTAATTCAGACAATGAATCAAGTGTACTCATAGTGTAAGCAGGCACCTCTATTTAGTGCTCAGGGCAAAAACAAACACAGAGAACCAAATTACTCTCTATTACTTTCCTCCCCACTCTCAGGGATAAAAAGGGGAATAAGGAAGAGAGACTTCAAGCTTGGAAATTAGAACTAGAACAGGTTTAAACAAACAGGAAAGGGATAGTAACAAGTAGGAAAGGAATGAAAAATACACAAATATAAGTGTATATATATATCTACATTTATAGATACACAAAATGTTAATGGTAGCAAATAGAAGTGTACAAAGGTGCTTTGTGGCAGAGCTGACATGGGAATAAGGGCCAGGACCCTTCTGAGCAACAGAAGAGACTCGGATTCTGCAGAGCACATTGCGAGCTGAAAACAGAACCAGGAGCCTCCTTCCAAGATGTCTGCCAGAAGAGAGAAGGGAGTCAAGGCCTCACTTTCCCACCCTTCTGTCCTTTTATATATGGCAAAAAATGGGAGGGAATACTGAGGTCAACCAACCCTTCTCTGTTCTGCCCCCTGCACATCCTCAAGGTCCAAAGTAACGTCTTCTGTCTCTCCTGAACTTGGCCATCAGAGGTCATTACATCAATGTCATGAAATTAGTTTCTGCCCCCTCAAACCATAACATTCCACCCCGTATTCCATACCATTTGTTTTTGCCATACTCATTCACCAGGTTATGAATTGTCATTACACAACAGTTTGAGTCCAGGTTGCGGGCCTTCATCCATCATGGCAGTCTCTCAGAGCAGGAGAGATGTTATGGAGTTTGTCAGGGTTCATGCCCTCATGCTGCAGGCTCATCTTGAAGTTCCTGGACACCACTGTATTATATTTGGGTTGGAGACCCATCTGCTCAGGCCAGTAGATCTTTCTCAGTAGACCTAAGAAGCCATCCTCCTGGAAAAGTTCTCTCTAGTGGTGTTACCTTGCAACTCCAGTACTCCTGTGCACAGATCAGCAGTGGGTTTGCCATCCCATCTATTCACATTTTTGCCATAGCCATGCAGGGTAAACCACAGAGAACCTCATGTTGAATTCCACCTGCCTCAAGCTGGTCCCCTAGGCATCCATTCCTATTGGATGAAACATGGATCCATTCAGAAGAATAGGTGTTATTCTCCTTCTCCATTCTGGAGAGCCTATCATGCAGCCTCTCATAGGAGGTTCTGCACTCCTCAGCCATCTTTTCCACAGCCAAGACACAAGCCTGTAGAGGGTTAGAAACACTGTCTTCATATTGGCTGAGCTGCTTAGCAAATTAATTGACAGTTGGTGGTGTTTTGTCATCTCCCCAAAGATCCTTTCTCCTAAATTGTGGGAGAAAGGGCACAAATCCTTTGTCATAAAGCATAAGAAAAAATGCCCCATAGGGCAGACACCCTGTATGAACTTTCTTAATTGAGGCCTCCTGCACAGCAGTTCATGAATATCTGCAGGTGCTGCCCATCACCATATCCATCAGCCTCCTGGACTGCCAGCTCTCTCAGATGTTTGATGCCTTTCTCCCTGCTGTTCCATTTAATAGAGTGGCATTCAAAATCCTCCTTAAAGGGGTATCAGCTTCTTACAGCTGTTGGGAGAACTCCTCTGAAGACTGTGAGTGCTGGTTTTTCTGCCAATGATTTGTCTCTGGCTACCAATCCCAACTGCAGAGCCTCTCTGCCCTTCTGATCTATTGTATCAGATCCATTGTCCCAACACCACAGTAGCCACGTAGTTAGTGGCTCACCCTCATTACAAATATAATCCTTTCTTAAATTTTGTAACTCCTTCAGAGACGTGGTTTCAACAGTTATCTTGGGGTCTGAGTCCTGTACTGTTCCTGCCTGGAGCCAACTCTCACCTTCGGTCGAGTTTTCCCTTATCTATGTCTCCAAGACACACAATTTCTCACCAGGCGGTTTTGACTTGTTTAGATGTTTTTTGCAGGTCATTAGCAGGGTGCATTGATTAGGAGTGGTTTTGCTTGCCATTGAAATTCCTGCCTGTGCCAAAACAGAGGACTGGGGTGGGTAGCAGTAGCTGTTAAAGCAGCAATGTTCCCGCTCAAATTTTTAACAACGAACCACCCCTGGAACACATTCAGGCAAAGCAATAATAGTATCTGATTATAACAGCCGTTCCTGAGGTCTCCAGACTCTGGTGGGGTGAACTTACCATAGAAAGTAGCCAAGATTCATGAAGTAGCACCCCAAGCGCCCAGGCAAATCCTTAACCCAACTGATCCCAGAATAAATTATTGTCCAAAAGAAACGGTAAGATAACAAAGATGGGACACAGGACAGCATTGCAACCAGTAACCTTAAACAATAGTCCCAGAAGGCAAGATATAACAAGAAGTCATGCAGAAACAACATGATGAAAACAATTCTGGTTTACTTCCCAAACTTCTGATGTTTTTAAAATGATTTTTTTTTTTAATTTGTGCCTCTCACTGGGTGCCCGTTAGTTCTGCTTCTGTTTAGTGGGCGGGGCAAACCAAAACACAAAAGAACCAAATTACTCTCTGGTACTCCCCTCCACCCTCCCAGGGGGAGATAAAAGGGAAATATGAAAAGCGAAGAGACTTCGAGGTTGGAAGTCAAAACTTGAACAGGTTTACTAGAACGGGGAAGAGAGAGCAAAACATAGGATAATAATAAAAATATACAAATATATACAAAATCTATTTTCAATGGCTGCTGATATAATTGTCCAAAAGTCCCTTGCGCCAGAGCTGACTTGGGAAAAGGGACCAGGGCTGTTCCAGTGGAGTCAGATCCTGCAGAGCACGTGGTGAGCTGAAAACAAAGAGCACAAGCCTCTCTCAAAGATGTACTTCAGACGAGAAAAGAGAGACAGGAAGGAAGAAGGGATGGACTTTTCTACCCTCCTGGCTTTTACAGGGTATGGCAGAAAATGGGAGGGAATACTGATCCCTCTCCGTTCTACCCACTGGATCCCTTGAAGTCCTAAACAACACACTGTTTCTCTCTAGGTCCTTTTATTAATACCATAAAATTAGCCTGTGCCCCCTCAAACCATAACAGTCTAATAGGACAGAGATAAAATAATAATAAATAATAACAATAATACAACAACAATAGGTGATGCATAAAGCAATTGCCCACCAACTGCTGACCAAGGCCCAGCCCTTCTTCAAGCACTGACCAGTGCCCCCTGGTCAACTTCCCCCAGTTCATATGCTGAACATGATGTCATATGGTACAGAATATCCCTCTGGCCAGTTCAGGTCAGCTCTTCTGGCTGTGACCCCCCCCAGCTTCTTGTGCACCCCAGCCTTGCCGCTGCCAAGGCATGAAAAGCAAAAAAGTCCTTGATTTGGTGCTTAGCAACAACTAAAACATTAGTGTGTTATCAACATTATTCTCATACTAAATCCAAAACAGAGTACTGTATCAACTACTAGGAAGAAAATTATCTCTGTCCCAGCCAAAGCCTCAAATGCCAAACCAATACCTCAAATGCTATGTCCAAATCAGATAAGGAAGATATGTGTACACGGTCTACGTGAAACAAGGGGAGCAAGTGGAATAGAAAGACAAAAAAAACCCAAGCTCTGGCCTAGGACCCTGCTCTGGGCAGGGCTGGCCTGAGTGGACCTCCCAGGGTCCTTCTCTAAATTACCACTGTATGTTTTTTTTCCTCTTTATGCAAACTGCTATAAAGCAATTATTACTAATAACTAAGCCCAGCTGCCTGACATCTCCAATTAGCTACACACCAAACTTATGTAGCTGACACTGGTCAGCCTTACCTCCATCCCTGGAAAGGTGATGGAACAACTTATCCTTGGTGCTTTCTCTAGGCATATCAAGGATAAGATGGTCATTAGGAGCAGTCAACATGGTTTTACCAAGGGGAAGTCATGTTTAACCAACCTGATAGCCTTTTATGAGGACATAACCAGGTGGATAGATGAAGGCAGTGCAGTGAATGTGGTTTATCTTGATTTCAGTAAAGCATTTGACACTGTCTCCCACCACATCCTCGCAGCTAAATTGAGGAAGTGTGGTCTGGATGAGCAGTTAGTGAGGTGGATTGTGAACTGCTTGAAGGAAAGAAGAGAGTTGTGGTCAGTGGGACAGTCTAGTTGGAGGTCTGCATCTAGTGGAGTCCCTTAGGGGTCTGTACTATTCAATATATTGATCAAAAACCTGGATGAGGGAAGAGTGCACTGCCAGCAAGTTTGCTGATGACACTAAACTGGGAGGAGTGACTGACACACCAGAAGGCTGTGCTGCCATTCAACGAGACCTAGACAGGCTGGAGAGCTGTGCAGGGAGAAATTTAATGAAACACAACAAGGGCAAGTGTAGAGTCTTGCATTTGGGAAAGAACAAGCCCATGTACCAGTACAGGTTGGGGACTGACCTGTTGGAGAGCAGTGTAGGGGAAAGGGACCTGGGGGTCCTGGTAGACAGAAGGATGACCATGAGCCAGCAATGTGCCCTTGTGGCCAAGAAGGCCAATGGCATTCTGGGATGTATTAGAAGGGGTGTGGTTAGTAGGCTGAGAGATGTACTCCTCTCCCTCTACTCTGCCCAGAGGAGGCCACATCTGGAGTATTGTGTTCAGTTCTGGGCCCCTCAGTTCAAGGAGTACAGGGAACTGCTTGAAAGAGTCCAGCACAGAGCCTCAAAGATGATTAAGGGAGTGGAAAATCTCCCT
The DNA here is from genome assembly GCA_020745705.1 of Hemiprocne comata. Taxonomy (NCBI): domain Eukaryota; kingdom Metazoa; phylum Chordata; class Aves; order Apodiformes; family Apodidae; genus Hemiprocne; species Hemiprocne comata. The sequence goes on from CM036587.1 coordinate 50,868,354, forward strand.
TACAAGGAAAGGCTGAGAGAGTTGGGTCTCTTTAGCTTGGAGGAGACTGAGGGGCAACCTAATTAATGTTTATGAATATATAAAGGGTGAGTGTCAGAAAGACAAAGCCAAGCTCTTCTCAGTGATGTCCAATGATAGGACAAGGGGCAATGGGTGCAAGCTGGAGCACAGGAGGTTCCACATAAACATGTGGAAAAACTTTTTCACTGTGAGGGTGACAGAACACTGGAACAGGCTGCCCAGAGAGGTTGTGGTGTCTCCTTTGCTGGAGACATTCAAAACCCACCTGGACATGTTCCTGTGTGAGCTACTCTAGGGGATCCTGCTCTGGCAGGCTGGGGGGGGAGGGGTGGACTAGATGATCTTTCGAGGTCCCTTCCAACCCCTAACATTCTGAGATTTGAGGGGTCAGAAACTAATTATATTACATTGATGCAAAAACTTCTGATGTCCAAGCCTGACGGGGACAGAAGGCATTCAGACCCTTAGGACGTCCAGGGGGCAGAACAGAGAAGGGTTGGATGACTTCAGTATTCCCCTCCCATTTTCTGCCATACCCTATAAAAGCACAGAAGGGTGGGAAAGTGGGGCCTTGACTCCCTTCTCTCTTCTGGCAGACATCTTGGAAGGAGGCTCCTGGCTCTCTGTCCTCAGTTCACCATGTGATCTGCGGAATCCAACTCCATCTGTTACTGAGAACAGTCCTGGCCCTTATTCCCATGTCAGCTCTGCCACAAAGGACCTTTGGACTCTCCTATCCACTACCATTAACATTGGGTTTTGTGTATCTATAAATGTGTATATATATATGTATTTTTAATTCCTTTCCTACTTGTTACTATCCCTTCCCTGTTCGTTTAAACCTGTTCTAGTTCTAATTTCCAAGCTTGAAATCTCTCTTCCTTATTCCCCTTTTTATCTTTCCAGGGTGGAGGAGTCAGAGAGGACAATTCTCTTCTCTGTTTTTTGGTTTGGTTTGCCCTGACCAATAAACAGAGACACACTACCTAGCAGCTCAGCTCCTTTTCAGATATGCGACCAACAAACAAGACCACAGACACAGGACCCAAACCCAGTGAGGAGTATTGGGCCAGCCCTGCTGACTAGCAGTAATCCAAGAAAAATGTTAAAAAAAAAAAAGTCCTAAAATGTTACAAATAAATCCTCTAGAGTAGGGATTTGTGGCTGACTTGCACATAGGAAAGGTAGTAGGTCAGGAAGCTACATAGCAAGGAAAAGGAAGTCAAAAGCACATCACTAAGAACAAGACAACACTCCACTAAACACGATGGGTGCACAAATCCCAGGCACCAGCTCTGTACCTGCTGTATACCCTGATTACTCCCCATTAAATCTGTTTTATATCCATGAACAGGGCAACAGAAACCTGACAGACTTGGCTTCTACAGACCATTTGGGATGTCCTGAGGCTGTCCATAAGGTATCTTCACATCACTGAAATTACACCCCATTTTGGGAAGCCTCCTAGAAAAATGATAAGGAAAAATAACACTACCCAGACAAAAAAAAAAAAAAAAATCACAGCTGTCTTAGTTTAATCTTGGTTTATAGGCAAGACCTCAATGCATTGCTGATTAACTTAGCGACAAAGGTTCTCACACAAGGTTAGGATGCACCATCATGGATTTAAGGTAGCATTTCAGAACATCCTCCCTCTTTTCCTCACAAGCTGAGCTCATGCAGACTTGCTTTTGTGAAAGCCTGCTTTACAGCTTGCACCAGTGACAGGTTTGGCCTTGTTCCCCAGCACATCCTGTTTTGCTAATGAAACAAAACAAGCTTTTTTTTTTCAGTTTTAAATTATTCTCCCCCTTTGCAACCTACCAGTAAGAGAACATATGGTTAAGGCAACTCTGAGGTTGCATTTTCAAGAAAAACTCTGTATATACATATATATACGATTTCCAGTAAACTAAGAAAGGACTTGCATCTCCCGTTTCATGTTCCGTATTCTACCTACACAGCGTCATTACTGGTTCACAAAACAATCAAAAAAACCCAAAACCTCGCAAAACAGCATGAACAGTTAACCTTGTTTCCTATCATCTGAAACAACAACAATCTTGAAATCCCTAGTCAAGCTCAGCCATGCAAGACCTGGCTCAGTCCAAGAGGGAGGTGTTTACACTGCTGCAGTTGTTTGCTCAGCCTAGCAGCGTTCCTGTCATCAAACAGAGCTGACCCCGTAAAAAAGCAATGACAACAAAGAGACTCAACATTTCCTTTGTATAGATTAGCTCAAGATGATACAACATCTCGAATGGAAAAAAAAACACCAACAAAAAAAATCCTATAAAACAACAAGATTCCCCTAACAACAAAGTTTTCAAGCTTGTTCACAGCCAACGCTGGTCAAGTTTAATGCGTGATGGTAAAAACACTGGTAGGAAACAATCCCTTTTGCATATTTTCACGGGAAAGCAAAGCCTCTTCCCATTTGCAGTAAGCCCACTCTAGCAACCTGAAGTTCATTTTCTGTAAATAGGGCAAAAAATACAAGGACTGATGAGAGATCTTGTTTGCTTCTTCTTCTTCTGAAGTGCGCTCTGTGCCCAAACTCCTTTGTCAAATGAAAAAGTCTGTTTTGTTAAGTGACCACTCCACGACCTTGCACAAGAGTTTTGCTTTTCAGGGAAAAGATCCAAAACCACTGAAGACAATGCTTAGCTCAGGGCTGTGCCAAAGGAGTTTCTCTTTCTTGTTTTCAAGCACGGATACATCACCACATCTCCCCCAGCTCCTCGGAGCAAGCTGTACCAGGCCAACGCGCGCTCCCAGATGCCTGGCAGGAGCAGGAATGCACTCTTCCCTTTTTCTCATCCTTCAAACCACCCCCCACGTTCCCTGGCCGGCTTCCCAACCAGCACAGCCACCCCTCGCTGCCCACCACCCCGTACCCGCGCTCCTGATCATCAAGTAAGCGCGACCCTTCTTCTCCGGAACCGCGGGAACGTCCCCCATAACTACACGGGAGGTTCACGCCAAGATGGAAGACCCCCCTGCCCCCAAAAAGGGGCTACGGCGCCCATTCCAGTGCACGCAGAGTGGGCAGCTCCCGACGCGCCCCCAAATCGGTGCAGGGCTCCTGCTCCTCCATGCGCATACGCCAGTCGTCGGGGGGGCGGGGGGGGGGGAAGAAGGGGGATGGGAAGGGGGGGGGGGGAAAGGAGGCAAAGGAAGGAGGGGGAGAAGAAGGTGGATGGGAAGGAGGGGGAGAAGAAGGGGGATGAGAAGAAGGGGGATGAGAAGGAGGGGGGGGGGGAGAAGGGGGAAGGTGATCGGCGCGCGCGCGCACCTACCTACCTACCCTGCTCGCCTGGCCCGCGCCGCCGCGCGCGTCGAGGAGCACCAAACCGCGCGTTGGCCGCCGCCGCCTCTAAACAGGGGCGCCCCCTCGGCCCGCCCCCGCCTGGCCCCGCCCCCTCCGCTCGCGTCACCTCAGGAGCGGGGACCAGCGCGGGGAATCGAAACCGAGACAATCCCGCCCCGCAGGGCTACCCTCCGCCCTTCCCCCGGCGTGCCCCCCGCCCCCGGGGTAAACATCCCCCTCGGGGTACTGCCCCCTCCGGGCTAATACCCCCTAACCCTCCGGGGTAATCCCCCCAGCCCTCCGGGGTAATCACCCACGCCGGGCTCCGGGGCGAGGGAGAGTGGCGGCCGGGTGGTAGCAGGCTGCTATCTCCCAACAGCACATTCAGAGACCCGCAGGACGAGTTTATGCTCCAAAGTCAGAAGTGTAAATGCCGTTTTTTAAAAAAAATGTAAATCACATAGAAGTGTCTTCAGCATACGTCGCAAACTCGCCTTCGTCCCCGACTCTGTCACTCTTCCATCCTGAGGTGAAAAGGATGAGAGGTGATGTTTCTCAAAGGTAGTGTCTCAAGACAACCCCCTGCTCAGAGGAAGCAGCTATTGCTTCGTTCTTCCACGGTGTAAGGAATACCTGGGCAGCGAAGGCTTCTCTCCTTGTAACGTAATTGCTTCGTAAGTGTGGCGAGAAGGCAAAAGGCCAGGGGGTGTGTGGGGTGTGCGGGTGTGGGGGTGTGTGTGTGTAAAACGGATATGGAGGTGAATGGATGAGTGTGAGACGGATGTGTGGTTGAGGGGGACGCTCTCGTTGAAGCCACAGGATTTCAGACTATAGTGCACTTCATGTCCAACAACCCTCTCGTATGCCGGGGCCCTGGGACTGGCTGGACTGCAGTCACGTCGCAGGTCTTGATCAACAGTTTGTGACTAAAGGATCATGTGTGTTTATGTCTACAACCACTTACCGTTTGTCCCGCTGTCCTCAAGTGAGGCCTGTGGTGAGATGGCTTCACAAAGTGGCAAATACGAAGTAGTTAGTTGTAAATGTGAGGTAATTAAGGCGGCAGATACAACGAGCTACTAATAGATTTGAACATTGCTTCCAATGATAATACAAAGCACACAATCCCCCTGGGGATGCTTTCACCCCTATCCAAGTCGTGATATCTTACCCAAGGCGGCATCCCTGCCGGGGGTGGGGGAAGAAGAGTGGATCAGGCATATTGACCTATTCCAGAGGAGGTGCTCTTCTCACCCCGAAGAAAGATTCAAAGACTAATTTAACACGTATTGACGAGGGCGGTGGGACTTAGGTCACAACTATTGTATTGATTATTCCTAGCAGACTAATTATGTTTATTAATGACGAGAAAGAAAATGGAGTAAATTCAAGCTTTGTTAACATCCAGGGCTCGCTTCACATACAAATCACCAGATGAAGTCATACAGGCTTGAATCCTGGCCTTTATCTCACGACCTCTGACTGTGGAGCCTTCACTTTGCTTCACAAGCCATGTGCAGTCCAGCCATGGGGCCATTAGGCACCTGGGCCTGATGATAAGCAGATAAGGAGAGCGACGTATCACTGCCAGCCAGCCAGCTGGGCCTGCCCTCCCTACCAGACATAAAATATCCTACTTGTCAGGTCCAAGGCTGAACACACCAATCAAGCACTGCTCATCCTGCACTCCTCTGCACTGGTCCTTCCAAGAAAGTTAAAACAAAGCACAATACAAGTTCTGTTTATCCACACTATGCATCATTTCCCGTTGTCTTTTCACACTGGGAGGAGCGGATCAATAAGCCAAAGATTAATACTTTACAAGATCGTTCAATAATCTGCTTTTCTGTGAACCACATTTTTAATCAGGCTTTTCTCTATCATCAAGTATTACCGTCTGAACCTCTTCCTCTTATAAAAATTAATTTCTGCTGACCAGCCATCTTCTGCGCTGATTTTTCACACAAATTATGCTGCTACCCATTTAGGAACTGGAGAAACTAAGCACTGCTAACCTCAGTGTTGGGTGTTTTATCCCTATACTCCAAGTGGAATGCATCAAAATAATGGGGCAAAGACACTTAAAAAAAAAAAAGTAAAAAATTGTTGCTTTGGAGGATACACAGTGGGAAAACGGCATGCTCCCCAGTGTGCTAAGGAAATCAAGGTCTGTGGGAGGGACTTTCTAGTTCTTATTGAAGCAGAAGTTCTTGAGTGAATCAACAGAATATAAATGTTGAGAGGCATGCGTGGCTGAAGGGGATGAATGTATCTGGCAGCTGATGTAACCTCCAAACCCCCTGTCATTGTTATTTAGGTCTTTTTTGCTTCAGTGCAGGGAAACCCAGGACCAACCCACCTCAGTTCTGCTGCAGAAAATGGAAACCACTGCTTTTTTTGGCTTGGAAGGGACTTTGACCCAAACACTGGCACAACAGTCTTTGCTACATCTGTTTGTAAGCCATAGGGGTGTTTGTCAAACCAGTCACCAGACAGAAAAGAAACTTTTTTGTTTGTTTGTTTAACTCAGCTGTTGAAACGAAACTTGGCAGCTTGTCAGCCTGTCGCCAGTGTGCAGCGGGGCGTTTCCTTCTCCTGCAGAGCGAGGTATTTCCAAAAGGCACCGTCTCTGCCACGCAAACACATTTCCAGTGAATTACTGAGTCTGCAGATTATTGTGTTTCCTGATTCTAAATAAATGGAGAAGGAACAGAAACTGGAAAGGGTGGACCTGGCTGGGGAGGCAGTACCACACATCTGAGTTCACAGGCACTTGGACAGGGAGGCAGTTAGGGGTGCTGGCTGATACAGGGTGCTTCAGACAGAAGAAGAGGGTGCTCATGAAGTCCAGCAAGGCTGCATAAAATGATGTATAAAGCCCTTTCTACTTAGCTCCTGCACAGCTTCTGTTGCAACTGTAGAGCAGAGGTGTTGGTGTGGGTACATTTCCAAGGGAAAACATTTCTTTTGGTAGGAGAGTGAGCAACACATCCCTCCTCTTCCTTGTCACTCCACACATGAACCCGTGCATCAGAGCTCGTGATGGAGGTGAAGCCACTGCATGGAAGGGATGGGCTTTGGCACAAGACTGATGCTAGAACTTGTGCTTTTCAGCTCTGCTCTTTTTTCTATGATGGAAAAATCTCACCTTGAGGGGAAGAACACCCTTCCTAACGCATCCAGGAAAGAGAGATGAAGTGCATGTCGCAAGCCCTTGGCTGTGCTAAGGTTGGGGGAGCTACGCCACCAACAGCTCTTGTTTTCTCGAGCAGTCAGCATCTCCTGGCTCCTGAGAGCACAGCACCAAGCCCAGGTCAGACACTACTACATCTTACCAGACACCTGCATCTGCTGGGATGCAGACTCAGGTCCCAGCTAAAGGTGTGGCATCTGTTCTAGTGGCAACATGCACCCGACACTGACACAACCTGAACTGGTGAATTGACATTGTTCTCTCTCCCTTGAGGACCCCAGCAAACTATACCAGATGTCAGGGCTCTGCAGACACCAGTCAGCCTTAAGGGCCTTGACCAACCTCACCTGGCTTATCCACCAGCCCATGGACCCGGCGATCACAGGGTCTGACCATCCTTCCCCTCACTGGGCCAGATCCTGACCCTCACCTGCAGGCTGACATTCCAGCCTGGCCTCAGCCCATCTCCACCCCTATGGAGCTGCCTGATGCCCTGGGCTGGGAGCTGTGCCCAGCTGTCACCCAGCATTCCCAGCTTCCTCCCTGGGGGTGGTGGGACAGACCCTGGCTAGGGAAGCCCCTGCCCAGCTGGTGTCCTGTGCATCTGCATGTCTTCTCATCCCTGGGGAAGCAGCTGGCCCTTGATGCTCCCTGACACTGTACATGGAAAAACATGTTTTTCCTGGTGTAACTGCCCCACATGAGTTAGTAAACAAAAATACACTGGCCATAAATGATGTCTCCAGCTATTACAGCTCTGAGGGCAAAAGTTTGTGGTCTAGGTGTGGTTTCGTAGAGGTACCTAAGCTACAGCTTCCATCAAGGTGATTATTTCAGGATGTCTGCATGACTTTAAAAGTATATCTCCAAACTGACGTAGTAATACTGGTGATGAACTTCTGTTTACCCTAGTTTCTTTCTGAGGTCAAGAGACTTCTCCCAGAAAAATCAGCAACTTCAGAACAATAGCTTTGAAAGAACTTTTAATGGAACATTAAGCACTTAAGTAAAGGATATTGCAATACAACTAATGGCAAATGCCTGCCTGTTTTATTATTTGGTTTCTAGTTGCCCTAAAGCTGAAAACTCCCTTCACATCTCTCCAGTCTAATGTATCTTGCCTATTATAGTTCTTGTTACTCCTTTCCCTTAAAGCCTGACTGCTTCACCTTGCCTGTGTCAGCATCATATAGGCTAGTGTACTTGTAAACCACCTGAATGTCTATGAAAGCATTTGATAGCCCTCCAAGAGGTCAGTATCATTGTACCAGCAGTTGTCAGTGATCCACAAATTATTATTGGTGCTTTTTGCAAAACTGGAGGTTTTGTTCCTCCTTTGTATGCCACCAGCACAGTTCACAGCCTTTTTCCAGAGTTATTCTTTATACATTTGAAACAGTTGTGGCACAGTATATCCTCAGCTGGGACTGGAGTCCTGTGACAGCAAGCACTGTTCATCTCATTAGGAAAGCAATACAGTCTTTTACACCACAAGGCCAGTTGTGCATGGAAGGGCTGCTCTAGAGATGTCTCTTAGCTAGACTTTAACCTGGCTATTGATAGCATTAAAGCTGCAGAAGCATAAAACTCATTTAGTACCACATAAATAGTTACCTTCCTTTACTATCTCCTTTTATAGCTGCTATACAGTTTGGAATAACCCAGCCAGTCCAAGACTGTTTACATGAAGTGTAGTCACGCCTGCGAGAGTAGTTCAAATAGTCTTACAGGAGGCAGAAACTGAGCCATGTGAGTTATGAAGAACAGACAGGGAGGGCAATAGGTTTGACCAGGGTAAAGAAACGCACTCCTTCTGTTCCTGTCATCTCAACCTATTTGTTTTGGAGGCAAAATAGCTAAGCAAGGGGGAATGGAGGCACTGGAGGAAAGAGGGAAAAGTGGAAAATGGAGAAGATTAAGGTTTTGGGAAAGGCACTCCCGGGGGCTCACTTGTACAGGCTGGGACCAGTGAGTGTCCCCAGCATCAGTGACTGACGGGATCTGGAGACAGGGCAACCAACAGCTGGCAGCAACAGAACTAACAAAAACCACAGGGCTTGTCTTCAGAGATGAGTCATCCTGGCAGAAACCTGTAATAACAATAAACCAAAGATACCTACTTTTGTACTCTTTTGTTTTGAAGTAAATCCATACATTTGCCCCAGTACTAGTGCAGGTAATTTCGAGCCAATAACTTCCAATTCATATCTCTGTGCTTCCATACCAGTATGTTCTAATGGGTGCAGCTGCCTAAAGATGGTGTGATATGGGAATGCCAAACTCCTTGAGCCAACTAAGACTGCATGAAGCCAGTCATGAAAATAGCAGTAGCAATGGCCCATTGGCTGCTTCGGAGCATAAAGGCAAAGCTTTAATCAGCAAAGAACATGTCCATCTACAACATCAAGGACTGGATGAGATTTTAGCAAGAGAGAGTGGCATTGAACCTTATTTCATGAGCAACAGAGGTGACAGGTTTGGTGAGAGAGAGAATGAGGAATGCTCCAAGAAAGAGGTGCCCAAAGGCCAGGAGATGTTTGCGCATCAGGAAACCAGTCGAGAATCTATGCCAAATAAGCAGGACAACTAACTCAACTTTGTTCCCATCCAGGCTTCAGCACCAGCACACTCCTAGCTGCACGCCAGAATAGATTGGCAGGATTTTCTGTGTTTGTAAGAAGTCTATGTCAAGTTTTAAGCAGGAGGTATTTGTTTTTCCTACCAACAGTGGACACTGCAATCATGGGTGCAGAGGAGCAAAGACCTTTTCCAAATTCCTCTTCTCCTCTTATGTGATTCGACCTCTCAAAACCCGTTCATGATAGTGACTACTAAAAAGGACACCTTCTGCCACCCATCCTCCAGAATCTTAAAACTAAGCGAGTGTGATCCCCTTCATCCCAGGGGTACAGCCTGGCTGGCATGGCCACTCCTGTATAAAATGAAGCATCCAGCCACCACACCCCTGTGTCCACTCCATCCATGCAGGACATTTCCTCCAGCTGCAGGACTGCTTGTTCAGTCTGTATCTAGACCTTTGCCTGGTCCTGGAGTTGCTGGCAGGGTTTGTCTTCCTGAAACACTTAATGCTCTCCAAGCACTATACCCAACCCTCTCACTCACATACATCCCCTCCACTAAATGTCTGCTAGGTTAAGTTAAAAAAGGAGATGATGAAAAACAGAGTGCCTTTGTGTCCGTTCCACTTTGTCAAATAAAGAGCCTGATCCCACAAAAAGGCACATCTTGTTCACACGTCTACTGTTGTTAATGAAGAGAACATTCGAGCACACATACACCATCCATCCCAGGAGTCAGTCCCACACACACCACCCAAGTCTTTCCTACTAGGTCCAAAGTCCTTTTGCAGTGGGCGAGCCCAGTGATCCAATAGGTGCCCCTTTTGACTCCATTCACACACACATTCTCACTCTTGAGTGATTCCCTTTTCCTTAAGTTTGGCCCTAGGCTTCCCGTAGCAGTCTCAGATATCAAATCTTACATAAAGATCAATTTATTCAGATGTTACAATAGAAATACAGCTCGAGCTAGATGCCTCCGGAATTGGACAAAGAAATCCCTGGATAATTATACTCTTATAATCTATGCAGCCAACCCTGGTGCACTCTTCACATGTTCTTCACATTTTCTTCACACATTGTTCAGGTCCCTTTTTGGTCCAATGGTGACTTCTGGTCTGGGGTCTTCTAATGCCTTATTGGATTCCTTTCCTGTCTCCAGGTAGGCTGTTAACTGTTCTTTTCTTGCCGAGTTGCAGCTTGTGCTGATGGTTGTAGCCTCCTTATCTCCTGGTTTGTGCTTCTGGTGCACCTGCTCACTGGTAAAGCATGGGAGACTGGGAAGTGCTAAACTTGGGATAAACACTATGAAGGAACAACTAAAACATCAGCGTGTTACCAACATTGTCACACTACAGACAAAACACAGCCCTGTACCAGCTACTGGGAAGAAAATCAGCTCCATTCCAGCTGAAAGTATATCTAGGTGAAAGGTCACAGCTTGCAGACTAAGGTTTCAGTGTATCTAGTTATTTGTGCTAAGTAATAAACAGTATACCAAATCACACAACATTATGCTGTAAAACCTGTGTCCTAACGCTAAATAATTGGCTATGAGTGATTCATTCTATTAAAAACTTACTGATTTAAGCTAAATTACTAGTATTTTTTAACACGATCATGCTACTAGAGGGAGAAAATGTAGCTGCGATAACACTCTGATTACTTTGGTGGGGAGTGGTGGGGATCTCTTTAATTAATGACTGAATATTACTTATTCAAATACCTCACCAAGTTTTCCACAGCACTTTTAACTCCCACAGGCTTACAAACCTATTTAATTGTAGCACAAGCAGGCAACAAATTCTGAGTTACGTACTGCAGTTATTACTATCTAAACGCCCTCGAAGTCTCTGCAGAATGTGATGCAAATTTTACATAACTCTGTGGGTCGCTGTGCTCTTCTGGTTACGTGGCTCCTCTGAACAGCTGCCTCACATTGCAGCACAAGGTCTCCCCTTGATTGGCCATGTAGCTATTTGCTTTAGACTTTTTCTTTTTTTTTGTCACTGGGAGCAAGGTTTTTCCACAGGAGTGAAACTGAAAAGTAAAAATCTGGCAGAGTTTCAGCAGCCCATTTGCCCACTACTAATGTAATAGCCTCTTTTAACCTCTTACGTTTCCTCCCTCCTTCCTCTCTCTTCCCCCTCTCCTAATTACAGCACAGGAAGGGGGTAACCCACACACAAACTAATTTGTATTCATTTTTATTCATACTTCCTGCCTGACCCAAAAGTGTTTTTTTGTTTGTTTCAAAGGAAAAGATAAGTAGAATATCAGAAAATCTAGCATCATCATGAACAGTAGCTTGAAAAAAATCTAAACACTGTGGAATGATACAGTTACTCTAATGGGGAAAAAAAAAAAGTTGGCATCAATTTGTTCGCATAAGTTCCATCTTTATACCATTTTAGAAACATGTAAAACACTGCCTCCATATCCATGTGTGATTAATTTACATAAGCATTCTGTTTGTGGCAGTTTTTAATGTCAGATTAAAAGAAGAGATAGCAAGTAACGTTCTGCTATGTTTGCAAAGGACAATGACAGAATGCCTTGCCTACAGTAGTGCCCTCTCTAAGAATCAGGGCCTGCAGCCAAGTAAATGCCATTTTTGCCATTACAAATGAAAGGCTGAAGGATTTGCACTGGCTTGACAGGGCAGGGTCTCAGCACTCCTCCAGGTTATGTTGGCCTAAGCTGATTTTGCCTTATTTTAGTAGTGGTAGTGATTATCTAGTGGTCAGGTCAGGTTTAGGTTAGTTTTGGTTTAGTGTGACAACATGTAGTTGTTTTTTTTTTTTGACTATGCTGTCGTCCTAGAACAAAATGGCAGGTACAAGAATCAAAACCAGGATGGTACCAGAGGTCCCAGGCTATGAACACAAATCACAGCGGTCATTACAGGAGGATAATCTTGTCAGATACAAAAGAAAGAACAGATAACTGAACAACTGAAAACCGGAGAAGTGCAAGTTCACTTACAAAGACTGCATTAAAATGATGTATAGAAAATAAAACCAGGCAGTGCCCAAGAGTAAGGAGGAAAGGACCTCCACCCCAGCATCAGCCTCCTCCCAGGGAAGAACTTGGGATCCTGGTCTGTCAGCGACACCCTCTGCAGCCCCCCTGCCTGTCTGCCTGGGCACTCAGAGGGATGCTGGAAGGGCAGCATGACAGCAGAGAAAGAGGGTAGGTACTAGGAAGATTTTTCTGTTTAACCATTTTAATTGTACTAGTGAGACTTCCCTGTATTAATCTGGACTATGAACAGTAGTAATATTGCAACATTGCTACTAACATTAATGCTTTATTGGATGTTGGTAGAATGTCAGTAAATGCATAACTTCACATATATGGTGTGTTCCACTTCACCTGTAAGACCTGGAGTGAAACAAGTCTCCAGTTTGTACTGCAGAGCAAATTGTTTTTTTCTAGGAAATGCAACTATGGATGTTTCAAGGTCCATATAAATAAACTGCCATATTTGAGGTAGAGAAATGGTATTATGGTTAACATAATGACACAAAGAATGAACTTTGATTCCAAATTCTATCAGGCATATCCTATAGGGACTTGCACAAACTATCCTTCTCATCTGGGTGCTCCAGGGTCCTATGAAGTGGACTTACTAACAGTTCCTTCCCTGACAGGACTGCATGCACAGGGTATGATGAGGGGATATAAATGCATAGCATAGAATCATAGAATCATAGAATCATAGGGGTTGGAAAGTCCAACCCCCCTGCCAGAGCAGGGTCACCTAGAGCACATCACACAGGAACTTGTCCAGGCGGGTTTTGAATGTCTCCAGTGAAGGAGACTCCACCACCTCTCTGGGCAGCCTGTTCCAGTGCTCTGTCACTCTCACAGTAAAAAAGTTTTTTCTGATATTCACCTAGACTTAAAAGTTATTTTCTCATCATGAGCTTCCAGAACCTGATTTCCTTCGGAACTCATAAAAACACATTATAAATTAGGGTGAAAAAATCTTAATTGGGGCCATATTTTCTAGGAAAAACTCCTCTAGCAATATGTAAATGCCTGGGGCTATGTATAAAATCATGCAACACTTGGTCTTGAGCAACTCTCTTACTCATAGAAGCCCTGAACCGTGAGATACCAACTCAGAATATAATTACTGCAGCTTAACAAGTGATCCTGTGTCAGGTGAGCAGTGATAACTGTCTTGAATGGGATAATTTCATTTCACTGGAGCACAAGTCTGATGCTTTCTTCTCTCTTGGGATGGGGGTTTCTGTGTGGGTTTTTTTTAGGTAGGCACTGCATTAACATGGAGCAGCTCCCTCTCTGCAAATAGGTTTAGCAGTATATCAGTAGTAGCAGTGATATTGGTTTTGGTATTTGTATATAGCCAACCATTGTAGCACAAATTTTGTGTTAATATTTCATGCTGTATTCTAAAGCTGCATGGAATTTCACTGCAAGATGAGTAGGTCTATTCAGCAATGGCAAGGGTTAATAGAACTGCCTGGACACTCTGAGTGCTTGTCAAGACAAGCTGAAAAGAAGCAGAGGTCTGTGAATCAAGGTTATGTGGTTTGCATTCTTTCAGTTATCTCTTTCTAGCCAACTGGAGACAGTTTTAAGAAACTGTCATAAACTTTGCTGCTGTTTGGCAGTAAAAACTGTAAGAAGGGTGAAGGATACCATTTTCCATTAACATGCACATCGAGGAAAATTATTTAAGGGCAATTGAGAAGACATTTACAGAGACTGGAACATCACCTGTGAAAAAAGCTGTTTCTTGCAGGAAATTTTATACAAGTACTAGTGTAGAAAACAAACAAATACACAAAAAACCTGTTACTTACTGGAATGCTGCTCAACTTGCTTCTCTTAAAAAAAACAAAACACAAGAAAACAATGAGGCTTTTTTTCTCAAGCAATCCTCATCTTTTAACCTCCTGTTCTGCTTCAGCTGCAGTCTAAATCCCTAACAATTTTAACCTTTTAAATTGATTTAATCACTTCCCAGTCCATTCTCCAGTGTAGCAGCTGTCTGCCTTTCTGTAGCCTTGCCCCATGTTACAGAGTGTAGTCTTGGGTTCTTGTTCTGTAAAGGAGAAGGCAGTGTTGTGCAAACCAGGATTTACTCGTTCCCCCTATGCTACAATCTCATGCTCCAATTCTTTCTTAAAGATAATTTGCTATTTCTTAATACTCTCTTCTTATTGCTTAAGCCAAATAAAGCAATGCTGACCTTGGATGTGTCACTAACAAATTACAAATAAGTTAAAAACTGTTTTCTGAGCTTCTTGATACATTTGAATTGGAATAGTAAGTACATGCTGCAGATAACAAGTGGGTAAGACTTGAAAATGAAATACAATATAGCAGATAACAATTATCAGACCCAAGACTAGAGAGATATTTGCATTAAAAAACCAAACCAAACCAAAACCAAAATAGATTTTCTAACAAAAATGAAAGAATTCAAAATCAATATTGTTTACTGGCACTTGGGCCACCTCTTTTCAGCAATGAGAAAGATTTTGTTAAAATTGCAGTTTTTCCACTGCATTATTATTTTTGTTTTAATTAAATGGTTCTCTGTGTCTCCAAGGGAAAAACTACATTTCTCTAGTGACTGTGGGGCTGTTTCAGTTTTGTGTTTTTCTAAGAAACTAATTCTTGCTTTCTGAAATTTCTTAGCATTGATTGCTAAATATATCAGCTTCCCCCTTTGGAATCTTAAAAAACTTTAAGATCACAACAGGCTTTTTTCTTTCATTCTTCATCAATTCTGTTCCCCAGACACCACTTCTGAGCCTTGGCATCAAAATACACTGGTTAAATCATTCTAAATTATTAAAAATGACAGACAGATAATTTGCTTTTTATTTGCTTTGATAAAAACAAATTAATATATTCATTATCCTCCTAGTAAAAAAAAAAAAAAGGCAGCTAAAAATCAAAGAGGTATTTTACCATGACACATATGTTTCAGTCAGCCTTCTCTGGTAAATTAGTTTTAGTGATTAATTTGTGACTGATATTTCCTTTCTATAATGGATTGTCACAGAAAACACAAGTTTTAAACTTGTCTGTGTTGGAGCAAAGCTTGTAGTGTAGGAACAGGCAGGGCTGACCTCTGGTTGGGCCAGATGTGATGCAAATATGAAAAAGTCTTTTGATGGCTACTTGCAGCCAAACAGAGGAACAGGCTTACTCACATCATCTTCAACATGGACACTGGCAGTTTGGCACAGAACACACAAGATTTTTAAAGCTTCATGCAAGCAACATGCAGTAAAATGGACTGCATCTGTATGATACAAACTGTAACATGGGTATAAATAATAAAAGGTGGAAATTTTCCTCCTGGTTGGTCTAGGGCAGATCCTGACAGTGCATATAGCTGCCAGCAACAACACGGACCAGGAAGAGTCTGAGTAAATGTGTTCTCTCCGAGATTGTGCACCAAGATCCAACAGATGCCTTTTGCTTTCCTACTCCCATTTCCAGCTGCTCTGTTTAAGGCTTGTGGCAAACTGCCCAAGGCCACCGAAAATAAATTCGTCCCCTAGGTTCAGATCCTGGAGCAGAGTCAGGTTCATCTGCTCTGAAGCTCAGTGCTCCCCATGCTCCTGATGCTCCCTAGGTTGATGCACAGTCAAGGTGTGTTGATCACCCTCTCTTTGTGCCTATTAAACCTTTGCTACCTGTCCCACTCACACCAACAGGGGGGCTTGTGCCAAGGTCCCCAACCTTTTCCTGTGAAGCAAAGCAACAGTGTCTCACGGCCCGGATAGTTGCCACTGCAACCAGAAGTTTCAGGAAGCCATGGCCAGAGAGGTGGCCAGGCAGGACCACTGGCCTCTGGCCATGTAGTTTTCCCAAGGACAAGTGGGGAACTTGAAGTCAGCCTTAAAAGTGGCTTTGTGGAGATCTGTCATGCCTGGGGGCACTGCAGGCACTTGACTGTATGGACAGAAATTGGACACTGTGGCACTTTATAGCAACCATCCTGGGCAGTGCTGAGGTCAAAAATGTCCTTGCAAGGCAAAGCACCTTATAGTGAGGTACCACCAATCCATGTTTCACACACTTACTCCTTGACACTCACAAAAAAATGGTTTTGCTTCATGCTTCACATATTCCTTGCAGGGCCTTTATCTTCTTCATGCCCTTGGACAGGGCACAGTCACAGGCATGGCCATGAGACTCTTGTTTAAAGTGATACCAGTGAAGATGCACTTCTCAGGATGTTGGGGTTTTTTTTGCCTTCTGCAAAGTGAAAAGTGCTTTACTGGTTGCTGCCAACATTGTATGATCCAAACCATGAAGACAGGCCCTTATGAAGAGGGTGAGAAGTCGCTGAAGTTACATCACCTTAGATGAAGAGGTGCCAATTGAGCATCTTCAACTGGAATGATTTCTGTTCCTCAGTGTTGCAGCTACAAGCAACTCATCAATGACATGAATGTACCGTGGTGTTTTACACAGTGACGCACCCACTACATCACCCCGACAAGCACTGCAGTGACACTGCCCTTCTGGAGGAGCTTTTCCTTCTCTGAAGCTTCCTTTGCAGCTTGCCTGAGAGAAGTGGCGCTTTCTGTGCTGAGGGAAATGCTCTGGAGTGGTTTTGCACCAGGAGGTATGGGTTGGGTACTATCCCAGTGACATCTCCAGTAAGAAACAAAGAGAGAAGAGTGCAGATAATCTTGAGTGCCTTTTGATGCTGTGAACCTCAAGTTGTACAGCATTGCTTGGGCCTCCAGACCATGTGCAGCTCCATGCAGACCCCAGCCCTACAAAGGGCTACCTCATTTTGGTAATTCAAGATACTGTAGGATTTTCTTGTGTGAAAACAAGTCTGTTCATAATTTCTACTGTCAAACAGAAAGGATGTACACATGGGAGAATTTTCTTGCTACATTTTCTAGATAAGGGCAAGGCCAGGCAGGCGGAGTGGCTGCTGGTATGGAAGGGGAGCTTCCTGCAGGCTCCTCCAGTACTGTGAGCTGGGGTTGTCCTGCATAGAAGGTTTTGTGCAGCACAACACAGGCCCAAAGGCCATGCTGGGTGTGCAGCACTTTAACTCTGACATCGCCCACAAACTCCTTTCCATGCAACGATCTCTGGGCCAGGATCACTCCAAGAGCCAGCAGGTTTCATTGCATGGTGGCCATGATCCCTTCCCCCGCTGCAGCCAGCGGGAGGGGCCTCCTGCCTCTTGCCATACTCCAAACACCAGACCCAGCACAACGCATTGGGGATGGACGTGCTGGCAGAGGAAGCCAGAGCTCTGCGGGACAAGTGTCTCCAAAGCCCAGGAGACCCCAAAGCTCAGAGCTTGCTGCCAAGTTTTAGCCACGGCTATGCCACAAATAATTATCTGCTTTACATTTTCGAGCGATTCTGGAGCTTACAGCGTAACGGTGTGTCCTGTGACCTACACCGCAACGCACACAGTGATCGGATGTATCCTGGAAAGCATATCGTGATTAGAGCCGCACTGTGGAACGCGCGGTAGCTGTCACGAGATGCGCCACAGCGCACACTGCAGTTACCGGCTGCCATCACACGATGTCCCGCGGCCACACACGCGTAGATAATACGTACTGCGTAACCCGTGCTGCGACAGGGCAGCGCACGAAACGCACGCCGCGGTCACACCGCCCCTCCCACGGCACGCCGCGGGCACGCAGGGCCGTGCGTACGGCGGAGGCCCACGGCCTGCCGCGCAGCACAACCTCCCGCCGCCAGGCGGCGCGCTGCTCCCCGCCGCAAGCACACCTCGCCGCCCGCCCTGGGAGCGCCCCGCCCCTGCCCCGCTCCAGAGACACCCAGCCAATCGCAGCGGAGCCTCCTGATCCCACTTCCTCTCGACCCCTTCTCTGTGTTTATTTTTGCCGCCAGCGGAAAGCGACCCTGTAATGGGCACTTGCGTCGCCCAATCGGAGAGCCGGCCGCTGGAGGCGGGGCGGGAGGCAGGGAGCAGAGCATTGGCGCGAGGGGCCGGAGTGGGACAGCGCGGACTAGTCGAATTCCCCGTCCCACCCCTGCCCCTCACAGACCCGCTGGCTAGGGCTGCCCGCGCAGCCGGTCTCCCCGCCTCAGGCGCCCTGTTCCCCCCTTCCCTTCCCTCTGGGCGGCTGCCCGGGCTGGGCTCCTGTCACGCCACTGATGGCAGGCGTGATTCGGCGGCTGGATGAAGCCGTGGTGAACCGCATCGCGGCCGGCGAGGTGATCCAGAGACCGGCCAACGCCATCAAGGAGATGATAGAGAACTGGTAACGCGGGGTCTGCCTGGGGGCTGCCGCGGGTGACCGCGGAGCCGCAGCCCGGCCTTGCAGGGGATGGGGGGCTGCTCCGGGGAAGCCCCGCGCCCTCTGGCCCTCGGGCATCGAGAGCAGGGGTTGAGGGCCTTGGGCGGCTGCGGTCACCGTTTCTAGGCCGCCGGCGTGCAACAAGGGATAAACTTGTGGGTGCTGACGAGGGGTAATGACTATGTGCCCGTTTTGCACGCACAACTCCGCTCAGAAAGACTACCTACATTTGTGTTTGGGTTTGCTCTGCCTTACGAGGAGCAGCCGAGGGAACTGGGGTTGTTTAGCCTGGAGAAAAGGAGGCTAAGGGGAGGCCTCAATACTCTGTACTATTGGTCTCTTCTCCCAAGTAACAAGTTGATAGGACAAGAGGAGATGGCCTCAGGTTGTGCCAGGGCAGATTCAGACTGGATATTAGAAAAAAAAATTCATTACTGAAAGGGTTGTCAGACACTGGAACAGGCTACACAGGGAATTGGTGGAGCTGCCATCCCTGGAGGTGTCTAAAAAAGATGTAGATGTGGTGCTGAGGGACCTGGTTCAGTGTGGACTTGGCAGTGTGCTAGGTTAACGGTTGGACTTGATGTTCTTAAAGGTCTTTCCCAACCAAAACGACTCTATCATTCTATGTTTGGTAAGTTTATGAAATCTTAACTTTCAGTGTCAAGTTGGTAAGTCAGTTATTTGTTTTGAAGGTAAAGTCTGTCTGGGATTAAAATTGCTGCCTTCAGTCAGCGTGGTGAGCTGTGTCAGCCGTGTGAAAGCAAGCACCTCAGGCTGCAGTAGGTTTTGGTAATGGGGAGAGGAGGTCTGTGCCCAGAAGGACAATTTTTACATTTCTTTGAGTTCTTCATAATTTTTGTGGATGGTGATTTAGAACAATATATCACTAGTTAGGAGATAAAGGAAGGAGATATTAAAATGTATTTGAAACTCAATTAATTCCAGTATTAGTCACAAGTAGAAACAAACTATCACTTGTGAGAAAAGTTAAATTTTAAATCAATGTAATATAGTCCTTTATTCTCTAGAATTGCTGTTGTCTAGAATGCTTTCTTGGTTGTTGCAGTTTGGATGCTAAATCTACAAGTATCCAGGTAGTTGTTAAAGAAGGTGGTCTGAAGCTTATCCAGGTCCAAGATAATGGCTGCGGTATCAGAGTGAGTAAACAAAGTTGCCAGCTGTATGCTGATGTTTAATACTACTTTTTAAAATCTATTTCAGTTTATAATGTTTCTGATCTTGAAAAAAATGTGGAAATGGAAAGTGACTATTACTTGTCCCTTTCCCACAGAAAGAAGATCTGGACATTGTATGCGAGAGGTTTACTACAAGTAAACTGCAAAAATTTGAAGACTTGGCTAGTATTTCTACCTATGGCTTCAGGGGTGAGGTAAGGTCTTCATCAAGGTTTTGAAACTGTTTATTGCTTGTTGTTAGCCTGTTGTAGTGGGGTTTACCCACTGTCCTCTTCCCAATAGTCTTTACAAGAGGTTCTGTTTTCTGAGAGGGTCTGCCATGTGAATATAGTTCAAAATACATTTCTATGTCTTTCAAGATTAGCTGAATACCTAGGGAGTTGTATATATTCTTTTTGCTTTCTGGAGTAAGATTTTAATTTTTTTTAAAGTAAAGCAAGGCCTGTCTTCTCAAATGCTGCTTCAGGAACCTACAGGTGAAAGACAATTAAATATTTTAGTGGAAGCTGAATCTTTTATGTCAGACATTTGTCTAAATACAATACTTTAAATGTTTGTTTTTCTTTGCTTTTGCAATTAATCAAACCTAGTACCTCTGGTCCCTCAGATACAGCCTATGGGAATTCAGAGAACTAGTGTATCTAAACCTGCCTGAAAGAACAGTCCAGGCTGAGTTCTGCTTTCCCATCCAGATGGACAAAAAGATACATGTTGCCTGTGCTCAGATACATTGCCCAGGGCCTTGCATGCCCCACAGAGTAGATGGGGGGAGTCCTGTCCTTACACACTTTCAACTAATTGGCACCAGAGCCAGCAGAGTGTGGTCCTGAGGCTGGTTTCAGCAGGGTGTGTTGGCACCTCCATTGCAGTTTCCAGGAAAAACATTGTAACCTAACTTTGCAATAAACTCAGGAGAAGAACTTGGGTAGGGATGATAAAGCAATGGCTAAAGCCTTCCTGTTGGTTTTTGTTAACATGGAAGAAAGAAAAGGGCACAACTGCAAGGACTTGGAACACTTCTTTTAGTTATGTTACACGGTTATCTGCTTGCATTGATAGAGGTAATGAAATGTTAGAGAAGTAGAAAGAAGGTTCTGGATAAAAGGCAGTGTTATAGGTATTAAACATTTTAAAATCTTTACTGACCTGCAATTTTCTTGTAAGGTTTTTCATTAATTACTGACAAGTGGTATATCAAAATTTAGTGACGCTGTTTAAAGTGTGGACACTCCTCCAGCAATCAATGGTTTCCTGAGCAAGGTTTACAAAGATGCTTTCTTGTTCCCTAGGCATTGGCTAGCATCAGTCATGTCGCCCATGTCACAGTAACAACTAAAACAGCTGATGCAAAGTGTGCATACAGGTATGCTCCCTGTTGTCCAAGTCACCTCTGCTGCATGTAATAACGAACAGATGTAGTTAATTATCTTTTCAGTGTGCTTATTAAAGAGTAGGGAGGAGTGTGTTTCAAGGGTAGTTACAAAAAAGACTCAGAATGTAAGAAAACATAGTTTGAGTGATCTTTAAATTTTTTTTTAATTCCAGATTGTAAAGATAAGTTTTTAGCTAAACCATATATATTAAAAATAGGGGGAAAAAGGTAATCTTAAAAGGAATTCTACTTCAGCAGCCAGTGTAGGGTAAACTCTTTTTTTATTTTCTGCTTAGAGCTACTTACAGTGATGGAAAAATTAAAGCTGCTCCAAAACCCTGTGCTGGAAACCAAGGAACTCAGATCACGGTAGGTTTTTGTGCCTGTTCTCTCTTGTCCGCTTTGTTCCCAGGTCCCCCTCTTTGTTCCCTAGTCCTGATGCTTGCACCA
Organism: Hemiprocne comata; assembly: GCA_020745705.1. Taxonomy (NCBI): domain Eukaryota; kingdom Metazoa; phylum Chordata; class Aves; order Apodiformes; family Apodidae; genus Hemiprocne; species Hemiprocne comata. Next base: position 50,889,777 of record CM036587.1, read on the forward strand.
GGTATTGATATGTGTTACATTGTAAGGTACATTACAGTATCACCTTGTAGAATATTTTCCAGATGATGTTTTGTGTTATTTTGTTTTGTTTTCCTAAGGACAGCAACATAAACTTTACTAGATCCTCTTTTTTTTTTCTTCCCCTTTTCCTTCTGAGGGATAGCATAGTCATATACTATCAAAAATATTTCATCTTCCTTCTGGACTGCTGAAACCTTCAGTGGACAGTTAGGGCTACTTAGAAGCAAGAAGCTCAGAATATGGAGAAGTGGAAAGATGAGGGCTGGAAGCTGTAGAACTGCTGTTTGTCTTTAAGTCACATTTTTCCTATATCTACCAAGCTTTGAATGTGGATTGGAATTAGGATTATGAAGAATAATGGATGGGAAGGAGTGTGCGTGTTACATAGTGTAGGGTGGAAGGTGGAAGCCTGGCCTTGGAGTCAGCGGGTGTGTTTGTCTTGCAGTGGGAACATACACCCAACAAGCTTCACATGTCACTATTTAGTATAACGTATCTTTACAAAGAAGCTGAGCTTTAAATTTCTGCCTTTCTTACTACAGCAGAGGAAGGATTTGCATATCGTTTAAATAAACAATGGAAATGAACAATTTCAACTGTTAACATCATTAATAGCCGTGATTGCAGCAACTGTTTTAACATTTATTTGTATTTCATTAAAAGCCAGTGTAATCAGGGAATCCACTGTCATCTGCAATGGAAAGCCTATCACTTTCACTGAAAAGTGAGTTGTAGAGTTGTTGTTTTGGTAAAAACAATACCAAAGTACCTAAAACATAAATTTCTCTGGAGTTGCATTTGGTTAGGTGAACCTAAGCAGCTAAGGAATAAACTGAATGTTGATCCTCCATAAATTAAATGTCTTCAGAAAACTTTGTAGTATCTATTAAAGAGGGTGGATTTAGATGAATTATATAGTGAGAAAAATTTTTTTTTTTAATTATTTTTAATTGTGATCTTTTTCTCTGCAGGTTGAAGATCTTTTTTACAATGTAAATACAAGGAGGAAAGCTTTAAAAAATCCCAATGAAGAATATGCAAAAATACTAGAAGTTGTTAGCAGGTAAATGGAAATAGGACGCTTCAGGTTTTTCTGCTGCCATCAAAAGTACTGAGGTTTTCCAGAGAGACTGGCATATGTGTGTGTGGTGTCACTTTTTGTTGTTCTTTTGAGGATTTTTAACTATTTGTATACAGTGTCAGATAACAGTCCAGTTTGATACAGAAAATCCAGAGGCGAAACACTGTAATCTGTCTATGATAATTATGAGAGAATTCCAGCAAACAAATGGTGATAGACTTGAAGGAGTGAACTCTCAATAAATTTGGGCTGAATAAAAGTAAAAACCATGCAAGATAATTGAGATTTGTCTGAATATGGAAAAGCTGAATGGCAATTCTGCATCCTAAAATACCCTAAGTATCACTTTAGTTACCAGGTGTTCCCTTCTTCCCCTCCTGGGTCCCTTCGTTGCATCTTGTGCTATGTGCAGAGGTTTTGCAAGCAGGATCTACACAACCTAACCAAAGTAGATGCTTTACACTTTCAGTAAACACAGAGGCTAGCAAAGAGTAGCAGGACTGGATGCTGAGCATTACCCTGCTCCTCGAATGAGCCACCTCAGAGTCTTTACTGGCCAGGCTGACTTCAGCCAGGAGATGAAGGGTCAGGTCTTGCTGCGCCATGGAACAGGCTGATCTGAAGTCCTGCTGAGTTATGGGCTTCCAACTCATTGGGGTTTTTTTCCATTAGGATTTTACATCTTTTCATTTTGCTTTTTTTCCCTCTTGAGTTTTTGAGTTACTAACTGTCCCAGTCACAACAATCTAACATCTCTCTGCATTTTTACGTTTCTCATCTTGCAAGGTTCTACTGTGTGTTCTTTCCCACAACTTAGCAACTTCCCCATAAGTTTGAGCCAGGCTCATGCAGCTGCAGTGTATCAGAACTTGGCCCTGGGATGACAGACAGCTGAGCCACATGGGTAGGGGAAGTTAGAAGGGTGAGCCTGCCATTTTTCACATCCTTCTCCATAGCAGCTGAGACTTGATTCTGTTACACTGAAGAGGTTTTACTGTTCTAGTTAAACCTGAACTAACCAGGTCTACAGAAGTTGGTCAGGTTTTTTTAGAAAAATGAGTTAAGCTGATCCTTGAAATTCATATGGTTACAGACAAATTATAAATAGAACACATATATTTTTATAGCTGTTTAGTCTACAAAAGCTCAATTTGGCACAAACCACAGTACCGTGTAGCAGGAAATGAAATTGTTTGCCCCTGTTACTAGTTGCTTTTCAGCACTCAGGGAAAGTAACCTTGGCTTTCACATCCTGCAGTCTTATGTTTACCTGTTTTTCAGGTATGCCATCCATAACTCAGGCATCAGCTTTTCAGTTAAAAAGGTATGCAAAAAAGTCTTTATAACTTGACTGTGTGTGTGTATATAAAAATAATGTGTATATATGAAAATGCCAGAAAACCTCCACTGCATCTTTTGCAATGGGAATAGTGTGTAGAGCCTTCCCTTGTACTGAAATGTTGATGCAGTTTGGATAGAAAACACCTTAGTTAAAAATAAACAACACAAGAATGTATTTGTCAGGAATTTGGAGTTTTCTGTGTGGCCAAAGTGTTATTTTGTTTTAGCTTTGAGCTGTTTCACTTCTTTTGAGAGTCTGGTTACTAATAACTGTATGAAAGAGGATGGGGTGGAGCACCTTCATTCTGTGGCATTCTTGAGAATTATTTACTGAAGTGCTTATGTTTCTTAATTTCCAAGAAGGAGTTATTAGTTATTAGCCTGAACGGGTCTGATGTGACCTAGCAAATCTTGTAATCCTGTGACATCTACGGTCTGTTGCTTTTCAGAACATAAATGAGTAAATAATACAAAACATTATAATGTTGATATGTCCTTTGCGTTTGTGTTGGGAATGTTATTAAGTTTAGTGTGTTTCTAAAACTTCAGCCAGAACTGTGAATCGATTGATACTCATTTCTACTCTCTTTAGCAAGGTGATACCGTGTCAGATGTTAGAACCTTATCAAATGCCTCAACAGTGGATAACATTAGGTCAATCTTTGGAAATGCTGTTAGCAGGTATGTTGATGTCAAGTTTCCTTTTGACATTAAGTTTTCTAGTAAATTTCCTTCTCCTTTTCTTAAAGAACATGGGCTGATTTCCTGCTTCTTTCAAGGTGAATTACAGACTAGAGGGAGTGCTGCAAAAACAGAGCTCCCTTGTCTTGCAGAATGTGTGCCTTTTTTTTGTTGTTACTATATATCAAAGGAAAGAGTGAAGTTGCAAAATTCTTACTTAAATGCACTAAGAGGAAACCACCTGCTTGTAACTTTGTGTGCTCATTTAAAAAGAGAAAACTCTTCCTGCGTTCTCTACAAGTTCTTAGCCTCTCCCCACACCATTAAAATCTTACACTTCTTACCACAGTCTATCTGATCTATTTTGAAGTCTCCTCAAATTTGTTTTTCTGAAAACTTATGTTTTAATATTTTGACAACAGCTACATTAGCTGAGGCTGACTAATCCAGGCAGAAGAGTTGAAAACATGTAAAACCAATCAGTCTCTGAAAATTTATCTGCCAATATAGGAAAAATTCTCTTCATAGAAGACATTCAGCTGTAAAGAATTAATTGAAGGGACTTGTGAAATGGGTTTGTCCTGTGAATACTTGGGTGTCAATTGGATTCAGTTACTAAAATCACACTTCACATGTAAGGAATGTAACTTCTAATTGTAAACATCTTAATGAAACACAGAAAAATAGCGAGGCTGTTTAGTGAGAATGTTTGCAGTGTTGTTTGTATTTCTTGGTTATGCTTTTCTGTGCATTACTAATGCTTATTCGATGCTGTTTTTCCTTTGTACAGCTCTGAATAAATTGTCCACTTTAACTTAAATATTTGGATCAGGTGTTTTAAAGTGAAACTTTTATTCAATTTAAGATGTTAGTCTAGCTTGTTATTTTGACTTAAAAAATGAACACAAATAAAAATGTCACTCCGTTTATATTGAGGTTGAATTGGATATAAGCAGCCCATAAGCCTTTTCCATGTTCACTTCAGAAGTTGGCATAATGCCTTGCCAACTTCCCTGGTTGTCTTCCAAAGTAGATTTCCTTCACTAATGAATCATAACTTATAAAAAACTGTTATGAAAATTGTTCATGTTAGGATCTGTATGCATGAGCAAGAAAAAGGTGTTTACATTTTTATGACTTCTTAACAGCCCACCAATAAATATTAGGCTGGCAAAGGTGGACAGAGTAGTTCAAGAAAAGGAATGTTCTTCCCTGGTTGCTGACAATTTTGAAGTGTCCTTGTCTATCTCTGTCAATGACTTACATGGTGAAATGCATATTAGAATTATCAATTAGACAGTTCTAATATTGTGGATACTGTGATATGTATTAAGAAGATACTGTGGATAGCTTTACAGACTCCAATCATACTGTGTGACTATTTTACATTGAGTTAGAAAGGCGAAACACTGCAGTTCAGGTTAAATAATTTTTGTGTCTCAGCAATGACTGAACTCTCAGATAATTCCAGTTTTCTCAGTAACTGTCATATAAAGGGAATATAGAACAATATATCACTATGCTGTTTGAAATTTGTATCAACAGAAACAATTATTTTGTGTGTATCTTTCTGTCAAACCCATTGACAGGGAACTGATAGAAGTGGGTTGTGAAGATGCAAGTCTGGCCTTTAAAATGAAAGGCTACATCACGAATGCAAACTACTCTGTGAAGAAATGTATATTTTTACTCTTCATAAACCGTAAGTTAAAAAAAACCCCAGCATGTTGTACAGTCATATGTTGCTTTTATAATAATGAGAACAAAACTTTCGGAAGAACTACAAAATGTATGAGCATTCTTAAAAACACTGAAGAGTAAGTATTACAGTGAATTGTAGAGCGTAAGTTGTTTTTCTATTTGTAATGTGCATCATGTTTTGCACTCTTAATAGTGGAAATCTGCAAAGCCTAGGCCTGAAGAAACTTAAGCTCATGAAGTATTGAGGTTATGATTGTGTCTTACCAGCTTATATAGAGTGGTCTCTCCATGCTGTAGCAACATAGGCATGGGATGCAACAAACCTCGACTGCATGAAATAATGAAAAGGGGGAATAATTTATGGGGGGAAAAATACTTCTAAATACAAAACATAGTAAGAAGATACTGCCTATTCCTGGTTTTATGTGAAGAATAAATAGGTCCCAGGGAAAAATGGGTATAATGGATGCCATGCAAAGCATGAAGATGTTGGCCTGAAGAAGCAGTTGAACAGTGTGCAGTGTATTTCAGTGGAGCTCTTTGACAACAGCACTCTGCTCTGCGTTTCAGATCGCTTGGTAGAGTCGGCCGCTATGCGGAAAGCCATAGAAACTGTGTACGCTGCTTATCTGCCAAAAAGCACACATCCTTTCCTATACCTAAGGTAAAGTGATAGGAAGAAGTAGCCTCTTCATACTATCTGGTAGGATCTAGCTAGGGTCAGTGGGTTTAGAGAGACATTTGTGTTCCTGATAGCAGTGTTAAGCATTGCACTGAGGTACTTATCTGCCAGGTAGGAAATAATTAAATGACATAAAAGAAATCTTAAGAAGACAGGCCTTATTTTCAGAAGCAGTGGGTGTCTGCAATTTCAGCTTAAGTCCTTTCATATTACAGATGCTCTTCACTTAGGATAATGAATTGTGCTAAGAATACAGCAGAGCATTTAGGACTAGTCAGATCATTTATGCCAAACACATGAACATTTTACCTTGCTGGGATTTATATTTGTGTCAGTATTTTTAACAATTACTCTTCGATTTATATTTGTGTCAGTATTTTTAACAATTACTCACTCTTCTTGGTATGCTAATGCAATAAAAAGAAGTGAATTGCCTACTGCTTCTGGGAAATTAATAATTTTTATACAGGTAAAGTAATAGTTAAAATTGAACAGAAACTGTCCTTTAAAAATTGGAGAGTATGACATAGAATGGAAAAACTGGTTTTGTAGTTGCTAAGGAATTGAATCTTGCCATTCACCAGTGAAACTTATTGATACTCAGTGCTTGCTAACATTGCAGCATTTAATTGAATTCCTGGTTGGGATCATTGCAAAATGAAAGGGGGCAGAAGTTATGAACTCAGGAGGCACTGCAAGTAAAAGATATTTCTAAAAACTGTTTTATAGTAGTACACTGGTTTAAGATCATGTATGTAAGCTGATTTTAGTGAGTTGGGAATAGAGTTCTTCAGAGTAATTATTTTCAGTATGCTACAGTCAGATTTGGCTGGTATGACTTTAGCAGGTTTCAGGGCTCTTCTGGCTTCTCTGCAAGAGTAACAGCCTCAAGTCTGACAAATTACATACTGAACCAATTTATGCCCTCTCTACCATCCATGGGAAATGTTAGGTTAACTTCTTTTTTTAAAATGTTTTCCAGCCTGGAAATAGCCCCCCAGAATGTAGATGTGAATGTGCACCCTACAAAACACGAGGTCCATTTCCTTCATGAAGACAGTATTCTAGACCGTGTGCAACAACATGTAGAGAGCAAGTTATTGGGCTCTAATTCTTCAAGGATGTACTTCACTCAGGTGAGAACACACGCTTCAAGTGGCCACAGCTCTGCAGTATTTTAACTGTTGTGTGTGTGTTCAATCAGTTCAGTAGTACATATGCAGTGGTTGATAGTTATGCTGGTAGCATGAGAGCTTTGCTTGGATTCACGGATAAAATTGCCTTCATATACTGATGTTAACAGTGCAGCAGTGAACTTGCTGGAGAAGAAGTGCATGAAAACGTTTTACATACCTTCCTGTCAAGTATCCATTGATGTTTTTTTATTTTACAAATATATTAGTCTTCACATGTGGTAAATTGTTTTTATTCTGCCTTGGTAAATGTGAAATGCATGACTGAGGAAACTGATTGATCCATGTATTTCACAACACTTGGGATTTCATCTAAATGAAAAAATCAGGAAAAATATTTCCTAATCTCCCATTATGTAGAGCATAGTGTAAGAAATATAATAATTTAAAACACATTTTTCTTGTGCTTTTTTACATTAAAGGTTTTCTCTGAGGCAAGGGAATGCTAAGTAATGATTTCACTAGCTGCCAAGATGATGGCATTCATGCTATGTGTATAGCAAGTGCAAAGCTGGCAGCCTGTTTAAGCAGTTGACACTGTGTTTGTGGGGCTTCGAAGTTACTTGCCTCTGAGCAGTACGATGCTGTGAGACATGTGGCTGATCTTTGTGGGTTTTGATCTTGTTATTGAATCTCTTCTCCTTACTTCCCCATGCCTGAACAAAGACATTGCTTCCGGGGGCTGATTGTTCTTCCAGCGAGGTTTTAAAATCAGCAGCAAACTCTTCTGCAGCTACCAAAGGAACCAGTGATAAAGTTTATGCGCATCAGATGGTCCGCACCGATTCCCGAGAGCAGAAATTGGATGCTTTTCTTCAGCCAGTGAATAACCCCCTAAGTACAGGCCCCACTGAAGCCACGACAGAGGCTAATGCAGGACCTCTGGAGGGTGTGGTCAGGCCACAGGAGTCTGAAATGGAAGATGTCAGTGATCTAGTTGAAATGGCTGATGTTCAGGAGGACACAGTGATACCTGTGGAGCTGAGCGAGAGCGGACGCTTGTCTCCTGAGACAGTGCCACCTCGGTAAGTCTCATCTTTCCCGAGGTCATGCAAGGCTACCTATTTATTTCATGGTGTGGCCCTGAAACCAAAGACTTTTCTGATCTCTTTGCACTTCCACCTTTTTGTAAGGAAAAGTGTCCCTGGAATAACTTGTCATTGCATTTTAATGAGAAATTGAACTTCATCTGTGAACTGTAAATTATATAACTTGAGCTAAATTTTGTAATTGGAATGGGATTTTCATGCATACCGACAGGCAGGAAACAGTATAAATTATGACATTAACTTTACTTTAGGGAGATCATACCAGTCTGTCTGTATTTGGAGGCCCTCCTTTTGTGAGGGGACAGAAAGATAAAAACTACATCAATGAATTTTGCAGATATTAACCTAGCAAAGAGAAAAATGCTGTCATCTTTTTTCAGCTCCTACAGGAGCTGTTATAAGAGGCCCATGTCTTCTGAGGGAATCTGAATTTTTTTTTTTAAAATTCCTCCCCTCCCTAGTATTACAGAAAAATTATAATGAAAAAAATAATCAGAAATATCAACATTTCTTGAGTCCTTTAGAGCCCAGTTGTCTGGCTGCTTATACAATAGATGTCTGATGTGATTGGTATTAAAAAGTAGTAAATTCTCTTATGAACTACCTTTTCCTAACAAATGATACCTCCAAATTAAAATGAAACAGTCTTTCTGGAAAGCTTTGGGAAACCTTCTGCATTTCCTGTGTTCATGTACAGCACATGAATTGAGTATCTCATCTGTTGTGTGTGCATTTTGCTTAAGTGACAGGAGAACTGAACATAATTCCTTTTGTTTTGGTATTGCAGAAAGAGACCACGGGAAGATGTGGACATAGAAATGGAGAAAGATGACACAAGAGAGGACATGACTGCTGCCTGCACACCTAGAAGAAGAATAATCAACTTGACCAGTGTATTGACTCTCCAGGAAGAAATCAGTAACCAGGCACATGCAAGTAGGCAAACCTTTTCCTTCTCACTATTAGTTTTATCCCACTAATTAAATATGATTGTTTGAACAGATAAAGAAAAAGATATTCAAAAGGAGGCCCAATCAGCACACTGTGCTGCCAAGTGAGCCTTTAACAAAAGTATTTGGTAAACGTTGAGGACCAAACTTTGAAGAGGCAGCTGCCCTACTGAGCCACACTGAGAACCACTGTAAAAACTGCACCATGTTAGTGGATAGACGTTTTATGCATTCTAAATATTTTGTGAACCTGAACTTACATCATAACTAGGAACCCTGTAACATCACAGCTTGAAAAGCTGAGTTATTTTGTAATTTTCCAACAGAAATGGCAGCTACGATATATGGTCTTTAGAAAAATTTTGCTTAGTTGCATAATGGTGATGTAGACTGGGACATGCTTGATAACTGTCATTTTTATTTACTGCTTTTGCTTTTCATTTTCACTTCTATCTGTCCCACTTAGATAAAATTATAAGACTGGTGAAATATTATTCTCTCTTCTGTTAAAGAGTTCTTTTAGAAAAAAAGGTGAGAGGTTTGCAATCCTTCCTAGGGTTGTTTCCCTCTTGGCTCTTTCAGTTGCCTTCAGAGTCATGCTGAATCACACACCCATAGTATTCAGTTAGTCTAAACATTGGGAATCTTGTGTTCTGGGGGTTTTGTTGAATTTATTTTGATATTTCTGTTGGTAAAAATTGGGGATGTTCCACAGATAAAATAGCTAGACTAACAGACATCTGTAATAGGTAACTTTTTTTTTATAAATTACTAAAAATCTTTAGAAAGCATATACTTGCACTTCAGTTGTGCTCCAGGAGAAGTTTTGCATTGGGCTGGTAATTCTGAGCTGGTAATTCCATATCTGTCACCATTTAAATGCTGAAATCAAAGAATTGTCCCTGAGCCATAAAATGACCAAAAATTTCTCAAATGGTAGAACTTGTGGAGCTGACTGAGGTTATGTCTTGTCTCCACATGTGTAAGAAATACCTACAAGGGACCTTTGCAAAAATGAAATACTCTTTTCTCAATATTGTATTTCCCTGGAAAAGGTGACAGGGAATTTGGGCAGCGCAGCACTTTGTATGTGCTGTGACTGCAGTGCCAAGCTCCTGGAAATAAGCTACTCCAAAGCACTGCAACTAGTGGCATTTTTTTTGTGGAATGCCTAAACTGAACTCGTATTATGGAATCTGACTCCTTTTTTTTTTTTTTTTAATATATATAAATGAGAAGGCCAGAAACCTTTTTTTTTTTTTTGGGAGAGGAAAATAAATGAATTATAGACCTATTCTGTCACACTTTCAGAATTTAGCCTGACAATACTAGATTTTCTTGCAGAGTTGTTTTACATCTGAGGCTTTCTTTGAAGCCTGTCTGTGCTCCCTTACTAACCTCCTGTGGCTGGAAACGAGTTTTGAAAGGCCATTCAAGTAAAATGCAGACTGGTTTAGTTGTTTTGTTTTTTGTTTTTTTGTTTTTTTTAATTTGTATTTTTAGTTTAACTGTTATATAACTATTCTCACTTCTGCTTTCATACCTATATGTGTACGTATGCAAATAATAATTCAAAATGCAGATAATTGATAGTACATGCCTGTAAGAAGGAGCAGGGGTATAGTAGTGACTACACTGAGACCTTAATGCTAAAAAGACACAAGCTACTCAACTAAATAACTTGGGACAGGGTTGCAAATAGGAAGTTACATCCTTCTGTTTCTTCCTCACCCCCTCAATTGTTTCAGATCTTCAGGAGATGCTACATGATCACTCATTTGTTGGCTGTGTCAGTCCGCAGTGGGCTCTGGCCCAATATCAGACAAAACTGTATCTTCTCAATACAACAAGACTCAGGTAAAGAAGTTGTTTGACTCGTTAGCAGTTGAAATAAGTACCAGTTACTAAGCTAATGAAAAGAAGGAAGGAAATGACAGGAAAAACATCATTTTCTTGTTGCCTATCCAAAAAGTCATGAGGCTAAAGATTAAGGAATCAGTTCAGCACAATGGAAACAAGTCTGACATGCCTGGGAAAAGTTGCAGGGAATTGGTGTAAGTAAGATACCAGCTACTGTATTGTGTGCTCACAGACCAGGGTGAGGGAAAGCCATTTTATTTGCTTCATGATTGTCTACAGCAGCTACTGGTCTACAGCACACTGTATAAAGATGAGCAAGCAGAGGCTTCAGGAAAGTCTTGTAAAACACTGTATCCTGTGCTGGGTTAAGCTGCAGGACATGACCCTAACACAAAGTTTGTATTTCTGCATATGCAGCCTTACAGGGCCAGCTACATACATTTTGTAACAAGGAAGAGAATATACTTAAGATAGACATGTCTGTCAATTTCCAAACTCCTGTGCATTTCTTGCAGTGCAGCAAAGGACTAAAGAGGCTGAAGTATAAGGTATCTGGGAATAAACTGATAGCAGTTACATGCTTGAGTAGGTCATGTTTCTGCACCAATGTGGCTGATGATGTCAGAAACTAAGAAACAGATTTAATTGTAAACATCTAGATAGTGTGTGAATCTTAAACAGTTTAAGTAGAATCTTTGTTGATATGAATGGAAACGTACACCTGATGTTTCCAAGAAAACCCTTACTTAATAATGGTAACTTGGAGATCCCTGATCCTGTCCATATAACTAATTTTTGTACTTCAATTTAGCCAAGAACTCTTCTACCAGATACTTATTTATGACTTTGCAAACTTTGGAGTCTTAAGGTTGTCTGTAAGTATAATTTTATATTATATCCTACATAAAAAAGGTATTTAAAAAATTTCTTTAGAATAAGCCTGTCCTTGCAAAGAAACACAGTTTTACCTGTTGGGTTTTGTCCACTACAAGAGCAATGTTTTGTTTCTTTTTCAGTAAGAATAGAACGTTGAATGTAGAAAACATGTTAGTGATTTTGTAGCTACTACTATAAGTTGTCCCCCTAGCTGCTGGTTAGTAGACTCACTCCTATATATTCACCAACTCTTGCTGTTGCTTGTTACATTGAGACAAATAATTTGAATATACAATATCAGAAATACAGTGTTGATAGCTAGTGTTTATCCTATAAATATCACAGCACTTTGCAGCTGCACAGAATTACATCAGAAAGAAACTCATACTTTTTAGACTGGTTATGATAAACAGAACTGTTTGCTCTGCAGGCCAGAAACATTACACTTAGTTTACAGGTGAAGGAAGAAGCTATAAATTTCCAGTGGAGCTTGTGGATCAATTTTGCCTTCTCTGTTTTTAGGAGCCAGCTCCTTTATACGAGCTTTCAATGCTTGCTTTAGAGGATCCTGAAAGTGGCTGGACAGAAGAAGATGGCCCGAAAGAAGGGCTCGCTGAATACATTGTGGAGTTTCTGAAAAAGAAGACTGAAATGTTGAAAGATTACTTTTCTCTTGAAATTGATGAGGTGATTGCTGCTATATACTTCTCACAGTAAATGAATGGTGGACTGGGCAGTGTTAGGTTTATGGTTGGACTCGATGATCTTAAAGTTTCCAACCTAAATGATTCTATGATTCTACATTCTGGTATCAGATAACTGCAATAGTTTGCTTGCAGTACTTGTTTTCACTAAGAACTACCTCAGTAAGATTTAGGTGAGGTGATACCTTAATTAAAAATGCTCAGGACTTATGCAACTCTTAAAAGGGTGCTACACAAAGATGTTTATATTTAGTTAGTTACCAAATAAAAAAATTTAGTTGTTTGCTTCCTTAACTAGAATGCAGATCTCTTATCTAACAAGGTGTGCAGTTTAACCAGCTCTCTAGCCACAGGGCTACAGCATCACCACTGCTCTCAGTGTGTCTTTTTTTTTGGTGTGGTCTAGTGCATCCCTTACTCTATACAAAACTGAGCACTTTGCTCAAGGGTCATATAACTCAGACACTGCACTCTGATATTCTCCTGCAAAGCGGGATCTCTGTAGTCAGATGCCTGAAGGTTGAGGAGGAGGCTGAATTCAAGTCTTCCTGAGCTGAGTGGTTTAAATCCAGGCCTTGTGAAGTTAAACACCACCACTAACTGGCTTCTTGTACTGTCTGCCTGGCATCAGGCTTTAAAAATTTGTAATTTCAGATACTCCTAAGGCTCACTAAGTTTGGTAAGAATCAGTCTTAGAATATGTAATGGTTTTGGTGCATTTACTTGCAAGAAAGGATTTTTTTTTTTTTTTTAACTGAAGCAGCAGCATTGCCTTGCAGGAAGGAAACCTTACTGGGTTACCACTTCTGATAGACAACTACGTTCCACCACTGGAAGGACTGCCTATGTTTATCCTTCGCTTGGCCACAGAGGTAGAGTCTCAATTATTTTATTCACTCACAAATGACTTTTTTTTTCTACTAAGAAAAGAATGAAGTGAATCAAATTAATTCATCAAAAGCTGCAAAGGAAAGGCTGGAGTTGATTAAATGTACTGTTACATGTTCTGGATACTTTTGCTATGGTTAGTGAGCAGTTGTGCTTTGCCTCTGCATTCCTAACTACTGACTGACTGAGAATATATTTTTATTTGAAAGCTTGCATTTCTACGCTTTTTTGTTTTTGTTCTATACCTTTACCTTATCAGCACAAAAATGGCCAAGACATTATTATGACTTTCCCACATTAAGAATCTCTGTCTCTGACTGCTACCCAGATTCTATTAACTAGCTTCTTTTTCTTGTAACAGGTAAACTGGGATGAAGAAAAGGAGTGTTTTGAAAGCCTAAGTAAAGAATTAGCCATGTTCTACTCAATTAGAAAGCAGTATATAATAGATGAAGCCAACACGACAAACTCTCAGGTAAAAGAATATGTAACAACACACAGGAAACTTTTCAACTGTTGACTTCTAGTCCCAACTCTACTTTCAGTGAAGTGAATCAGTTAGCAGTGTGGCAAGATCCTAAAAGAATGTGGCTTAAATTTTCTGAAGTATTATATGTAGTTAGAGAACCTTTTAAGACTGGGCAATGGAGTGTACTTAATATTACAGCAGTCCTTGGCCTCTGAGTTTGGGTTGTATCTGTTGAGCTATGATAAATTTCTATAGAAGAATGAGGGTGTATATAAATTAAAAATAAGTCTGCTTGTGTCTAAGTATCCACTTAATTATTCAGTCAAGCTAGACCATTCTGCAGCTGACACCACTCAGACTTTCCAGAGCTGAAAATTAACTTGACCATATAGAATGAACTTCCTGTCTAATACTAGCAGAATGTTACACTCTCTGTAGTCTCACATAATCGTTTCTTAAGGAGTGTTCTCCTTTAGTGAAAGAGAATTTCAGTTTAATTGTTTGTCCTTTTTCTTTTCTATTTCAGAATGAAGATTCTGACTCTGGTTCAACAACATGGAAATGGACTGTGGAACATGTACTTTACAAAGCTTTTAGGACTCATCTTTTACCTCCTAAGCATTTCACAGAAGATGGCAACATTTTGCAGCTTGCAAACCTGCCTGACCTGTATAAAGTTTTTGAGAGATGTTGAACAAGTAGTTATTTATATAGACTGGTTTTTGGATATGCACCATTCACACATTGTTTTATTTATGAGGATAAAGCTGGAATAATGATTAGAGAAAGAGAGGATTTAATATCATACTAACATGATAGCAAATGGTCTATTTTCCTTCAGTTGATCGAAGAATAAAAAGAACTGCTTTACCTAAGTCTAAACCCAAGATGTTTGTTCTGTTTGAAAAAGGTTCTGGTATAAGCTGAAGCACTAATGCTGTGGATTGAAAAAGATTGTGAAAGGGGCATCTTTGAGAAATATTCCTGAAGGGCAGCAGTTTGCAGCAGGAAAACATCTGATACCAGTCCAAAAGGATGGGCATCTGCATAGGGCTGAGTTTGAAAAGAGTGTAAGTTCTTCATAGCCTTCACTGTTAGTAGAGGGTAGGCTATGGACTGGTCCAGAAAGCACCTTATCCCTTGTACTGCCCCCTTTGACAGCAATACTGTCAATGAGGTAACTACTGGACCCTGCCAGCCAGACCAGCAAGAAGGAAGTGGAAATGTGGCTCACCCTGCACAGATTCTAACAACTGAGCAACCAGCAAAATAAACTTTGAAGCGAACAACTGGCTTGAGCAGCCCCCACGCACATATTACTTTGTGGTGACTGAGGAAACTTTGAGGTAGGGCCTGGTACTGGGAATTATGTTTGTGTTGTGACTCTGCTGTATATTGCCATTGCTACAGTGAGCTTGTCTTCTTACTTCAGCATACCGCTGCATTACTTGTCTAAATCGAAATCACAGGATGTCTTGGGTTGGAAGGGACCTCTAAAAGTCATCTAGTCCAACCCCCCTACAATAAGCAGGGACATCTCTAACTAGAATGGGTTGCTCAGAGCCCCATCAAGCCTGACCTTGAGTGTCTCCAGGGACAGGGATGCCTCTCTAGGCAACCTGGTCCAGTGCTCCACCACCCTCATATTAAATAACTTTTCCTGATGTCCAACAGAAATCTACCCTTTTCTAGCTGAAGAAAATCACCTGTAACACTTAATATCAAAATACTTATTTGAATATATTAAACATGGAAAACTCCCTCTATAGAGTATCTAAAATAACCTGTTTGAAGAGTACTGGACTCTGTGTGATTCCATGACACAGACATTTTTACATGTACATATAAATGGGCACAAGCATGCTGAAACATGTTAAGTGTGGCAGCAGATTGGTGATGTGCACTTAAGCCATGCAACAACTGCCAGCTCCTGATCACACTGTTCTGCAGGTTTCTGATGCCCCACAAAACTAAAATCTCAGAAAATCATAGGTATATTTTAAGCTGTTATGTTCTTTTTTCCTCCTTTGTGGTGTTTAATGGAAACCTGATTCTATAGTGCCAAGTTTCTGGCACAAAATGAAAAATACTTGTAATTAGGCTGAAACAGCCTTTTAGATACATATTAGTTCAGAGCTTTAAGCAACCTGCTACAGGTTAACTGCCTTCCTAAAATGGGAAAGAAAAAGGCAAACTTCTCTTACAAAATCTATTTTGAAGTTAATACTTCAATAAATGATCCATCAAACTACTCCCAAGCCTGTCAAGGCTTACAATATGACAGCTGGCTTGTGGTATTGGTTTGGTCAACCCTTCTAGATTATTCATTGAAACAAGACTAATTTCAAATCTTGTTTTCAAGCCCAATAAAAAGCAAACCCAACACATTACAAACAGCACATGGCCACATTTGCTGTGTTTACAACAGTTCACAGATTCATCTTTTCAAGACTAGTAAACTTCAGGGTGTCTTTCTTGAGTGCTTGTTTAACTGCTCAAATCAACTCTATTACTCATGACTTGTAGGAGAACAGAATTGTATGAAAAGAGTTTGCTAGGCCTGATACACATTACTTCAGCTGAGTTAAAGTGCTCAACACACTCAACTCTAGATTCTGCAGTCAGTTTGTTGTGTTTTTTCTGAGCACAGCTCGTACCACCAAGATCAAGAGATCTATCATGACAGCCAGTGTTGTTCTGTCCTCGAATCTTAGTAAGCCAGGTTCAAAGTAATTAATCTCAAGCTCCTTCCTTCAAATTATTAAAACTTAGCAGGATTCAATTGCAGTGCTTTATTTCAAAAATCATCTACCTGTTGCCAGGGAACCTCTTCAGATGATACCAAGTAGTCGTCTTTCTTCAAATGCAATTGTCAGTCCCTGGCAGGAGAGTTTGGTGTTTCTCCTCAAGACTGAGGAGAAGAGCTTTGCCAAGCAAAAGTGAGCAAGAGCTTTGCCAAGCTGGAGCAGTGACTGCTTCACCCTGGCTTCAGCACTTCATTGAGGGCTCTGTTACTGTGTTTTTCCTCCTTAGTACACCTGCCCACACCCCTGCTTGCAGGATGCTACTGCCAGAGGAACCATCCCTGAGGAGCTGGTGTAATGTCCCAGAAGGACATCTGGGAGACAAACCATGTCTGGGGAACGTGGATAAGGCTGACCCCTTCAGGAGCTGTTCTGAGTACAAGGTAAGCCAGCTTGCCGACAGAAGTCATGCTAAGTATTTAGCCCATTACCACTGGCTTTCAGAGGAACAATCTTATTTGTGCTACAAACAAAAGCAGGCAGCATTTTCTAGGGAATGCTGATGGAAAGTGCTTCTGGGTATGTTTCTGGTGTTGCCTAAGGAGAGAGGAAAACAGCCTTGCGAAGGGCAGGATTGAACAACTGAGGTTTTCTATTTGCTTAGCAGGTTTTACAAAACAAAATTATTTCAGATGGAGTGTTTTAACTCCTTTCTATACCATAACTGATGCATTTTAGATTTCCAGGAGATACAACCTCTCACAGCAGCAACTAGAGACCTCTTAGTAGAATTGCTAAAAGGAATAATTTCCTTGGCTAACAACCCATGTAAGAAAACAGGGCATCTCATTTAACTCAATATACAGACTGAGAACCTCAACCACACACCACAGGAAGTAAGCGTGGTATACAAAAGGTTTGCAAAATCTTTACCTCAAGTTTGCCAGGTATTCATGTTTGGGATAATAAAATACATGCCCCTCCCACCCCATCCCCCTGATTTTTCCATCAGTAATGCATAAGGCTTGTTCTGCTTTACAGCTAATTATTTTATATTAATTCACCCTTCCTAATTTTTCTGAGTACTGAACAGCAGGAGGAAGCGGGCACTGAGAATAAGGTTACATTTCTTCCATTTCCAGAGGAATTCCATATTGCAGACTGAGGAAAGTGTTCCAATGAAGTCATGCACCTAGATGAAGTTCATAGGCTTAATGGAATTTTTGACCTCCTATCCCAGATGTGTTTTTCTCATTGAGTTTACTATTTGGTTCGGAACATTCCAGCATTGTCGAGTGACAGGTTTTGATTTATTTTTTTCTTCTAAGGATCTATTTTTACCTGCATCCTCTGGAACTGCTGAAGTGACATAAGCAATAGACTCCATCCTGGCTTTTTTTTTTTTTTCATCCAGCAGCCACAGAAGAGAATTTTAGAAATAGCAGACTGAAGCCAATGTAACAGCCACTTACTGCCTTTGATGTGTATTGATCTTCAGTGTGAAGGAAGACAGACCACCTAATCTTTCAGTCAATTATTTATAGAACAGTTATTTGAAGAAAAAAGATGATTTTACTACTAAAGCTTCATAGCAACTGAAGTGAAATAAAATGGCTGTGAATGTATTCTCAAAACATCTGCTTAAGTGTAGCTCTTGCAGCCTTCAATAATGTCATTTTCATATCCATCTCTTCCTCTTCTTTCTCCTTGTACTGCCCCCCCCCCCAGAATGGTCTTCATTTGGTGCTGTAGCCTCAAGTCCAGCAGGACAACTAAGCAAATGATCACATTAATGACTCAAGCCCCCTTTTAATAAATCAGCTCCCAATCCACTTGCAGCTTCTTATACCCAAAGCTGAAATGAGAAACGAACTGCTGCATCCACATGGCCCTGAACAGTGTTGAGCACATCTATCCATTTGCAGCTCCTGGGGACTCATCAAGTTCATGGCTGTGAGTTTCACAAATGCTTACAAGCCCCTGCTGCTAGTTTATTGATTCGTTGAGACTAAGGGGAAACCAAAGTATGTTTTAATGCTTTGAGGACTAGCTTTTGCTCGGTGCTTTTAGTGGAAAAGTCCTGTAACCTGAAACTGTCACTACTGCTTCAAAGAAAAGCTGATTGGAAGAGAGAGACCACAGCCCCTCCCTGTCTTCTACCCACTGTGCTTCTGTTCCACAGCAATGGAAATATTACAAAGCAATATTGTCCATACACGTGTTAACATGTGAAGAACACGTTGGTACTTAATATTTGCTCTGCAGGTTGCTAATAAACCCTAATGGCTACATAAGGAAAGTGACAAAACTTACATTCCTCTTTAGGTAGGAATTAGGTGTTACCTAAAACTTTTTTGATCAAGCATCAGTTAACACTTAAGATCTGTATCTAAAAATATGTTTCTTATACACCTAAACAGAATGACTGACTACCTTCCTTTCATTGCTGGAGGCTCACTTACTCCAGTTTCTCCTTGAACCTGAAGAACATCCACCACCAGTACAAGAGTGGGAACTAAGTCATTTCAAAAAGCTCCTTGCATCCTTTTGCTATCACCTATGCAACAAAGAAATGATGTTCCACTACCACTGCATCCCTACAGGCAGCCAAACAGCACTATAACACATTCTGCCCAAAATCTATGCAAATTTGCATCCTTGTTACCCCACAAGAAATAAAGGAGTAGTAAATGCAGACTTTCAGTTGATAAAGCAACAAAGGATCATCATGCATTACCCATGTTTTAACATTTTTATTTTAGAAAGTGAACATCTGTTAAAAAAGAAAATGCATCATGGAGTTAAAAAAAAGTAAACATAAAACTAATGACAAATTTGCAATAACATGAAATAATTTTACCTAGTGAGTCCCAACAATCATTAAATATACTTCCACCATAGAGAAGTTTTACTTCATTATATTACCCGTCTCTTGATTAGGTACACAAGACAACACTTTCCAGTAATTACCTAGTCATTAGAAGATGAACTTCGGGAATCACTGAATAATAAAATACATCATGGACAAATATTTTCATGCCACCTGGGAGGCAACTTGATATACATATGTCAACATGGTACATCTTTGTGAGGTATTACAGTACATGGGAACCATTCCCTTTGCTTTCTAATGAATAAATTCTCCTGTCAGCAGCTCCACCAGCAAGTCAGCCACAGACTCTGTTGCCAGTTTCCAAAACCCAACAACTTCCCTCAGAAATTTTCTTTCTGTAACAGATTACACGAGTCAGGATGAATGAAGATGTGAGTGAAGAAAACAGATACTGAAAACAGGGAGGCTGAAAAGGAAAGGTCATCCATGCTTTCAGACAAGCATGAGAAGATTTCAAATCAGAAGCTTCAGGTTCTCAAGAACATTTAATACCTGCCCTAGCTTGCACTTTGTTTGCCATGTGTGGTGCAGTGAAAGCATGGAGCAAGGCAATTCCAAAAGTAAATGAAGTAATTTCTAAAATAAGGAAATAATCTCCCATATTTAACCACAGTACACTAAAAAAAATAACCTTAAAACACAGCTGCTCCAGTGTAACCCATATGTAGTATGAAACAGACTGAAAAGGGGATATATCCAAGTAGTTTTGCTCATGCAATCTTCGAGAGTAGTATATTGGTCTTAGACCTAAACTAAAAGAAAATCTCCTTCTAGCACTCTTGCATTGCCACCTCAAAAGAAATATCTCTCCCCACTTCCAAAAAAAGGAGCTTTTCCACATCGGGTGCACCAGTATCCTTTTCAGGAGAGCCAACAAATAAATGCTGGAGGTGTTCCATCCCAAGCCTTCAGACTTTTACACCATACTCCCAACAGACCCCTGGGCCCAGCTTAACCAGAACTCAGCAGCAGAGGACCCCAACTACAGGCTCTCAAGAGCCCAGCGGGTAGGATTTCCTGCTTGAAGGTTGCTAAGACATCTGTCTTGAAGACTGGATTCAAAGGTGATGAACTCCTAAGAGTTAGCTCACTGTTCAAATTATCTGGGGAGGAACTAAGAAGACAAAAAATATTTTGGGGAATATTCAGGTTCTAATGCAAAGGAACTTGCCTGCTCTTTCATATCTGCTATACAACTGGCTTTTCACTGTCTTGTTTTTCTTCAGAGTCTTCATCAGATCCTGGAAATGAAGACAAGAATGCTATTAGATCAGTTGAGAGAAGCAGGAAAAAAAAGAAAGAAGCAAACCACCACTGGTAATGGCTTATCAAAAGGCAATTCAAAGCAACTATTTCCCATAAAAAGATTTACTTTTTAATTTTAGATTTCTTGTCTTTTTTGGATGTTTCACATTGAAGGATTTTTTTTTTTTTTGCAGTTAGCAAACACTAAACCCAGCACTGCGATCATTCTTGAAATACTTAACTGTCAACAGATTCAGTTAGCAAGTGCTTCAAGTTTTCACCACAACACACTCAGGACAATCAACTCCACATCTGCTCACTGACAAGCAGATTTTCCCACTTGCTACATCCTGCCCTTCGGAAGACAACTTCATAAGACATTTTCAAAGCAGCCAGAAACCAAACAGTTCCCTTTGCCTCTCCCTGCCCAGTTCTCTTCTCCTTGTCCCCTGCCTGCTTTCAGCTCTCTGCTATGACAAAGCCCTGGAAGGTCCCAAAAAGAAAGCTTAGCTGGAGAAGCAGCTTGATGGATCAGTCATTTCAGGGAGAGCAAGAATACAGTAAACAAAGAGGGTGACCAGCACTGACTCGAAATTCTGGAAATACAAACCAAGCCACAGCTGTCTCTGCCCACATTTGAGATGGCAGTCACTCCCTGTCAGGGGTGACTGAGAAAATTATCAGCCCATGCATTTCACCATATACATCTCGGGCAGTTTAAATCAGAAAAAAACCCCAAACAGTGTGTAGAGAACTGTCTTTGATAAAATGCTTGTGAGACTTACTTGGGCTTTTGCCATCAATTTAAAGCCAAACTATGGACCCAGATTCCCTCTCACAAAGAAGTAAAAAAAGACAAAATTGTTACGTGTTTTTTTCTTTTTTGGCCAAACTACTCTGAAGTCTCTTCCTTTCTTGGAATAGCACACCTGCCTTTCATTTTGAAGCTCAAATTGTACAGAAACTGTAGAAATTTACTCTTTCCAGGCTGATTTTTCTCTTGCTACCTCCAGAATGATTACTTGGCAACCAAGCCTAATGATGAAGATGAAGGGTCAACTCACATAAAGAAGTGGATGGAAAAGGGTATGGCCCTAGGCACGGGCATCTTCAAGGAAGACATAAAAAGATAAATACGCAGGAAATTCCAACAGAGCATCTTTTAAATGTCATCTCCTGACAGCAAAGGTTTATTTTTAGGCCTGTTGCCATGTCAGCAGAGGGGTTTATTCTCCTCTGTGTGATCATGGAAAATAGTTTATCTCCAGATGTTTTTCTAGTCAATATGTAAGGCAAATTACCAAAAATTGCTCTCTTACAACAATCCACAGTTTGTCTTATCTGAAAGAAATGAAGAATTTTGAAGAAAATATTTTAAATTGTGAGCAATTTTTCCTGTACATCATCTAACAGTTTCAGAATAATATGTGACTACCAGCGTGTTTTAGCTCAAATATGTTCATTTGACTGTTTCTTTTGCTTCTCACACTGATGAAGGGTGCTAAAGCTTGGCAGTTAGAGCAGGCTAGGAGAAGACATATGAGCTGTTACTGAAATCCAGGTGACAAGCAGCCATTCAATAAGCTGAAAGTGATGGCACAGACATATACCTGTGGTCACCACACGCATGGTGATCGCTCACTGTACATGCAACACTACCCAGCCAAGCTGCCAAGGAAAACATGTTAGCTCCACTTAAACTTCCTCTCACAATGTATATTCTACTGCCAAAAAAAATCCCAGGCTGAATCCAGTACAATACTTCCAGCCGTTATTCCTCGAGATAGACTCACAGATTTAACTAAAATACATTCTCACTGAATCATTATACTCGACATTGTCTTAATGCTTTGTCATCCCTAGATGGAGCTCTAAGTCATTCCTTATGCCAAGATGCTGAGCAACCATAAAGACAGCCGCTAAAGTGAGAAATATCAACAACATGAATAACTCTATGATGTAAGATAAGTAAATGTATCTGCAGCAATTAGCAGGTATTAATATTTTAAATAGATTGCATAATGCAGCAGAGTTTTACGGAAGGTATTTACATATTATGGTAGGATTTGGGGGTTCACACTGCACCCTCAAATAACTCAACCCATAATTACTTCTTTCCTTGAAATGCCTGTGATGGCATTCTTAAATCTTGCAGTTTTGCCATTTAATTTTTGCCTTACTCGGCTCATACCTCACTTTGAACACAGCACATGACACGCAGAGTTAAGATGCAACTAACACTTGCCTTCAGCCCATAGGCCTACACAGCCAGCCTTTTTATGGAGAAAGCACTTTTTCTTTTGGTATGAGAAAGGAAAGGAGCCTCTGATTGAAATTTCAGGTTGCTTTAGAGCAGTTTCAGATTCCCTGTCTATCCTAAAGTACTTTAAAGCTCCAAGTTGAGGCTGGAGTAAATTGCTGCATAAACACTACTACTAGCAGTTAAGAGATTGCTGAATCCTAGAGTATCTCAAGTTGCAAGGGACCCATAAGGATCATCGATGGCAGATACAAACAATAACCTCCCCCTTTCAATTGTGGAACAATTTTCTTTCAGACTAAGCTTGTTTTTAACACCTTCGTGTTTTGTGTATTTTATAATGTGTATTGTAATTGTGTGCATTGTAATTAATCTGAAAGGTAGTAACTAAACTGAATTACTGAATAAAACCCAATCTTTTATTTAAGGATTGTAAATTACACTTCTAATTTTAAAAAGTTATTTTTTTATCCTTAACCCTTACCCAACCTTACTTACCATGTGAAGGGGATGAAATATGCAGGAGTTTAATGTCAATACAAAAATTCATTAATTAGGTGACCATAACTACCTGCTACAGATTCAGGAGGAGAATAGAACTGCCCATCAGAGAGGACTCCTGGGTGAAGAAGAGCTGCCCGTTCTGAAGCATCCTGTGCCATCAAAAATCCTAAAAGGAAAAACAAAAGCCCCCAAATCCTCAATACTATCACACAGTACCTTAAAGATCAAGTATTGATGAAGGATCTTAAAGATTGATGTATTATATCAGCATTCCTAACAAATTACTTCTATAAATAAATATATCAGAAAAAAAAAGGCAAATGGTTAATTTAACATTTATGTCTTTTATGTAACTTCAGACAGCTAAGGAGACATACTTGAGCAAAACAGATGAATTACACATGAATACATGGAATCCTTCCACTACACGTGAATTCAGGAATCCTTCCTTCTATTTCCATGTGCAATGGCATGATTAGGATGCCATATGTACATTCATCAATATTCACTGGCTAACGAACATTCTCTAATATATTTTTAATGATCAGTGAGCTGCCATGCATAACCAAATAAATTATTTTCTCACTTTGTGACCGTAAGACTCCTCATTAATAGCTTGCTTTCACCCCCTCTGTCTCAATATACCTAGTTACTTCAACTTTCAACTCCTTTTGGCTCAATTTCATCTAAAATCAGGAAAAATTATCTGGAAATGACATGGGGCTATTCTGGTGTGTTTAACTCAGCACAAAAAAAAAAGGGGGGGTTGGGAAGAAGCTAATTAGTCTTGTCCTTACTGCCATTTAAAGCAATTGAACTTCCTTTGCTCCATCCTTTACTCTCTGCCACATGAAGACTGATAGAAAAAAAAACAAAAAAAGAGAAAACCTTGATGTTTTACTGAATCAGGAGAGCTATCTGAGGTAGCCAGCAGTTATTAAAAAAATCTCTTACCAACTCAAACTACTATTTATACATACCAATTTATCGTATTAACCCGTTTGAAGTTTCCAAAGGAGACATCTATTTTACTTATATTTCCACTCTGTCTGAAAGAGGAAGGTCAGTCTCTCTACTTAACAATAAGTCACAAGATCCTAGAAGAGTCATACTGGATTGGTTTTTAGCTTTAAATCCTGCTCACAGAAAGAAGCTTTTAGAGCTGGAAATCCTCTTCAGTGGAAAGACAGTATTTCCCCTTTTTTCTTTTTTCTTTCTTTTTTAATAATTTACAGACAAAACATCTCCAAATTATAAGCACTTTTGCATTAGGCAGAAAATGTTTGTGGCTTTTGTTGTTGGTTGGTTGGGTTTTTTAAAAACAAAACAGTAAGATGGAATAAAATCAGCTTCCACTCCCACCAGAGGCAGGAGAGAAAAATACCTGGTCAAAAAGCAAAAGCTATTAAGATCTCTTTTCATTAACTGCCTCAGATTCAAAAGCAAATAAGGCACTACATAAGTACCGCCACACAATACAATCCAAATATGCCTATCAGTTGCCTGACTTAATTGCTTAAAATCAGCATTTTCCAGTGAAATCCCATTTTTCTGGAAATATGCAGAGTTAAACTAAAAAACATGTATTTCTAAATAAATACCATCTATTTCAAGCTCAATAGGAATGAAGAAACGAAAGTGTCATTGAATCCCACAGAGATTTAGCAACAGTATCTCAATTTGAGATGCACGTGACTATCAATCAAGTATTTACATGTGTATGTACCAAATACTTCCTTTGTCTATGAATATTCAATATTTAAAAATGCAGAAGTCTCTGAACTGGTTACATTTCTTATCTACTGAGAGAAAAGTGTGATGCACCTGCATTTCTTCACCCTCTCAGAAGGGAAAAAAACCAAAAAAAGTTACCCTAAGTTTTCCTTTCTCTAGGCAAAATCTAGCGTACTCATCTGAGCAACTTCTTTCTTGGGAGTGGTGGAAAAGAACAGGGAGGGATCAAAGTGGAAAGCCTGCATTTCACAGCACTAGAAAATGGAGGCATCCCTACTTGTGTAGAGGTTTTTTTTATACCTAACAGGCAAACACGCCCTTCCAGCAGAGTTTCAGACGGTATTTCAGGTAATGATTCACAAATAACACGTCTTCTGTATAATTACTCTCCTGCTGTTGAAACTTAACAAAACATCTGTAGCAGAAATCTATGCTTCCTTTCCTCTCCATTCAAGCAATATTCTCTTTCAACTAAATCAACGTTTCCTCCCTGTAATTGAATACATCAAGAGTCAGGTGACCTGCTGCCTCATCTTGAAGAGGCTGAAATTCGTACTTGTTCTGATCTCATTCTGTCTGTGCATGAAGCAGACTCTCCACAATACTTCTTTGCTTTCTTTTTTCCACCTTAAAGGAAGAGTTGCTGCCACCCAGTTAGTTATTGTGTCTGCTCTTCCTAAAAGAGGAACCAGGCATTTAGTCCATGCATTACCCAGAAAATAAAATTTTACAAGCCCAAATTAGTTCAATTTTCATGTCTCAAGCATACAAAATTATTTACATTCCTATGTGCTTGACAAATTGCTGATCTGGCCCTTGTAACTGTTTTAACTTTGCCTCCCTATGTTAATTAAAAATTCACTTCTTTGAAGCCCTATTGTTCTCTTCCAGAAAAACAAAAATTATGCTACATGATTTAATTTTTCCCAAAGCTCTTTAAATTTTGAGAAGCTGAAAGAAACATTCTTCTGCCAGATAACATGGGATCAAATGTTACCAATTGCAGCAATTGAGAGGAAGTATCAAAAACTTACTGTTTTCTTCTTCAGCTTCTTGTGGTAACACTTTGAAGTCCAAAAACCAAGTTTCAATCCAGGCAAGTATGAAGGATATGATGGGCAGCACATAGCCAAAAGCACCCTGTGAGAACAGCTTGAAGGAAACAAAATCACACAACATTACAGGAATCACCTTGATGAATCTTCTTTCCAGAAAAAAAATAAAGTAAAAAAAGCATTTTATTAGAATATATACCTGTGAAATAATTACTTTTGCTAATAAAAAGGCACTGGTCACTGCTGTTGTAAACTGAAAGAGACAGGGTAAGAACAGTTAAGACTTTCTCATGTCTGCCATTATCTATCTGTTTCAACTTTAAATATTTACCAACAACAGTCCGATCATTGATTATTAAAATATAACAAGTATGACATGGTTAATTTAAAGTGTTATTAAAAGAACTTTCTTCAAAAGATAACTTTTAATATGGGTATCTCCAAGTGTTGATTTCCACGCAGTAGAAAGGTAGTTTAGATGCTACATTGATGCTGAGTTATAAAAATTGTGATCATACTGTATAATGAAGATGCAGTATCTTATTCACCAAGTCCCTTAAAAACATCCCCAAACTATCTGAATATTTGGGAAAAAGCAAACAGCAATTGCCCCAAATGCTTTTCACTACCACCAAAATAACAAAACATCTTTGCAGCAGTAGATTTTAATTAATATTTTAAATCACATATTGACATTGTGAAACATGAATAACTTTGAAGACTTGATACTCCCTGACATACTTTAAAACTGGCAGGCTGCATAAAATGTCTGG
This sequence comes from Hemiprocne comata, assembly GCA_020745705.1. NCBI lineage: Eukaryota > Metazoa > Chordata > Aves > Apodiformes > Apodidae > Hemiprocne > Hemiprocne comata. The sequence continues at coordinate 50,916,481 of CM036587.1, forward strand.
AAAAAAAACCCACTAAAAAAAAAGCAGTGAACAAGTACTGCTTACTTAAGCAATGCTCCTAACTCTATTAGTGCATTTGGGTCCAGCAATTCCTTAAATCATAGCAGAACCTAACTAGCTCCCCATAAGCACAGGCAGAGTTCTAAGATTAATGGCTTCTGCAAAACCTTCAGTGAAGCTTTATATATCTAATGGCTTACTGCCATCATGGGTTCACTCTCAACACCTCAAAAACAACTGCATCAAGTTGGAGGATGTCATTGGAAGAAATACTCTAAAGCTACATAACTAAGAGCAAGGGATTTGGAGAGGTGTGCACTTAAAAATAGACACAAACAAAGCAGCAGTTACTATTATGTGTTCGTGTCACGCTACTAACACTATTTCAAAAAAATTACAGCATATAATCTCAGACTACTGAACAAACTGCATCCTACTCACTTGAAGAAACATACATGAACACATTCTACATGGACCTATGACAGTGTAAGGGGAAAAAAGTCTAAGATTTACAATACACTAAGCCAGCAATGTGCCTCTTGTACTGCAGTCTATAGCGTTGACTGGTGGAAGTATGAATTTGTCACCAAGTTTTGCTTTCTTTCTCATCCATGCAGTACAGCTGCATTAAAGATATTTGTTCCAACCTACAGTGATTGTCTACAGTTCTCAGGAACTTCTCTTCTAAGAAGGGATGCATATTCAACATTTTGAATTGGAGCATGAAAGCAGTATAGGTGCTAGTGCTCAACGGGTGGCACCCAAAACTCTAGAAAGCTAAGAATGTGGGAGTTAATGGACAGCCAGATCTCTGGTACAATAATGCCAATTCTTCTTTTTGAATACAGTTCACTATTTCAAATGCAAATACATTTCAAACATTAACAAGTCAGAGGTAACAACCTGTTATGACTAGCCACCAATACTGGATTCAATGTAAGTCTTCAAATTTTATTAACAATGATACCTAATAATGATACCACTGTGCTGTTAAATTCTTTAGGCTGAAAATCTTCCAGAAGTTTTTAATCTGTTACTGTATGGCGAATTTCTATATACAGCATAAAGATGATTCTTAACATACAAGCGTTAAGAGGCATCTAAAATTTTGTCTGTTGGATCCATTCTAGTTAAAACTCCATTATGCTTGGCTACTACTCACAGCTATTGCCCACCAATGGCGCAGTCTGCACATTGCATATGCAAGTATTAACACCTTAAATCGAAAGACTGCCAGTAGCTATAGAGAAAGGAAAAAAATATGTGTTGGTTAATTCAGAACACAGAACAACCACAAGATTCTCAGCTCACGGAAAATATTAACTGCTTACAAAGCAACTTCAAACAGGACAATCTAAGTTCTGTTCTGGAGAAACAAATTTGAATGTGTGCTTAGAAATAGAACAGAATTTCCCGTTTGTAAAGAAAAGGGTACCACTTACATGCCTACAAAGGCTCAAACATGCAAGCATGTGCAATTCCACAAATAAGTTAGAAACATAAGAAAGCTACACAAAAGATGTTCATGATCATTTTACTTGACTGGAATATAAGCAATTAAATCTAGCAAGTCAGTTAATGCAGCAAATACCTTGAGCATCACTGTCCATCTCACTGATCTTAGTGGTGTGCTACTGTGCAATCATATAATTAAAAACTGTAAAGACTAGACAAATGCAATCAGAAAATTGGAAGAATTTTTAAAAACAATTGTCAACTTTCTAAATTTTTAGCATTTATTGAAATATTAATGTTGCCACATTCAATTATTCTTCATGGAGATGCCTGCAATAGCAAGACATTCCAAATATCTTGCAGTAAAGAAAGGTAAATTATGGTATTTCTAGGCCAGAAAATTGAATCAATAGCAGACAGATTACATTTCTGAATTGGGGACCTTAACCCTCATTTTCCCTGTTTATTCTTTCATATTGCCTCCAACTTGTTTTAAAAGATGTGTTCAGAATCTAAATATGTGAAACAAACACTTAAAAATAAAGAGAAATCAAGTACAGACATGGCCAGAGGTACAATGAATCCATTTAATCTTATGCAAATATATGTTTCAGTGATGTGTAGTAGGAACAGAAAAAAAATCCTGTATAAACCCACAAATCATTCTGCAGAACTAAATGACCTAGTGCCTTTTCAGGGAATAAAAGGCTATTATTTTGTACTACATGTTTTTAACCTTTGGTTCAATTACAAGGCAAAATAATTTCTACAGTATCAACATTCACAGATAACATCTTTTGCTTTCTGCAGGAAGGTATATCATGGAGAACCTGCCAGCAAAATAATGATGAGACAGAAAAGCAGAGTCTACCAGCTTATGAAATTTTTGTATCTGGTATCTCATTCCATTTGACACAGCAAATGGTCCAATGCAGAAGCAAGGACAGGCTTTTACACTGGTTTCAAAGAGATTCTGGATATGTCACCAATATGAAATGACTGGTACCAAACCAATTCACCTCTGCCAGGCAAACAAGATCTGGTAGAACTAACGATCTTGCAAAAACATGGGGCCCTTTAGAAGAACTCTGAAGAAACAGCTTTTACTTAAGACATCAGTAACTTGATTCATGCCGTGCGAAACACATTGTAACTACAGAGCTACAGCCTTACTGAAAAGACAAATTTGCTAATGCAGTAGAGAGCTCCTCCCATGTGCCTAAGTTGCTTATACATAGTATGTAATCTGTTTTCAGTACAATGTTAAAAAAAACCTGTTTGACTTAGAACACAGAAATCTGAAAAATGAGCTACACAGGCCAAACTGGGAACAAGTCACCCCCACTGCAACTGACTTACTTCCGTGGAAGGACAAAAAGGTTGGTTTAAACAAAATGGATTTAGAGCTGGAGGACTATTGGTCTTGTCCTTAATGAAATCTCTTTATGCTACATCAGTCTCATATTCTTGACTGAGTTTTTAATCTGTTCTTCTGTGCCCCCCACAGCAGAAGTTTCAAGTGTGCCTAAGCATCATTACCCACAGGCTCTACGAGCCTGCTGCCAAAGCAGGACTAGGCAACCCCTAGACAGGTGAAATTTGGCACAAGCCCTTTGGGTTTAAATCACCAAGAAAAATTCAACCCTTTCATAGGACTCAAACTAGGGAACATCTGTGGAAGGAGGAATGTGGGATAACTATACTTTTACTGCTATTTCTCTTTATTTCTTTCAGTTTGTTTTTTGGTTTTGTTTTGTTTTTTTGTTAAAGACCACTTACAAATATATCAAAATACGAAGAAGAGTAGTCATATTGTAGGACTTCCTTCTCTAAGGTAGTCTCAATGCCTCCTTTTACCTACAAAGAAACAACACACACAGCTTTAGAACAGAAGTTACTGAAGGCAAAACACACACAAATCTGAAGGGTGAAATTAATAATTCCCCACTGATGTACAAAAAGATCATTAAACTAAGTAAAGAATGTCAATTTCAAGATTAGTGTTCTTGTTTGTGTTTCATTATTATATACAATTTTCAAAGTGAAAACATTTAGGATTACCACCTGGCCTCTATACAAGCTGCATTTCTGACTGGCACAAAATAAAAGCAAACAAGTTGTTGAGGGAACAAGAAACTACTGAAGTTAAGGTCTGTTACATGAATTCACAGAGTATTATAAGTCTCATAAGGAGGATCAAAAGAGCTGATCAAAAAGCCACCCAGAAACTAGCTCTAGATAGTCACATGTTAGCAAATGGGAAACTGAATTTATAGTCCAGACCTTTTCCTTACCATATCCTTATATCCTTACCAGTGTACACACCATGTGTTTTAAGAGATACAAACGAAAAAAAAACACTGTAAAAAACACAGAAGCTGCAAGTATTAGACCATTTTCCCACAAATAACTAACACCCAAGTTTAATTTTTTAATTTCCTTGAGGGGATGCAAAATTACATCTCCTTTAGCCATTGTGTTTCTTTCCAGTGGAAGGAGTCGTAACTTTCCCGTTCAGACTGGGTTAGTAAGAAAATAATTTAGGATGCATTGGGTCAGAGAGTGAGAGAAGTATGTATCTTAGTTGGGAGCAAAAAACCTTAGTGTCCATATACTATTGTTTTTAGTATTAAATTCAATAATTAAGAATTGCATGAGATAGTTATGTAAAGCACTGGAAAAAAAATTCACCAACAGAAGGCTTTAATACTGAGTTTGACTACTGTCATTCTTCTAAAGAAAGGAGGTACCAAAGCACAACAACATATGCTCACTACCTCAAAGCAATACAGTTTAAACACTTCCAAAAGTTTCCAAACTCTACTGCTGGACAGTGTTTTTCCCAGACTATTCACTTCGACCTGAAATTCCTTCTATTTCTTCCCCTCTCCCTCTTTTTATGGCTATCTGATAAATACCTTTCCAAATAAAGCTTCCCCTTGGTTGCACTACAGCATCAGGTGTGATCATCTGTTTCCAGCGTAAGTAAGGAAGATCAGCTTCCCCCCCCACCAAGCTGTTCACTGCAGGGATGCATGAGCACCGTGTTAACATAAGGACAAACAGAGAACCCTGACAGCTTTGATTTACGGTTTGCTCAAACTGTCATGCAGCTTCTCCCTTAAGTGTTTCAACACAAATTATGCCTAAGCACACTGGATAACAGAGACAAAGAGAAAACAGTACTTAAAGGAACTCTGGCAGCAGTTCTGTACTCCCATTACTTAGGTACCAGTGACAGGCAGTCCTAACACAGTGCTGTTTGACTTGCCAATGAACAAAACTTAACTTAAAAACAGAACAAAAAACCTAACTATGTGTCTGATCCCAGATATCACAGGATGGCTTCTAATATTATTATTTCTGAAGACAAAACATTTTTCACTCTTGCTGACATCTGGCACTATAGGACTCCAGTTCGTAATACGTACTCCTTAAAAAAAAGCTTTTCTCAAAGAAAACTGCTAGGATCTTGAGGTCCCTTAATGCTGCAGCATTCAAAATTAAAACACCACGAGCTGGTAGCATTTTCTATGCAGAGTCTGAAATATCCTGAGGATGCTAAAATGAAAATCTGTACTCTGAATCTCCGACAAGAAGCACAAACCCAGACTTCATTCTTCTCAGACAGGCTGTTGAGAAACTGGCCTAAATACTGAAATGTATCAGAATGAAGCAAATGCTGCTTTTCTGAGACAAGCTTATTTTACGCACTAGATACAGTGTTTACACCTCGAGAGACAACAGGTGTTTAGTCCCAAAATTGCAGCATTCAGGTAAGCAAAGTCTACTTTCTCAAATTAAATCAGAAAGTGTTTTTTTCACTGTATCAATGAACTACCTGAGCAGTCAGCTCCTGAAATTTCTTAATGTCAGATCGGTTACAAAGTTTATTTACCTTGTGCATGAACGCCAACAAAAAACATGTTTACTCAAAAACTTTCTTGTCTAGAAAAGGGATTCCTCCAATTTTTCCTGTGTGTCCTTTCTTAAATGAACACTTCAGATTGTATCTTAGAACCTAGCTCAAGGACTTGGATGCTACTTATGAAATAACAAATCAGCTATCCTATTGCATTCAGGAAATTTCAGATGCTGGAGTTAGACGGTGGCAACTATGGGAGTTTAATCTAAGTGCACTCTGCCATACACAATGTAGAGCATATTAAGTTTGTCTCAAAGAAAATACATCACAGAATAAGAAAGCTTTTGGCCACTGAAGTCTTTCCAGGGACTGACACCTCAGTGAAATATCATTAACTTTGAGTTACTCAGAAACCAAACTCTCAAATCCTGTCCAAATTCAAACTTCTTGCCAAATTGAAAGCCACACAGTGACATTTTTGCTTCCTGGCTGCCTGCAAAGTTCACTGGATTTTCAATGGTTTCCTCAGCATGGTTCAGAGATTACAGGAACATCAAAAGGTTTAACAATAAGAAGATGATAAACCAGGTATCCTAATGCTTAAAAGTATATACAGTTGAGAGACACTATGTTCATGAAAGCGTAAAGGTAAGAAGCTGCTTTGATTTCAATAGATACAAATAGCATGTAACTCAGGATGAAAAAGAGCAACTTCTTCACCACTCCTGAAGTGAATACAGAAATTAATCAAGTAAAAGGGTACTGAAAAGACAACTCACGTTTAGTTCTATTATCCACAGCAAGGTTATGAATAAGAGATCAAATGTAACAAACAAACAGAAAGTCCTTCTGACATCTGAGATGCCCTTCTTCTCTCTGCCTTCATATGACTCAATCCTTGTCATCAGCTGTGCTGGGTTGATGGAGTGGACATCCCATAAGGAAGGACAGGATTCCACACTGCTACTGTGAGCATTCTCTGCATCACCTGGCACTCGATTCATCCTGGGCTTGCTTAGAGTGGTCTTCTTCCAGTTTCACCATTACTAGAAGGCTGATCCATATAGGAAGATTTTCTAAACAAACAAACCAACCAAAAGCACATTAGTCACCAAAACCCCAGAATTCCAGTGGATAATTTCATTTTACCATGTCAGTTCTCTCCTTGATAAACTGACAACTAAGAGAATTTGGCAAGTAGGTTCTAAAAATTGTTTCTACAATATGATATATCTAGGCTGTCTCCATCTCATCCATCTCAGCATGATGCTGTGCATTTTTCAGGTTTCTGATTTAAATGCTATCAATAGAAAGCCAACTTAAAGGAAGTTCCACATACAATTCCCAAAAAATGGCAGCATTAGGTACCAGCACACCCAGGGCTAACACAACCACAGCATTGAAAGTTCATTAAAAACCCTGAATATTGCAGTAATAATTGTATGAAGCAAATACATTGCTATCTGCTCTATAGACAAATTCAGCTGCTATGACAACTTACACTGCCAGACAGGGCAATGAAAAAACTGTATGCAACCCAGTGGTTCAAGGTGGTGGCAAAAGTGCTTAGGTGACATTTCTTCTAAAACTGCAGCAGTTTAATGCACAATTCACTATGCTATTACTTCACAAGAAACTTTCTCCAGTTAAAGCTTCTAAAAAGAGTTGACTAAGATGATCACAAAAATTTCAAGAAAATGCACAGAAAATTTAATTTTATGCAAAATACTCAGCAGATTAAGGTATACATCCTGCAATACAAGTCACATCAGTCAAGCTGTGGAATGCCTGTAGGAACACCAACAAGGACTTCACATTAAGAATTCCAGTGAACGTGCTTCTCCCTGACTACCCCATGTTGACAGACATTTTCAGTCAGAAGCTGTTTTGCAATTAGATCTATTCCTCTGTTTCAAATAGCAGCCACTAAACCGTATTCGGCAAATCACATTTATCCGTTTGTTTGATAACATCCACATTATCTGCCTCCTCAAAACAAAGCATATCATTATTCATGATGCAAAGACATATTTCAGTACAGTGCACAGCAAAGTCGAGCAGAAACATGGTTATCTCGTAACATCCTCTAGTAAAGACTTGGCCATACCCAAAGATTCATGTTGCTTCTTTGAGGAAAATAACATTTTGAAAAGTAAGTAAAAGTTCTGAAGAACTGCCATTTATTCTGTCTTCTCTTTTCCCAAATAGAAATAGTACTAATTGCCATTAATTTCATTAGTAGAATCAGACTCACAATTCTATAGAATGGAATGGAATGGTTCAGTTCAGTTGAAAGAGACCCACAACAATCATCTAGTCCAACTGCCTGACTCCTTAAGGGCAGATAAAAAGTTAAAACATGGTATTAAAGGAATTGTTCAAATGTCTCTTGAACAGACATGCACAGGGCATCAACCACCTCTCCAGGAAGCCTTGACTGAAAAAGACCTTAATTTTGAACAGAATAGGGCTAGAAAGAATAAGTAATTTCTTAGAAGATCTCAAAGTGAAGCCCACATGGCTCTGCACACAAAAGGTGATGGCACTGCCCAGAAATGCCGTCTAGCTTTACACTTGCAGCAGAGGAAGCAAATCCTAAATGAAGTGAGACATACTAACTGGGACTATCCTTTAGGTTTCCGTGGTTAGCGTGCATTCTAACCCTAGGTAGCTGCAGGCTGCCAAACACCAACAGTAGAGGAGATCAGCAACCATGTTACGTTCCTAATTGGTGAAAAGATTTTTACCCAGCTGAGTCTCCATCCTACAGAAAAGAAATGTGTTTATCTGCTGATCAATTATCTGACTTACAGATGAACTTTCTCAGGATAGAAAATTGATGAGTCTGCAAAAGCAACACTTGAGTCTCAGAAGATTTTCTTAAATCACTGACAACAACACAAATTGTCAGAAGGACTCAATTCTGAATAAATACTCTCAGCTGGCACTCAGCATTGAAAGATGCTGCTTCTCTTGTGGGCTTGAAGAGGGGATCTTGCCTCAAGTTTGGTATTTTTTCCAACCACACCAGTTAAGCTAATGACAGATAGTGCCTCTTCCTACACACCTTGTCCTGTCAAAGAATGGGGTTTCTTTACTTGTGTGTACGCTGCGCACTCTGCAGTGTTTCAAAGCAAGAAAAAAAGAAAGAAAGAGAAAAGGTGAGATGAGGCAAAATTGAAGTATGACACCACCATGAGTGGTAGCCCAGGAAAAAAAAATAATAGGATGACAAAGAACCATCTTTGCCTGCCACTTCTCAGCCTGTTCTAGGGGTTTGTAGACAGGACACACGGGAGGCAGGGCTGTGCAGGGCAGACTGTTTCACCCCCATGTCACAATGTCACCCCCAGCAACTCAGCAGTCACAATGCCCTGGGGCAGCATAAAAAGGGGCATCATCCTGTGTTCCACTGCCAGAGCTGGCCTGGGGGGCAGCCCAGACACATCCCAGAGGAAGCCGGTGCCCAAGGCTATCAGGCTTTTTCAGCTGGACAGCAGTGAAGACCAAGGGACTGCCTTCTTGAGGAGTCCTGCAGAGCTCACCATCCTCTTCTCTTGTGGAGCCAGGGGCACTAAGAAAGATTCTTGTCCCCAACGTCAACCAGGTCAGGGGCATTTGGCCATTCTCTGAAGCCCCTGGGGTGCCTCCAGTTGAGGGAGACTAGGGCTTGGGCATCTCCTGCGAGGCGCGACCAGCACTTGGGTTGAGAAGGCAGGTCTTGCTCACGTGCTCAGGGAGCAGCCGATCGCCAGCTCTGCTGGGGTCAGGAAGGAATTTTCCCCCAGGGCAGATTGGCCCTGGTCCCCGGGGGTTTTTTGCCTTCCTCTGCAGCACTGAGCATGACCCCTTGTCAGTCTCCTCTGGCCAATTTTGGCTGGATTACTGCCTACGGCTCATGCACCATGAAGATGGCCCCTCGTGCCCTGCAGCTGGGGGAAGGAAGGCTTTTTTTCCCCCCACAGTGGGCTAGTAAGTGGCCCTGGGGGTTTTTTGCCTTCCTCTGCAGCACTGAGCATGGCCCCTTGCCAGGGCTCCTTTGGGCCCTTTTGGCCAGGTGCTGCTGCTCCTGCTCCATGAAGGTGGCCCTCGTGCCCCACATCCGGGGGGAGGAAGCTTTCTTAGACTCCCAGGGTGGGCCCCAAGGGTGGCCCCCAGGGGTTGCTTTTTGTCCTCTGTAGCATTGAGCAGCGCCCCTTGTCAGGGTATGCAGGAGAAGGAGGCTAGGAACAGCCAAAGTAGAGTCAAAAAAGATCCAAACAGAGACAAATACTGTCCAAAAGACTAAAATTCTATCTAATCTAAACAGATTTCAAATCGACAAGGAAAAGAACAGGAAAAGTAAAAGAGATACAAATTAGAGTACAGCTGGAGTCAAAGGGGATTGGCAGAGAGCAGCCAGAGAGAGACAAGAGTATAGAGCAACATAAAGTAAAGCAGAGTCGGGTAGAGGCCAGGAAGGAGGAGGACAGGTGGGAGGAGGCACCCAGCAAGGAAACCAGGAAGACTCAAAGTACAGTCCAAAAAAAGTAGAAAAAAAGTGGAGTATAAAGCTAGAGTACGAAGGCAGAAGAAAAAAAAGGCAGAACAAAAATGGTAGACTAAAGAGTGAGATTAAAGAGCTAGACTACAGAACCTTTTATACTCTGCTACAAAAAAGACCTAGTATAAAGGCAGAAGGAAAAAGGCAGAAGGAAAAAGGCAGAAGGAAAAAGGCAGAAGGAAAAAGATAGACTAAAGAGTCAGAATGAATTTGATTCAAAGTCAGTTCAAATGGAGTCCAAATGGACTGCAATGGTAGTCTTACTGGACTCCAACTGGACTGCAAGAGACAAAGCCAGTGCAAAGTCAAAGAAAGCCAAAGAGAGCCAGGGAGAGTTCAAATACAACCAAGGAAGGAGAAGCCCTGGCAGGAGGAAGAGGCCAAGAAGGAGATGAGGAAGACTCAAAGTATGTAAAAAAGAGTCCAAAAAGAGAATCTAGAGAATGTCAAATAGAGCCCAAATGGAGTACCCTGAATAGGGTCCAGAGTCAGAGTACAAATAAGAGCCCAAAGAGGCCAACAGATTACAACAGTGTCCTTCCAGAGCCTCAATAAGGGACTAAAAGACCCAAAAATAAAAAAATCAAGTCCAAAGTAAGGACTTGAAAAAATTGCCATTAAGGTCAAAAGGAATCAAATACAGTAATACAGATTTGAATTAAGCAAAGATATAAAAAAGTAGACACACAAATATAGGGAAAAAAGGTAGTGTGAAACAGTAGAGTATGAAAGCAGAGTGTAGGAAGAGTGTTAAGGCAGAGTGTAAAGGCAGAAAGTAACGGCTGAGTGTAAAATTAGATTAAAAGTATGAAGTTAAAAAAAAGGTAGACAAAATAGATAGACAAAAAAAATGGAGTAAAAAGGTAGACAAAAAAACTAGAGTGTAAAGAAAGTATAAAGGCAGAGTGTAAACGTAGAGTAAAAAAAACAGTAAAGGAAGACAAAAAGGTGGAGTATAAAGTTAGACAAAAAAAGGTGGAGTAGAAACAAAGATGATAAACTGGAGGAAAAAAGTGGACCAAAATGGTAAAATATAGAGCTAGATGAAAAAGGTAGAGTCCAAGGGTAGTGTAAAAGGTAGATTGTAAAGGTAGACAACAAAGGAAGAGTATAAGGTTAGAAAAAAAGGTAGCAAAAATGTAGGTAGATAAAAAAAGGGGACTATAAAGTTAGACAAAAAAGATGGAGTGTAACGTTACCAAAAATTGTAGAGACTAAAGGTGGAGTTTAAAGGCAGAGTGTAAAAGTAGAGAGTAAAGGTAGAGTATAAAGTTAGACAAAAAAAGGCAGAGTATAAAGAAAGATAAAAATGGAGAGTGTAAACGGAGAGTGCAAAGGCACAGTGTGAAAGGAGAGAGTAAAGGTAGAGAAAAAAGTGGAGTTTAGAGATAGAGAAAAAGGTGGAGTATAATGTTAGAAAAAAAAGGAGAGAAAAGGCAGAGAAAAAAGGTGGAGTTTAAGGGCAGAGTGCAAACGTAGAGAGTAATGGAAGACAAAAAAGGTGGAGTATAAAGGGAGAGTATAAAGGGAGAGTGTCAAGGTAGACAAAAAAGGTGGAGTATAAGTTAGACAGAAAAGGTGGAGTATAAAGTTAGACAAAAAAAGGTGGAGTAGAAACAAAGATGATAAACTGGAGGAAAAAAGTGGACCAAAATGGTAAAATATAGAGCTAGATAAAAAAGGTAGACTCAAAGGGTAGTGTTAAAGGTAGATTGTAAAGGTAGACAACAAAGGAAGAGTATAAGGTTAGAAAAAAAGGTAGCAAAAATGTAGGTAGATAAAAAAAGGGGACTATAAAGTTAGACAAAAAAGATGGAGTGTAACGTTACCAAAAATTGTAGAGAAAAAAGGTGGAGTTTAAAGGCAGAGTGTAAAAGTAGAGAGTAAAGGTAGACAAAAATGTAGTAAAGAAAGTTAGGTAGACAAAAAAGGTAGGTGGAGAAAAAAGGTGAAGTATAAAGGCAGACAAAAAAGGTTAGAGTGTAAAGGGCAGTGTAAAGGCAGTGTGTAAAAGTAGAGAGTAATGGAAGGCAAGGTGGAGTATAAAGGGAGAGTCTAAAGGACAGCATAAAGGCAGAGTGTAAAAGTAGAGAGTAAAGGTAGAGTATAAAGTTAGACAAAAAAAGGCAGAGTATAAAGAAAGATAAAAATGGAGAGTGTAAACGGAGAGTGCAAAGGCACAGTGTGAAAGGAGAGAGTAAAGGTAGAGAAAAAAGTGGAGTTTAGAGATAGAGAAAAAGGTGGAGTATAATGTTAGAAAAAAAAGGAGAGACAAAAGGTAGAGAAAAAAGGTGGAGTTTAAAGGCAGAGTGCAAACGTAGAGAGTAATGGAAGACAAAAAAGGTGGAGTATAAAGGGAGAGTATAAAGGGAGAGTGTCAAGGTAGACAAAAAAGGTAGAGTATAAAGTTAGACAGAAAAGGTGGAGTATAAAGTTAGACAAAAAAAGGTGGAGTAGAAACAAAGATGATAAACTGGAGGAAAAAAGTGGACCAAAATGGTAAAATATAGAGCTAGATGAAAAAGGTAGAGTCCAAGGGTAGTGTAAAAGGTAGATTGCAAAGGTAGACAACAAAGGAAGAGTATAAGGTTAGAAAAAAAAGGTAGCAAAAATGTAGGTAGATAAAAAAAGGGGACTATAAAGTTAGACAAAAAAGATGGAGTGTAACGTTACCAAAAATTGTAGAGACTAAAGGTGGAGTTTAAAGGCAGAGTGTAAAAGTAGAGAGTAAAGGTAGACAAAAATGTAGTAAAGAAAGTTAGGTAGACAAAAAAGGTAGGTGGAGAAAAAAGGTGAAGTATAAAGGCAGACAAAAAAGGTTAGAGTGTAAAGGGCAGTGTAAAGGCAGTGTGTAAAAGTAGAGAGTAATGGAAGGCAAGGTGGAGTATAAAGGGAGAGTCTAAAGGACAGCATAAAGGCAGAGTGTAAAAGTAGAGAGTGAAGGTAGAGTATAAAGTTAGACAAAAAAAGGCAGAGTATAAAGAAAGATAAAAATGGAGAGTGTAAACGGAGAGTGCAAAGGCACAGTGTGAAAGGAGAGAGTAAAGGTAGAGAAAAAAGTGGAGTTTAGAGATAGAGAAAAAGGTGGAGTATAATGTTAGAAAAAAAAGGAGAGACAAAAGGTAGAGAAAAAAGGTGGAGTTTAAAGGCAGAGTGCAAACGTAGAGAGTAATGGAAGACAAAAAAAGGTGGAGTATAAAGGGAGAGTATAAAGGGAGAGTGTCAAGGTAGACAAAAAAGGTAGATTATAAAGTTAGACAGAAAAGGTGGAGTATAAAGTTAGACAAAAAAAGGTGGAGTAGAAACAAAGATGATAAACTGGAGGAAAAAAGTGGACCAAAATGGTAAAATATAGAGCTAGATGAAAAAGGTAGAGTCCAAGGGTAGTGTAAAAGGTAGATTGCAAAGGTAGACAACAAAGGAAGAGTATAAGGTTAGAAAAAAAGGTAGCAAAAATGTAGGTAGATAAAAAAAGGGGACTATAAAGTTAGACAAAAAAGATGGAGTGTAACGTTACCAAAAATTGTAGAGAAAAAAGGTGGAGTTTAAAGGCAGAGTGTAAAAGTAGAGAGTAAAGGTAGACAAAAATGTAGTAAAGAAAGTTAGGTAGACAAAAAAGGTAGGTGGAGAAAAAAGGTGAAGTATAAAGGCAGACAAAAAAGGTTAGAGTGTAAAGGGCAGTGTAAAGGCAGTGTGTAAAAGTAGAGAGTAATGGAAGGCAAGGTGGAGTATAAAGGGAGAGTCTAAAGGACAGCATAAAGGCAGAGTGTAAAAGTAGAGAGTAAAGGTAGAGTATAAAGTTAGACAAAAAAAGGCAGAGTATAAAGAAAGATAAAAATGGAGAGTGTAAACGGAGAGTGCAAAGGCACAGTGTGAAAGGAGAGAGTAAAGGTAGAGAAAAAAGTGGAGTTTAGAGATAGAGAAAAAGGTGGAGTATAATGTTAGAAAAAAAAGGAGAGACAAAAGGTAAAGAAAAAAGGTGGAGTTTAAAGGCAGAGTGCACATGTAGAGAGTAATGGAAGACAAAAAAGGTGGAGTATAAAGGGAGAGTATAAAGGGAGAGTGTCAAGGTAGACAAAAAAGGTAGATTATAAAGTTAGACAGAAAAGGTGGAGTATAAAGTTAGACAAAAAAAGGTGGAGTAGAAACAAAGATGATAAACTGGAGGAAAAAAGTGGACCAAAATGGTAAAATATAGAGCTAGATGAAAAAGGTAGACTCAAAGGGTAGTGTAAAAGGTAGATTGTAAAGGTAGACAACAAAGGAAGAGTATAAGGTTAGAAAAAAAGGTAGCAAAAATGTAGGTAGATAAAAAAAAGGGGACTATAAAGTTAGACAAAAAAGATGGAGTGTAACGTTACCAAAAATTGTAGAGAAAAAAGGTGGAGTTTAAAGGCAGAGTGTAAAAGTAGAGAGTAAAGGTAGACAAAAATGTAGTAAAGAAAGTTAGGTAGACAAAAAAGGTAGGTGGAGAAAAAAGGTGAAGTATAAAGGCAGACAAAAAAGGTTAGAGTGTAAAGGGCAGTGTAAAGGCAGTGTGTAAAAGTAGAGAGTAATGGAAGGCAAGGTGGAGTATAAAGGGAGAGTCTAAAGGACAGCATAAAGGCAGAGTGTAAAAGTAGAGAGTAAAGGTAGAGTATAAAGTTAGACAAAAAAAAGGCAGAGTATAAAGAAAGATAAAAATGGAGAGTGTAAACGGAGAGTGCAAAGGCACAGTGTGAAAGGAGAGAGTAAAGGTAGAGAAAAAAGTGGAGTTTAGAGATAGAGAAAAAGGTGGAGTATAATGTTAGAAAAAAAAAGGAGAGACAAAAGGTAGAGAAAAAAGGTGGAGTTTAAAGGCAGAGTGCAAACGTAGAGAGTAATGGAAGACAAACAAAGG